>OY970820.1:49993866-50448461 GCA_963853835.1 Calendula officinalis | reverse complement strand
GGAGTCTCGGAGTAAGAAGTTATACGGTCACATATACGGAGGAACAACGAACGGGCCATACGGAAACGTCGCCTAAAATAATCCAGCGGGAACGTGGGATTTTCAGCAAAGTAGTCTGCGTACAAACGCTCACCGGCACCTTCACGATCTCGTGGCACATACCTTCTCTGCGCTCTGGGGATCGGATTGATCTCTTCATCGTCCCCTGTATCAGATGATAGAGCATTCACAATGGCGACCATTTCGGCATTGTAAGAATTGGCTATCGTCAAAATAGCTTCCAAATCGGAATCATATTCAGTAGAGGAATCAGAAACATTAGACATTTTGTAAGTATGGTTGGGTGGGAGAAGAGAGAATTTTTTTTATGAAAATTATAGAATGAGAGTGGGATATTTATAGAGATTTAAAAGGGAAATATATATATATATATATATATATATATATATATATATATATATATATATATATATATATATATATATATATATATATATATATATATATATATATATATATAACGGTCATATGACCGTTGAAAAAAAAGAAAAAAAAAGAAAAATCGCTCACGCTCGCCACTCCGCTCGTTCCTTTGCCGACTGCACCTCAACCGGCGCCACCACCGACGGTCCGTGCCAACGGTGCCGGAACCGGCGGCCAACCGGCGGTGCCCAACCGGCGGACTGTTGGCACCGGTCTAATAAATACTTCCTTTGGGTTCGATACACTTTTATTTTATGATGTTTCAAATGTGTTAATCACTTTGAAAATTTGTCTTATTTGATAAAATGTAACATGACCTACACCAATAACTATTTTATTTAATATAGTGAAACAATTCATATATCATTACTTTTACTTTAAATATTATTAAACTTTTTTTAATCAAAATATGTGGAACTCATCATTATCTTTTGATACGAAAGACATGAAACATTGAAACCTCAAATAGATCAATTATTTTGAAACTAAGAAAATATCACAAATCTAGAATGTTAAACTAGAGCATATACTCGCACTAGCATGTTGTACATGGAACTAACAATTTCTTAGTTCGGTTCAATTTAAAACGAACTAAAATACTAAATTTGTGCCCTTAAATAAACGTTATAGGATATTATAGCATTGTTTTATAGTTGCTGACTAAGTTAATTTTAATTGAGTGAGAGCTATGACTGGATCTGAGCTTTGACCGAATTTTCATCTGATTGAAACCATGATATTTTATTATGTTTGTGACTGTTGTCAAAATGATCATTTTACCATTATTTTTATTCTTATAACATGTTTATTGATCAATGAAAATACAAATCATAATATAACACATTAAAGTCATAAGGTCATTTATTACTGATTTATTCAACAACTTTGTTTCAACTGGTCAGAGGTGGATCAAAACCATATTTATAGATTTTCCTAATAACTAATTAATCTTTCATTCGTAAAGGCTAATTATATATTTATATATGTATAAGCAGGTTATGCATGATATGGAAGCTTCGTTGGCGCATTATTTCATATACACGGGACATAATTCATATCTAACGGGCAACCAAATAAGCAGCGATTGTAGCGTTGTTCCCATCGTTGAATCCCTTAAGAGAGGTGTTCGTGTCATCGAACTCGACATGTGGCCTAATTCAACCAAGGATGATATCGATATCGTCCATGGAGGGTAATTAATTAAATGCTTAATTATAATATTAAAGTAAGATCATAACTTGATCAAGTCATGTTTTTGCCATAAAAAATGGTTAACATGATACAATGCAGGACACTTACAGCACCGGTAAAATTAAAAGAGTGTTTGGAAGCGATTAAGACTTATGCGTTCGTTGCATCAGAATATCCCGTCATCCTCACTCTTGAAGATCATCTTACTCCCGATCTTCAAGCCAAAGTTGCCAAGGTAATTCAAACAATATATATTTGATCGGTAAACCGATCTTGGATAGAAGTTGACCACATAATGCGGAAATTATTCGCATTATGCTTTGATTGTAACTACACATTCTAAAATTTAACTTCGATAATCATTGATCTGGCCTTCTATATAAGGTGTTAAGCGTTAAATATCATTTTTGATAAATTTGAAAATCAAAGTTATTGGAAAATACGAAGTACTGTAGTTGTTAAGAGTCTTTTAGAATTTGTTAAAATATTTATTTATTATAATTTTGTACGTTTATATATTTTTTTTACAAAACTAATTTATCATAAATTTAATAATATATATATATGCAATCCGGTTTAATAGCGGTTGAATCGATCTAACCAATTTGACCATTTTTAAAGTATTAGACGGTAAAACTCAAGTTTTATAAAATTGTATTTATATTTTTTGAAGTAGAATAGCTTATATGAGCTATTTAACCATGCATTAATTAGCCAATTTATGTATATATTATTTTCTTTAGATGGTGACAGAAACATACGGAGATATCCTATATTGCTCGGAATCAGATTCTATGACAGAATTCCCATCCCCGGAATCACTAAAGAAAAAGATCGTTGTCTCAACAAAACCACCAAAGAAATATCTTGACACCACCAACAGCATGACGTCAGAAAATGATGAGAAGATCAAAACGAAAACGTCGTCGTCTGAAGAGGATGTTTGGGGTCTAGAATTATCGGACACTCCTCACAAAAAGAAATCCTTAGATCATGAGGTTTGGAAACCATACACTCACTTCACACTACAATAAAAATCTCATTTAGTGTCACTCACGAAACTGTCACTAAAAATATAAAGAAAACGGATAAACGGAGAGGTGTCTCTATTCAGACTACGCGAGGAGAAAAGTAGAGTTTTTAACTATGATGTACGTAGCCTAATTGGTATTTCTGTGACTTTTTCATAGGTAATCCTAAAGTTACCCTATAAGGTTTTAATCTGGTATCTTGTGTGACAAATGACCTTCTTTTCCACTGAAAAACTTTAAATGCTTCAAAATTATAAAGAAAGATGTTACTAAAAGTCAAATAAAGATTGGACAAAAACTAGAAGCTTTTACTGTCGAAAAAGTGTTTTACTTACCTGAAAATCAAGAATTTAATAAAAATGTGCTGGTTACTTTTTGTTTAGGATCACAAGGATGAAGATTTTCAATATGAAGAAGAGAGTGTGAAACAAATTGTGGAGCCTGAATACAAACAACTTATTGCGATTCAAGCAAAGAAACTAAAAGGCGGAGTGAAAGATTGGCTACACGATGATCCTACCGCAGCTAAGCGGATTAGCCTTAGGGAAACACGCCTCGAAAAGGCCATCGAGAATCATGCCACAGATGTCATCAAGTAATGAAAACAATAACTTTTTTGTTTTGTTTTTTTTGGACAAATTATTGTTTGGTTGTTAATGTGGCTGAAAGTTGGTTTAATTTGTTGAAGGTTTACACAAAGGAACTTGTTGCGAATCTTTCCAAAAGGCTCGCG
Source organism: Calendula officinalis (assembly GCA_963853835.1). NCBI lineage: Eukaryota > Viridiplantae > Streptophyta > Magnoliopsida > Asterales > Asteraceae > Calendula > Calendula officinalis. The sequence continues at coordinate 50,445,023 of OY970820.1, read as the reverse complement.
AGTTGACTCATCAAACTATAATCCATTTATTGGTTGGACTCATGGGGCTCAAATGGTTGCATTTAACATGCAGGTTTGTATATTAACTTCCATTTTTGACTTCCTTTCGGTTTAAGTAAGACAAATTTTTCTGGCCCAAATGGATAAGTATGGGTCAATTGGGGATTCTTTTTGTTAAAAGATTTTGGGTTTGTTTAATGGTTTAAAATGGGTTAGAACTTGGTTACAATTGTTTGTCTGCTTATTTTGTAATTTTATAAGTAAAATAAAGTATTAAATATAACTTTAAAAACTACTCCCTCCGTCCCACAAAAAACTTCTCATTTGATATTTGCACAAGTTTTTAGGTGATAGATATGCTGGGGTCATTAATAATACTTTTGATTAAAATATAAGGTTGAGTGGGAGAGAGAAAGATACTTAGTGGATATTAGTGGTGGGGTTTTTAGTAATAATATTTTTTTATTGTGTGTGGTCTATCAAATGTGAGAAATGAGAAGTTTTTTGTGGGACAAAAATTTAGAGGCAAATGGGAAGTTTTTTGTGGGACGGAGGGAGTATATTACAATAATAATTTAATTTTGATATTAGAGGCTATGTAGAGGTGGTTAAAGTTTGTATTGATTTCGATTCATTCCTTCTCATTAATTGAACTAAATATACATATTTTTTAACGATAAATACTAATTTACTCCTAAGTAATATTTATGTGCACAACGAGACTTGAACTCATGCATCATAGTAGCGCGCGGTCTTTTGATACTAATATACATAATATATATGGGATTTACACTACAAAATACAAGAGAGATATGCTAACTGAATAATATATGAAATACACGATCTAATAGCGGTAATCATTTCATTATTTTGACCCAGAATCACCATTGTTGATTGTACTATTAGTTTAACACTTCTGATTCTATAATTTATTATTTTTAGTAATAAATTATAAAATACTTAAGAGATTCAAAATAAAATGCAAAAAGTACCTTTTTGACGGCTTGTAAAACGACCAGTTACCCGATCTGTCTATTTAATATTTAGTAATTGTAAAAAAACATTTCTTTTGGCTAACCCAGACACATGGTAGACCGCTATGGTTGATGCAAGGAATGTTCAGAGCCAATGGAGGATGCGGGTATGTGAAAAAACCAGATTTCTTTCTTAAAAACGACATCATCGATCCCAAAACTAAACTTCCAGTCAAAAAGACTCTCAAGGTAAACTTTTTCCTTTAAATCATGACATGTTAATTTGTAGAAATAAAAATATAATAAGTGTACATTTTACACAGGTGAAAGTATACATGGGAGATGGGTGGCATTTGGATTTCAAAAGAACACATTTCGACGTTTACTCACCCCCAGATTTTTACGTCAAGGTTCCCGTCTTTTAAGTTGACTTTTTTCTTGATGTGTATTTTGACTTTGTGAACTGAAAAGTCAACCATTGACCGTTTAGGTTGGAATTGCTGGAGCTGAAGCTGATTCAGTGATGAAGAAAACCAAGACCATACAAGATGAATGGACACCAAAATGGGAAGAAGAATTTGAGTTCCCATTAACGGTTCCAGAGCTTGCATTGCTTCGTGTTGAGGTACATGAATATGATATGACCGAGAAAGATGATTTTGGGGGGCAGACTTGTCTGCCCGTGTTTGAATTACGGTCAGGGATTCGGGCAGTACCCCTTCATGACCAAAAGGGGAATAAATACAAATCTGTCAAGCTTCTTATGCGTTTTGAATTTGTATAAGTTTGTAACCATATAGGTATTTTCATCTGGTTTGCTTTTATGAGGCAGTATTATAATGTATGTGTTTGTGAATGCTTGAGAAATAAAAATGGGCTTGTATACAATGATTCAGGACATTTAATCATTCTCAATGAACAATATTGTCTAATTTAGAGAGGTAAATTGATGCAGCTCAAATGTGGAGAAATATGCCCTTTTGTTCCTTAAAGCTCAAGACGGCGTGAATAAAGATGTTGCCCAGAAATGCGCATAACTTTCAGGCTAAAAAACGTTATTTTGGGTGAGTTATTTCCATTTTTAGTTTTTTTTTTTTGTTATTGTCGGACTTTGTTTGAGGCCCATTTGTATTTTTTTAAGCCATTTGAAAATCTAGATTTTTTTCAATATTTGTTTAAAACTCTGGAAGAGTTGGTTTTGAATTTAATGAAAATTAAGTTTTTTCTCCTAAAATTTGTGTTCTTGTAGTGAATAGGTTTCGAAGACCAAATCCTCAGTATTCTTTGAATAAACATGGTTTTTGTTTAGATTGTCCGAGATATTCTTAGAATCAATGGACCAATCAGTTTCTCATTTTTTAGTCTACAACATAAACGGATTGCATCTCGATTTTGAACAATGAAATATGAATTTTGACCTAAAAAAGTCAAAGATCATCTATTACTTCGAAAACAATTGGCAATAACCTAAGGGGAAGGTCAAGTCGTTACCATGAAGCAATCATAAGATTTGAATAACAATTCTTAAAAATAACTTTCAAATTGTTCCAAAACTTGTGAGGCAAATCACTCGAGCCAAATGATATTTGACTTAAATGGTGAAAAGTCAACATGTTAAATTAGCTATTCTTCCCCACAGCTTGTAAGAAAATAAGGATCTGAAGGAAGTAATAAGATGCACCTCCAATGGTGGCATATTGCAACTTCTCCGGGCCCTCAACTTCCGGGAAATCTCCATCAATGGCCCGATTGAATCCGCCAGCCAACCATCCTAAGTTTCTATATCCATTTTTATGCAGCTTTGATGTTGCCATCATTGACCTGTAACATTAAAAAAATAGACTATATTACACAACACTATTTTACCAAAAGTTTTAGATTTGATCCTTAAGTCTAAAAAATTACACGCAAGTCCCTTATACGAAATGTTGTCACATTTTTTGTCTATAATACTAACCCGTTAAAATTGGCTATTAAAATTTTTTATTTGATAATTTTTCCGCCTTCTACATACTTTTTAATTTTATTTTAATTTAAAAAAAATATAACAAAACCAAACCCCCTCGCTTTCTGCAACTTCTACAAAGTATTACCCTAATTATGCTCTAATGTGTTAAAAAAATATCCAAAACTAGATATCCGAAAAATATCGGTATTCGAGATCCGGATATTTGAAAATCAGGATATCCAATTTCGGATGCAGAAAGTGTTTTAAAAAAATTTGGATATCTAAAAAATTATCCGAAATATCTGAAAATATATATACAAAAAACATGTCTTTTCTGGATACCGGATTTCAAAATATCGGGATTAGGGATATCCAAATTTCGGATACCGAATTCGTCTATATTTCTCTCTCAATAAGGATTGATTTGTATCCGACCTCAAACCTTAAATAATTGTACCTTAAACCTTCACCACAAGCTACAAGAAGCTTGGCGTTCTTATCAGGAACCATCTTCTCCACTTGCTTAACAAAATCAGGATTCATCATTGTGAAATACTGACCAGTCCATAAACCAATATAACCAAAATGAACCCATTTCTTCAGCAGTGTTATTGGCCCATTATCCATGTCCTGTACAAACAGTGGCACGTGCATCGACCCTGGCACACGTGACTTCTCTCTTTCCCATTCTGGCCTGACGTCCAGGAGTTGGTATCCTCCGTCACTGATGGCTGCTACTGCATCTTTTGGAAGAATGGCAACCACCGTGCCGGACTGTATTAGCTGTTGTGGGCTGCCGGAGACTGCTTGGACCTTCACGGTGGTTCTACGGTGGTGGTTATAGGTGGCGGAGGGTGGTTGTTTCGGATGGTTTAGAGAGAATGTGTGAAGATTGTTTAATTGGATTTCCATCTATCTTCTCTCTCCTTATCAAAGACTGACGGTCCAAATAGAATAAATGATACAAGCAAAAGTTTTGATTTTAATGATTTCCTATAACTAATGGATTGAATATTTTTTGGGTAAATATTTATTCGATGTCAAAGTGAAAAGTTTGGTAATAGTCACGTCAAAGGTAAAATAGCGTACATTATGAGTAAAACTCGGTCACCATAATAGAGTCCTTGATATAGACCCAAAAGTGTAGGAACTTACCTTTTTTATTTCTTGAAGTTCACTAGAACGGGCTCCTTGATGGTTGGTGACAACATTACGCTGTTTTTGAACACTTATTTGCATTCTTATGTTTATTATTTCGAACTTTATTTTAGACTCATTTTATGTCCCCTTTGTCTTCTTAGGCTCATTCCAAATTTTGTTTGGGCTTTATTTGTTTGTATGTTGGAACGATTAGTTTTTAAATTTTATGAAAATTGAATCTTTTCTTCAAAGTTCTCTTTATATTGAACAGTCCTTATAATGAGCATATTCTTTTAAAATTAATAATAAACTATTTAAAATGAAAGAAATACCAAAAAGCATATTGTTGGCCACAAAATTAACAATTTTAGTAGGGGTGTGAAAAATTCGGTATAGACTGAAAAGCAGACAAAACTGGAGTGAAGTTAATTCTATACGGTTCCTCGGATCATCATTTAAAGAAGTTCCGCTTCCGGTTGTGGGTTCAGACTCCAGTTAAAAAATGTACAAACCGAAAGGTCCATAACCAAAGTGCAGTGTACATATTTTTAACACCCCAAATCCCCATCTTGTAGCAGGTGCCTAGGAATGTTCACTATCTAGGCATAATCGAATTGCCGATTGGAATATTATTAGTTTTTGGATTGGTTGGGACAAGATATGATGGAATACTTTCTTTTGTTAGGACTATGTATATGACTAAAAAAGTAGGCACAAATACAATTTATCTTAAAATATATACCAAATAATTTACATAAACACTATGCTCATTTACTTTTGTTCACTGATCATCTATAAAAGTCCCGACTTAGCACATGTTCATCATATAATTAACAAACTTTCCAAAGATTTTGGTGCAACATGAGGATAGCTAATCTCCTCATTGTCGTTGATATTCTTAAACGTTTAGATATATGATGGAGTTTTTCACATATTACTTTCTTTTCGAAATTGTCAAATTAATGGATTGATTAAACTTTTTTATGATAAATTGACTGTTTAATAGATTTATAAATAGATAATTGTGTTTTGCTGATATGTGCCATATGGGCATATCATAACGAATTTTTAATAAACCAAAATTTTCTTAAGTAGAGTAAAATGATATTCATTAGTCATTAATCTTTTTATGTTATACTGATTTTATCCTTATCATTAATTGAAAATAAAGTTTTATAATGAATAAAATGTAGAGGTATAAAAAACATTTACTATTAATATGATATGTTTTTTGATGAATTAAATGTGTGGTCTCTATTATGGAACCAGTGGCTTCCTCCTAAGATGGGTTTATTCTCTTCTTCTGGAGATTCCTCAGGAATGCTCTTCCTATGGATGACAGGCTCAGATACATGGGCTTTCAAATGCCTTATAAATTGAATTTCTGCAACAAAGGGGCAGCCCTCTCTCTCTATCTCGGTCTCCGTTTAGCATCATATATCGATCTGGAGAACATTTTGATTGGTTGTAGTGCGGATTAAGGAGCTGCTCCTCCATGCTGAGATTTCGGAGATTTTAGATCTCTCATAAAAGTTGTCGACTGAGACAGAGGATCAAAACGGAGATATTTAATATTAATATGATATACCTTTGAAGCACATATTAAAAAATCACTCATATTATGTTTTTATAGATGTTGTGAATAAAATATTAATCTATCAAAACGACACACAATATGTGTAGCTCATAAAGGAGTTTTACCTATCTTCATTTGTCATTAGAATAATAATAAAATAAAATTTTGGATAATAAATTATAGGACTTTACCCAATGAAGGGAGTCCTTCCAGAAAATTTCGATGGCTAAAGGAGACCCAAAGCCAAAGAGGGGGTTTGGAAATAGTTTTCAACCAGCAATTGACGTGCCTCGGTTATTACCTCATTAGCTGCATCATTACCTCATTATCAAGGATTAAAACTTATTCATTACCTTGTGGGCACCGATGCAGTTATCACCAAACAAAATGGCTAATCTTCATATTCATTAGGGTGAGCATGGGGCTGTTTGGGGCGGTTTTTAACTAAAACCAAACCCCACCCTGAAAGTTCGGTTTTTAAGAATTACACCCCGTTCGGTTTTGGGTTTTTCGGTCTCGGTTTTCGGTTTCAGGTTTTTTTTCGGTTTTTCATTTTCCTTCAAATTTGTCAATTTGTTACCTTAAAAATTAATATTATGATTCAAACTCTCAAACCTTAACACAATTCGTTATAAATAAAAAAACAACTTGTAAGTTTAATATAATGTAATAATAAATTTGAACTAACATAACTTGAATAAGATTAAAAATGTCAAATCTTTTATAAATATAATAATATTTTTATAAAATTTGAAAGATATATAATGGCGGGGCGGGGCGCGGTTTTCGGTCGGGTTTTTCATATGCCACCGAAAACCGCCCAAAACATTCGGGTTTTCCAAAAATCAAAACCGTTGACATCGGTTTTACAAACGGTTCGGTTTTTCGGGGTGATTTTTTCGGGTTTTTCGGTTTCGGTTCGGTTTTGCGGTTTTATGCTCACCCATAATATTCATCATGTTAACAATTATTGTTTATTATCATTCACAATTAAAAATGACTAATCAAGTCACTTATAGATTTCTGCCTTTCAACTTCTTCACCTCGAGAATCTACATGTACTATTTAACCAAATGAAAAAAATGTAGGATCAATACAACTTTTTATCCTTTTTATTCCTAAGTTTTTCCATATGTGAATTTAATAAGATTTATTCTCTAAGCAAATTGAGATGAAATTCAAAATGATTTACCTCTCTTTTTTACCATGTTTAACCCAATAGATATAGAAAAGCCCAATTTTTTGCAATTGGAGTAAAATACATGTTATAGACATACTAAAACAGATAATATTCATATACAAACTGTTAACATTAAATTTCCGCTTTGGTATCTCTATATCACATGTTTGTTTCTGAATCAAGCCCAATCACTGCCAGAAAGTCAAAGCCGACATCATGTCTCACTAAGCACTCCCATAAGAATCAAATGGAAACCATTGCTATTATTACCACATAAAATAATCAAAATGAATGAGTCAAATAGGTAAAGAGTCCCCCCAAGTGTTTGTTGTAAACTTTATATATTCGGTGATTAAATAATTAGACAATTATAATATTAAAACCATATTTGATATTGATTATTCAATATCAAACTCAACACATAAGAAAGAACCAAATGGAATGAAAAAACCTGATTCTTGATGAAATAACAAACCGCACGGAATTGTGATTCTTGTCCTTTAAGGTTTTTACACGCTCTATATGCTGCAAGCCTCAGCGTAGAACCCCAGGATTTGATGCAGTTTGTCGGTATGATTCTACAGCAATAGAGTTACCGATAACACAAATAGACTACTTGGAAACACATGAATTCTATCAAGAACGCAACAACATGATCAAGAGGAGAGCTTATTCATTTTTGTGTGTTAGAACTTTCACCCCAAATGTCCCTTTTATAGGCTCACGCCTTTACACAAATTTATGAAGAGCAAATAATAACTCTTAGTATTTTAATGCCCACATTAGTGTCAACATAAGTGTAGACATTAGTATCAACATTAGTGTCACCATTAGTGTCAACATTATTGTCAACCGTTATGAAATTTCAAGAGGCTCGATAAAAATAAAGCTCTACAACTCCTCGTGACCGATGCAACATACGAAGTATGATAGGAAATTTATCAACTTGCAAATACCATATTTCCAACAATCCCCCACCAAGTTGGAAAGTTTCCTTTCACTCAGACAGATGTTGTCACCTGGGTGTCACGAAGATTAAACCCAAGTTTAATGTGAGCAAATAAGAAGAGACTGATTCAATGGTATCCTAATAGGTTTAAACCAAGAACCTTTATAACCTCCCCGGTTTATCCCCACACAACATATGTCGTCATTGTGTTCTCCCTGAGCACTAATATGGCCATGTGCTAAAATCCTTTTCATGACCCTTTAGAAGACAAATCAACAGTCTTCATTTGAGGCGCACCACCTCTAGATCATATAGGCAAAATTTCACAACATCTTCGTTGCTTAGATGTCTCCAAAATTTTGTTAAGAGTATTAACTCATCCTTGTTCTCGACAACGACGTACTATCCTACCTCACATGGATCTATCTTGATTGATAGTACCTTTGATCGTTAGTAATTTCGTTGTTACCCATTAAACTTGAAAATAGGAGCACTAAGTTCAAGTTGGGTTTCCATTACTAACGATTCTAGTTTGGTTTTAGACCCATGACTCTCGCGGTAGATGTAACCAAATCTGTCGTCAGAGGTTTGGTAAACGGATATGCCAAGTTCTTCGATGTCTTGACATAAACAACTTTGATGGACCACTATCAATTAGTTGTCTCACAGAATGATGTCGAAGACCTACGTGTCTCGACTTCCCATTATTTATAGAATTATATACTTTAGACAATGTGGCCTCACTGTCACCGTACATGGGAATTGAAGGCATCGGAGTATCCCCCAAACTGGTATCCAAGAGTAGATCTCTAATCCACTCTGCCTCTTTCCCTTCAGCGGCTAAAGCAGTAAGCTTAACTTCCATCGCTGAATGAGCTATACATGAGTGTTTCTTGCTCGCCCAAGAAATAGCCCCACCAGCTAGTGTATAAATCCATCCACTTGTGGATTTAGTATCACTCATGTTATCAATCCAACTAGCATCTGAATACCCCCACTAGTATACTAGAATTTGACGTGTAAGTCAACTCAAGATTACTAGTCATTTTCAGATATTCTAGTACTCTTCCTACTGCCTTCCAGTCATCTGTACCGGGATTTATAGTATATTGACTTAGTTTTCTTACTGCAAAAGCAATGTCAGGTCTAGTGCAGTGTGTAGCATACATCATGCTTCCAATTGCACTAGCAGCATATTCTAGTTGAGCCACTATGTTGGATCCCAACAACACAACTGTGTTGCGTTATGACCGAGTAACGAAGATACGATAGGTAAATAACAACAAGATTTCAATGATTAAGAGTTTTATTAAAAACAGCTTAATACAATACAGGGTTTACGGAAATAGATAGTACACACTACCTAAAACTCTATACTTGAGTTGACACTTTAGACCGCTCAAACCAGAAGAGTATACACTAAGAGTTATATCAGCTGAAACTAACAGTTGATATTAATGCCTTAGTAATAACTATGGAGGAGTTAATACTTAGACAATAACTAACTCTCAGAGAATGTTCTTGTGCTTATGATTTCTAGGGTATTCTAAAGGTTGTTTAAATGCAAGCATTTACGTCTATATTTATAGCCCAAGATCCATGTTCCTTAGTCCACAAGTTTGACGACGTGTAAACATATTATTCGTCGATGTAGACTTGCCATGGATCATTAAATGCTATTGCACAAGTTATTGACCCGAGTGTACTTTGTGTCCACTTCTTTCGGTACCTTTTCTGACGCACAGTGAAAGGTGTACTACACAAGTACAGAAGTTGTTGACTTTCTCTTTACATGCTCGAGGGACAAACGATGAAGTTGTACTGACATTATCTTCTATTCCAAAATAGAAGATCTTCATCGTTTTCTTCTTCTTTGAGCGGGAAAGGGAAATGTCCAAGGTGTCAATGAACATTTCCTTTAAGTCTTCATCTGCAGCAGGTACTATCAGCTGATTCCACAATCAGCTGAATAGTCTTCTTCTTGTCTTTGTCCTTTGGTCACAGACTTCGAATGAACTCTCGTTAATAGCTGCTGATTTGACTTGTATCCTAAAGCTAAGTACGTACTCAGCTGAAGGTTTATTGTATATACTTGCTTCAGCTGAGATACATACTTCAGCCGTTGTTTATTCTTCTTGGCTATCGAGCATCAAATCTTATTTACTTAGTCTTGGGACTAACAATCTCCCCCTATTTGATGCAGTCGAATAGCCGTATAAGTGTAACCCTGTAATGATTCAGCTGAAAGAAGTCACCTGAATACTTATGTACTTTGACCCTTAGGGTTCTTTTGTATATGTTTATCTTTTTACAATTTTTACAAGTATATTACAAAGTTTTGATTTTCTATTGATAATGAAATTTAAATACAAGGAAAATCAAAAAAATAATGCCTTGGATATAGCTTATCCAACGACATTGCGATACAGTGAGCGGAAGGCTGAGTCTATTAGGTTCTTCATTTCTCTCCCCTCTTCAGTAGAGGAACTCAGCAGCTTGTGATAGGTCATGAGTTGATCCACATCACACATTTCCAACTCATCTGCCCGCTGGAAGCATTGCACCTTCTTCTCCAGATAGCAAAAGCCGTGAATTGATTCTTTCACGATCAGCCCAGGGACAAAGTTAACTCCCGTGGGAACGGCTTTTGTGATATTGGGTTTTGGTCGTTTAGCAAATATGATTGACGACCCAATATCCGGTGGTATGGAGTCAGCAAGAGGCTCAACGAGAACGGACTTACGTTTCTCCCCTCTCGCTGAGGAGCTTTCACCAGCAGTCTTTCTGACAACAGCAGCTTGAGATTCATACAATTCAGGAGGTATGCGATATATCAATTCAGGAGCATGTTTCCTGATTTCATCGTATAGAGTCTTGAAGGAGTAGATTGCAAATTGAATCTCATTTTCCAGATCTGTGATAATCTGCGATGGTTTCGCAGTTCTGGCAGCTGCTTCAGCCTCTTTCCATTCATCGTAGTTGAGAATGAGGCTAATCTTGTTCAGAGGAAACTTTTCATGGAGCACCGCACTCCCAGCCCTTGTTATTACAATTTCATCAGGGCAGCTGGGATCGAATTTGGGGGCCCTTACGCTGGTGATCTTTGCTTCCTGCCTACGCTGATCAAGAACTTTGTTGAACAACTTAATGTTCTCAGCTCTTTGTGTTTCAGCTCTTCGATGCAGCTCTTCATGAGTTTTTCTTTGAAGGGCTAAGGCTGTATCGAGATCAGCAGCGGATCCAACTTCATTTAAAATGAGGTTTTCAACCACAGCAGATGTAGGCTCCCCCTCAGCAGGATGAGGAATCTCCTGTGAAATAGGCTGAGGGTTTTGGATTTGCGGGGCTTGGACTTTTGGGACCTCAACTGATTCAAAGGAATCAACAATTTTAGTAAAACCAGTTGAGGTGTCAGCTTCTTCATCTAATGTTCCAACAGAGGTGATAGGTGGATTTCTTGAGTTATCACCTGCTGGAACGTCTTCAGTATTGGCTCCAACAGCAGAGGTGATTATGAGTTGTGAACTTTCTCGTTCACCATGTTGTTCACCTGCTGAAGTGGCCTCTTTATCCCCCTCAGAGAGTGCCCGAAGAAGAGGGGTACTCTCTGGTGCTGAAGCAGGACGAGCAGCGGTGGCACCCTCATTAAGCTTGGCAAGAATGAGGTCGAGGGTGCCTTGGAGACCAGCGACTTGAGAAGTCAGCGAGCTGACTTCAGTCTCCAACCTGTCCATCCTTGTGGACACAGCAGAAGCAGACACCTCAATAGCCGTAGAAAGGTGGATATGAGCAGTGGTCTGTTGATTGACAGCTGTAATAAGAGGAGACACCTTGGAAGTCAAGGTATCCATCTGTCGATCAAATTTAGCTTCTGTGGCTCGAGCTTCGGAGAGAAGCTTGTCTTTTTCAACACTGGCAGATTCGCGAATGGAGTTCACCTCTTGCTGAAGATATTATTTGAGGGAGGTGAACCCTTTGGAGGTGCCTTGAATCTGCTCAGTAAGAAGAGCCAGCTGAGGAATCTGAGTGTGAACCTCAGTGTGCAGAGAAGTTATGCTGGAAGAGAGTTTCTCAGCAGTAGCATCAAACTTCTTTGGAACATCCCTGTGAAGGGTGTCCATCTGCTTACTCAGCTTGGCCATCCCAGGTCGAATCTGGGATGTAACAACACTAGACATCAGAGCAGCAGCGGCTCTGATGGGAATGCTTCCTCCAGCTTTGCTGGATTCAGCATGGGACACTTGGACGCTTTTGGGGAGGGGGTCCGGCATGTCTCCAGCTTGAGGGGTAACCTCAGCTGTGGAAGAAGGTGTTCCCGAGGTAGGAAGAAGAGTTCCTATGGGTTCCTCAGAAACTATAGGGGGTGAGATGGGTCCAACTGAAACTTCTGGGGGGGGGGGGGGTTAAAGCAGAAGTGCCTACTTCAGTTGTCAAAATAGTTTGAAGCCCAAATTCATGCATCTCTTCATCATCTGAAAAGATGTACTACTGAATGGGGATATCAGCAGAATCAAACATCATATGAAATGCTGTTTGAGAATCTGGTGCTTCGGTCTCAACAGCCGGAGAAACTGTTATGGAGACTGGAGGAAGAATTCCTCTGGGTGGTGGGTCAGCTGCCTCACAGCTCGGTTGACGAATACGTTCGCGATCACTGGCAGCTTGGGAGTTGCGTCAGTAACAACTCGGTCTAGAGTTGTCTCTTCATTGGCGGTGGTGGTTTCCTTGATCACCTCCTGGTTTAAGCCGGTGACGTTGTGGGAAACAGAAAGAACAGCTTCAAGATTGACTTGGTTTCCAGTCAATCTATCATCAGCTGATGACTCAGGGAGTGATGAAGAAGTTGGGGGTGGTGTGTGTGCAGCTGACACTCGGGTGGCTTAGGTTGAGCCGAAAACTTCACCAGCAGTCTGTTGAGAGACTGAGGTTGCTTGTGGAGTTTGTTCCCTTATTACACCGATAGATAATGAATCGGTCGAGGAGCTACGCAGAAGGTTGGAGCCGGCACTAACTCCTAAAGAACGAAATTGCCGTTTTGAAGTCTGCTGACTTGTTGAGAAATCAGCAGGGAGAGAGTGGATGAAAGGGAAGGAAGAAAAAGAGTCACCCGGAAGTGTCTGGACAGGAACTCCAGTTGTTGGTAGAGTTCCTGGAAAAACACTGTAAGAGTGAAAATGAGAAGGACTGCAGTCAAATGCTGATACAGCTTCTGATTGTAATCCTTCCAATTGGGGTCTCGAGTGAGAACCCAACGGATTCCGGCTGAATCCTGATGATGCTGCGATCGCCAGCTCAACATCATCAACAACATCTTCATCTCCACAGGTAGCAGACCCTCTTACCCTCAGCTGAGGAGAAAAAGGGGCGCTGGAAGTGGAAGAAGATGATAAAAAGAATGAAGAGGAAGAATTAGGGCGGTGAGCAGATCGCTTCACACGCTTCTTCCCACCACGTGGAATATCACCCATTTCCACAATTTCCACGTTAATGGGCGTTGAGATCCCAGTGGAAGTGGTGGTATTTCCATCAACAGTTTGTGTGCGATCAGTCGATGGAAATCTCTTCAGATAGGAAAAGGACTTACCTTCTTGGAGGGCAGATTTCTTCGATGTTGCGCCCTTCTTTCGATCCCTTTTGGATCTGACTCGATCATCTATGATCTTCAGCATGTACGAGGTGAGATGAAATTCTCTTTCATCTTCCTTCCTTTGGAAGATGATGCTAGCGATGGAACGAACCATCACAGATTCCCCTGGAAGGTCTTCATAACTGATCTCCAGCTTTTCAACCATCACATGTGCAATGCACAATGTGAAAAAGCGAAGATAGGAAATGTGATTTCCCTTGCTTTTCAGCTTCGTCTTGACCTCCTCGTACACCAGTTTCCCGTAGTCGATCCGCTGACCAGTGACTAGGGCTTCAGCAAAGACTTGCATGCTGGAGTTGCACTGGTTGAGAGACCCGGAATTGCCTCCAATACCCTGAATGATGTGGGTAAAGAAATAGGCCCAGGGTCTCGACAGTGAGACTTCTTGAAGATCGGCACCCTGTCTTCTTCGTGTTCTAATCTGTATCTAGTGATACGGATTAGACTCGCTTTAGCTTCATCAGCAGATTTAGTCTGCTGATATTCTTCACCAGGTTGCAGATAATCGAATCCGCAGGCAACTCGGAAATCATCAAGAGAAATGGTGATTTGATGATCTCCAACCTGCGCAGTAATGTCGTCTCCAGGAGCGGAGGCGGACATCCAGAAATCACGCAAGAGCTCAATGTTACTCTTGGTGACTCTGGTAAAGGCACCACGGATGGGGCAGTGACGCACAAACGTCACAACTGGTCGATAAATATCGACAAGATCATCCGGTGGGGAAAAGTTGCCTACTAGGTTTGAGTTATGATAGAACTCAATAGCAGCCCTAGTAAGAGAAACCTTTGGGGCTTTCTTCGGCATTTTTAGGAGAGAGGGAAGAAAGATAAAGGTTTAGAAATAGAGGGTTTTTGGAGAAAGAATTGTGGGAGAGATGATGAGGAGTGGAGAATGGATGGGTATTTATAGGGATTTAATGGGTCGGTTTGGGTAAAGATTTAAATTTGAACCGGGTCATAAATGGATAGTTATAAACCAACTAGAGACACGTTGGTTATCGTGCAAAGGAGGTTGGATGTGACAGTGTGAGGTAGTGGCGCGGTTTCTGTGTCAGGGTAGTGGAGCCGTTTCTGTGTCAGGGTGTCTTGTCCCTCATAAATGCCAAATATTTTCACTTGAGTGGAAATATTTGCCACAGAGAACGTGTGGATAGGGTTAAAAGATGCCTTTTTATGGGAGAAACAAACGTTTTAACTTATAAAACATGATAAGTTATCATTTAAGAGATTTTATTCGGCTGACTGATAAATTCAAAAGGTTTTAGTCAGCTGAATGTACTAAGTAACAAGGTGAATCTTATCAGCTGCTGATAGTACTTCAGCAGTTGATATAAAAGCATTCAACATACCTAACTCGCTGATCAAAAAGTTGAATCGTTTTTCATCTAAAGGCTTAGTGAATAGATCAGCCAGCTGAAGGTCAGTTGAAATGAAGTGGAGTTCCACGTCACCTTGTTCAATGTGATCTCTAATAAAATGATACCTTATGTCGATATGTTTGGTTCTAGAATGAAGAACTGGATTGTTGCTGATTGCAATAGCACTCGTGTTATCGCAATAGATAGGAACTTTGCAGAAGTTCATATCAAAATCAACAAGCTGATTCTTCATCCAAAGGACTTGAGCACAACAGCTTCCAGCAGCAACATATTCTGCTTCAGCTGTGGAGGTAGAAACAGTGCTTTGTTTCTTGCTTGTCCAGCTGACTAGCTTTCCACCAAGCAGCTGACATCCTCCAGTGGTGCTCTTTCTATCCATTTTGCAACCTGCAAAGTCTGAATCTGAATAGCCAATTAGATCAAACCCGGAGTCTTTGGCATACCAAAGACCTAGGCTTGGAGTACCCTTAAGGTACCTCAAAATTCTTTTTGCAGCTATTAAGTGAGATTCTCTAGGATCAGCTTGATACCTAGCACACATGCAAGTAGCAAACATAATATCTGGTCTGCTGGCGGTGAGATAGAGTAATGATCCAATGATTCCTCTATAGAATGTGACATCCACTGACTTACCAGTGATGCCAGCATCTAAATTGTTTGGAGGAGCCATTGGTGTTTTCATGGATGATGATGAATTCATATCGAATTTCGTTAAAAGATCTTTGATATATATTTCTTGATTTATAAAAGTTCCATTTTTAGATTGCTTAACTTGTAAGCCAGAAAATATGTCAATTCACCCATCATACTCATCTCATACTTTGTAGACATAAGTTTTGAAAAACGTCTACAAAGTTTTTCATCAGTAGCACCAAAAATTATGTCATCCACATAAATTTGAACAAGAATGATATCACCTTTGATTTTGCGAATGAATAAGGTTTTCAAACCCTGGTGGTTGTTTAACATACACTTCCTCTTGCAGTTTTCCGTTTAAGAAAGCACTCTTCACGTCCATCTGAAAAACTGTGAAGTCTTTGTAAGCAGCGTAGGCTAGAAATATTCTAATAGCCTCAAGCCTAGCCACTGGAGCAAATGTTTCATCGAAATCGATTCCTTCCTCTTGTCTGTATCCTTGTGCAACAAGTCTAGCTTTGTTGCGAATAACTACACCTTCTTCATCCATTTTATTCCTAAATACCCATTTAGTACCAATTATTGTCTTTCCAGCTGGTGGAGGCACCAGCTGCCATACTTTGTTGACCTCGAATTGGTTAAGTTCTTCCTGCATCGCCTGAATCCAGCTTGAGTCTTCTAAAGCAGCCTTAATATTTTTCGGTTCTTCAGTTGCTAGAAAACAAGACCATAAGCAAAGATTGCATGATGCTTTACTTCTAGTGACTACTCCCTGCTGTGGATCTCCAATGATTAACTCAATTGAATGTTCTGAGGTCCACTTAGATTGAGGAGCAACAGTAGAAGAGGAAGATTCAGCAGAATTAGATCCTTGTTGAGCGGCTGACTGCTCAGCAGGATGAATTACTTCATTTTGAACTGATCTTCTTGAAGTATGAAGAGGTGGCTTAGAAGTAGCCTTGGATGATGCTCTAACTGTTGGAATCTCTTGTTGAACAGCTGCAATGTCCACAAGATATGTAGGAGCATCATGGAATGTCTCATCTGATTCATTTACGGGAACATCAAAGAGATTTAAAACATCGGAGAATGCTTCAGTTGTATCATCAGGGGATGATTCAGCTGATCTCAGAAATGCATCAGCCGAGTCAGCAGAGGAGGGGTTCAAAGCTTTTGAGTGTTCTTCAAAAGTAACATTTATGGACTCTTCCAATGTTTGTCTTCTTTTGTTGAAAACTCTATATGCTTTGGATAGAGTGGAGTATCCCAAGAAAATGGCTTCATCAACTTTAGAGTCAAATTTACTCAGCTGATCTCTTGTGTTTAACACAAAACACACACAGCCAAACACGTGAAAGAAACCGATGAAAGGTTTCCTCTAACGGAAAATCTCATAAGAAGTCTTTTTGTGTCTCTTCACATAGAGAGACCTATTCTGAGTAAAACAAGCTGTGTTAACAGCCTCTGCCCAAAATTGCTTAGGCATGTTTGACTCAGCAAGCATTGTTCTTGCAGCTTCTATAAGGGTTCTGTTCCTTCTTTCAGCAACACCATTCTGTTGAGGTGGTCTTGCAGCTGAAAAGTTTTGGGAGATCTCAACGTCTGAACAGAAATCTTCCAAAGTCTTGTTTCTGAATTCAGTACCGTTGTCTGATCTCAGCATCTTGACTCTAGACCCGTTTAGAAGTTCCATCCTTTTGATGAACTTGATGATTTCATCAGCTGCATCACTTTTGTGGCGTAAAAATATAACCCAAGTATATCGTGAGTATTCATCAACGATAACAAGTGTATACTTCTTTCCACCTAGACTTTCAGTGCTCATGGGACCAAAAAGATCCATATGGAGCATGTGAAGGCAACTGTTGATGGAAAAACATTGCTTTGATTTGAAGGAGCTTTTATGTTGTTTACCTTGTTCACATGCAGAACAAAGCTTATCCATTTCATATTTGATTTGTGGCAGACCATTCACCAGCTGACCTCGCGCCAGCTTCGATATATTTTTGAAATTCAGGTGAGATAGCCTTTTGTGCCACAGCCAATTCAGCTCTTCAGTAGAGTGAGAGAAAAGACATACTTCTTGATTTTGAGGATTCATGTCAAGTGTATAGACATTCTTGGTTCTGGGAGCAACTAATACTATCTTTCCATTCTTATCTGTCACCGTTCCTCTGTATTCGTTAAAGTTCACTGAGAACTTTGCATCACAAAGTTGGCTAATGCTGATAAGATTATGTTTCAGCCCATTTACATAACCAACTCTTGTGATTTTTATGGATCCATTAGAGATGGTTCCATAACCTTCAGTTGAGCCTCTACCATTATCACCAAAAACTACTGAGGGGCCATCACAAACTTCAAACTCTTCCAGCAGGGATTTGTAACCAGTCATGTGTCTTGAGCAACCACTGTCTAGGTACCAGACATGTTTGCTTTCATCACCCTGCACATAAGATAAAAGAGTTAGTTCTTTTTGGGAACCCACACCTCGGTGGGTCCTTGTGACTTCCCGCTGGGATTCACAGAAGTTGGCTTTTCAGTAGGCTTACATACTGAAGTTGGGGAATGTCTCAAGCATGTGCTGTCACACTCACTTGCCATGTGCCCACGATCTCCACACTTATAGCATATTCTGTTTCTTTGCAGTGGAGTAGAGGGCGAGGCAGTAGGATTGAGAACTGGACTTAAAATACCCTTCATTTTCTGATTATCAGAGATAGTCAGAGTTTGAACGAGTGATGTCAGCTTGCTGACCTTTCCTTTCAGCCGTCTGACAGACACAGTTGAAGAAGGACTTGGAGTGTCCTTAGAAACACTCTTACCTTTGTTCTTTGCAGCTCGAGTATGAACTCCAACTGGCTCACCTTTGGAGGGTGTAAGAACAGTTTTCTTTCCTGCTGTTCTTCTAGTCTTCTGCTGAGATCTAGCAGAAGAGGCAGCAGGTGCTGAACCCAAGACAGATTTTCTAGGTTCAACAATGACTACAGTGGGTGTCCTAACTACCATGGCAGAGGAGTCAGTTGATGACTCTTCACCAGTAGCCACAGAAGGATCTTCTGAGGACATCTCAGTAGCATAGGTTTTGGTAGACCTAACAAAGGAACCAAAAACCAATTCTTCAGCTGGCACAGAAGCATCAGCTGACGAATAGTACAGATCATCTGTACTTCTGTCAGGTACAGCGGCTGCAGCTAGGAAATCTCCTCCTAGTACAGCTTGTACTTGACTGGGATTTGTGAGTTAACACATTAACTCACACGTTTGGATGAACGAGACCATGATTCACAAATCTTTTTAATTGCTTCAAGTTCTTTAACTTTTTCACTTAGATCATGTTGAAGAAATGAGTTAATAAATTTCGTTTCAGAAAGTTCTTCTTTTAAAGTTTTGTGGTCAATTAAGCGTTCTTTTAAAAATGCATTTTCACGTAGAATAACATTATGTTTATCCAAACATTCACCTTTTAGCTGATCAATGAAGTGCAAGTCACAAATAATAGAATCAACAATTTCTTTAGCTTTAGTAGCCTCAGCGGAGATTAGAGAGGTTACCTTTTTGTGAACAATGTTGACCCATTTATAGGAACTAGCATCATCAGCTGTAATACTTTCATCATCAGCACGAGCCATCAAACACATTGTGGCCATTTGTTCATCGTCATCAGATGAGCTGTCACCAGAGTCAGCCCAATCATGAGTTTCAGCTACAAGACCCTTGTCAGCAGCTTGCCTTCAAGTGCCTTCTTTTCTTCTAAAATCTTTTTGGTGAAGGCTTGTAGCGTTTTGTATTTTTCTTCAATGGACTCACCAGTTGAAGATGATGAACTAGCTTTCTTCTACTTGCAGTCGTTAGCATAGTGTCCCTTCTTGTTGCAGTTGTAGCAAGTTATCTCAGAGATGTCAGGTGTACTTCCAGAGGGTCTGGAAGACACAGCTGATGAGATAGATCTGCTACTCGAGCCTCTATCTGAGGAGCCAGACTTATTTTTGAAGAATTTTCTATTTTTAACAAGTAAGGCTAGCTCAGTTATAAGGGCTTCGTTGTCTTCGTCTTCATCAACTTCTTCAATGCTGACTTCAGGCATGCTGAACAAACCAGCAGCTGAAGCATTGTCAGCTTCATCATCTGATGGAGGATATTCGATTCTGCTGGGCTTGTTTAGAGAAACAAGAGCGGTCGAAGATCCTAAGGGACTCACCTTAGAGTCCTTTGGAGGTTGAAATTTGTTGAGTACAGTTCTCTCATGGCTTAGAAACATACCATGCAAGTTTAACAGAATGTTATAACGCAGCCCATTTAGAAGGTAAGGCAGCCATAAACTTACACATTTTGGACATATCGTCCTTATCAACCCCATGAGACTTCAGCTCGTTTAACAGAATGTTATAACGATTGAATGTTTGAGCGATAGTCTCACTAGGCTTGGCTTTAAACAGTTCATAATCATGTATGAGCATGTTTTTGTTATGTTCACGCACAACAGATGTGCCTTCATAAACTTCAGCCAGCCTCTCCCATATCTCTTTAACTGAATCACAGAATTGTATATTGTGATACAGTTCATCACCAACTGCTTGAAAAACCATATCCCTTCCTTTATTCTCAAGATGAACAAGACGTTTTTCAGCGTCTGCCCATTGAGCCTCAGATTTCACAACATAGTGTTCTGGGACTTCAGGAGTTCCAGGAATAAGGGTTTTGGGAACGTATTTTCCTATCATTATATTATCTTGAAGTTTTGGGTGATAGGTAACCATGTGGGACAACATACGCGTTTTCCACATGGGATAGTTGGTTTGAGTTAGTTTGGGAGGTTTTCCAGATGATGGAAGATCTGATGATGTAGGTTCAACCATAACAGATGCTCAAAATTGATGGAAAAACAATTTTGACACCCGCTCTGATACCAGTTGTTGGATCCCAACAACACAACCGTGTTGCGTTATGACCGAGTAACGAAGATACGAGGATAAATAACAACAAGATTTCAATGATTAAGAGTTTTATTAAAAACAGCTTAATACAATACAGAGTTTGCGGAAATAGATAGTACACACTACCTAAAACTCTATACTTGAGTTGACACTTTAGACCGCTCAAACTAGAAGAGTATACACTGAGAGTTATATCAGCTGAAACTAACAGCTGATATTAATGCCTTAGTAATAACTATGTAGGAGTTAATACTTATACAATAACTAACTCTCAGAGAATGTTCTTGTGCTTATGATTTCTAGGGTATTCTAAAGGTTGTTTAAATGCAAGCATTTACGTCTATATTTATAGCCCAAGATCCATGTTCCTTAGTCCACAAGTTTGACGACGTGTAAACATATTATTCGTCGATGTAGACTTGCCATGGATCATTAAATGCTATTGCACAAGTTATTGTCCCGAGTGTACTTTGTGTCCACTTCTTCCGGTACCTTTTCTGACGCACAGTGAAAGGTGTACTACACAAGTACAGAAGTTGTTGACTTTCTCTTTACATGCTCGAGGGACAAACGATGAAGTTGTACTGACATTATCTTCTATTCCAAAATAGAAGATCTTCATCGTTTTCTTCTTCTTTGAGCGGGAAAGGGAAATGTCCAAGGTGTCAATGAACATTTCCTTTAAGTCTTCATCTGCAGCAGGTACTATCAGCTGATTCCACAATCGGCTGAATAGTCTTCTTCTTGTCTTTGTCCTTTGGTCATAGACTTCGAATGAACTCTCGTTAATAGCTGCTGATTTGACTTGTCTTTGTCCTTTGGTCATAGTCTTCACATTCATTTGATTAATGTACAATCCTTTTAATGTTGAGATTGCTTTAAGAGTTCTAATAGAACTAATTCTAGCAACCGGTGCATATGTATTGAAATAATCAACACCTTCTCTTTGTCTATAACCTTTAGCAACTACTCTCGCTTTATAGACAGATATTGATCCATCTGGATGATACTTCCTCTTGAAGATCCTCTTAGATCCTATGGGTCTCATACCCTTGGGAAGATCAGTTAACTCCCAAGTTCCGTTTCCCATAATTGAATTCATTTCATCATTAATGGCATCCTTCCATAAAGGAGCATCTCGCGATGTTATGGCTTCTGTAAATATCTTAGGATCATCATCTAAATTAATAGCTAAAATGACCTCTCTCGTCACCTTAAATTGAGATCCTTCAACCAAGTATGAAAGAAAACGTCTCCAAAATTATTTTCCCTTCTAACCCTTGTACTTCTCTTTGGTTCTTCTACAACAGAAGAAGGTGGTTTTTCTACAACAGAAGAATGTGGTTCTTCTACAACAGAAGAAGATGAGATAATATCTCGAGAAGTACTGGGTGCTAGAATATGATTGAAGCTGGGATTGGAGTTTCCATCATCTCTTATTAACTTATCCTCGAAGAACTCCACATCTCTGGATTCTACGCGACACCTGATTCTTTATCCCACAATCGGTAGGCCTTTCTATTCTGAGCATACCCGATGAATATACTCTTCGTAGCTCGAGCTCCCAACTTGGATCGTTTAGGATCAGGTGTACGATAATAAGTTAAACACCCCCACATTCTTAGATAATCTAATCATTTAGGATCAGGTGTAAGATAATAAGCTAAACCCCCACACTCTTAGATAATCTAAGTTAGGTTTTCTTTCATTCCATAACTCATATGCACTAGAAGGAATCACACGACTAGTGATTCTGGTGCACATAATATGCAGTCAACAAAGCTTCCCCCCACAGATTGTGTGGCAAACCTGATTGATTCATCATATAGTTGACCATTTCAACAAGGGTTCAACTCTCTCTTTCAACTAATCCATTCGGTTTGGGAGTATATGGTGAAATTCTTTCATGCTTGATACCATTCTCTTCACAAAATGTATCAAACTATTCTCCGCATCTTTCCAAGTGAAGAATCTTAATGTGTTTGTCATGTTGATTTTCAGCCGTGCACTTATATAGTTTGAATGCATTAAAAGCTTCATCTTTTAAATGCAATAAGTAAACATGTAAATAGCGGCTAGAGTCACCACAAAATGTAATGAAGTATCTTTTACCTCTACGCGTGAGTATTCTATTCGGTTCACAATTATCTGAATAGATCAACTCTAGTAATGATGTAATTCTTTTGACAATTGAAAAAAAATTCTTTGTAAACTTTGATTTTATAAAAGTTTCACAATTGTCAAAATCTTTATTATTTACTTGATTGTGTCTTTTCAATAAACTTTTTTTTAATGTTAGTATGAGCTAACCTTTTATGGCACAAAGAAATTGAACATGCAATATAATTTGAAAAACTATTTCATTAATTCGAAACTTAGTTACATCATCACTAGCGATATTGTCACTAACGCTGACAGTATCATATTCTCAAGATTACAAAGATCAACATTTAACACATAATCATTGGATATAGATACAACATTATCTTATCCATCACCACATAGATCAAGCATAAACATTACACCCGTGTTGATGGTTTGATCCACAATAACCCATCTTTGGAGAACACGAGACGACCATTTTTTATTATTACCAGCTTGTAACTATTTTTGTCATATTTGTTCTCTGATATAAGTCCCTTGGAGATTCAAGGAACATGTACGACCTCTCGAAGGTAACCATAATTCCATTTCGGAATGTTAGAACCACTGTGCCAATGCCATGAACACGTACTATATGGCCATCAACACATGTCACCACAGTTCCTTCTCGAACCGTACTATGAATTTAGAAACTATCACGATTTCCACATACATGGATGTTTGCTCCAGAATCCACAAACCAGTCTCAGGCGTCTATCACCCGAGTAATTAAGGTAGTCATATTAAGTCCTACATGACCCATACTTGCACCCAAGTGGGTTAGGTTTGTAACAACATTTGCAATTTTACATAAACAATATCTGAGTCCCCACCTGACACGTGGTACACACTCAATCTGACTTTATTCTTTTGATCACTTATGAGATTTTCCTTCTTAATAAGGAAGTGTTTCAACAAAACATCCAAAGAGTAGTCCTCCAATTTGTGAAACTCCAAGTATTTAACCACATTCAAGGAAAACATTATTTAGTCAACCTTTTTCGGTAGCTCTATTCGAATACAACCATGAAAGACAGTGAGGGTAGACAGCGCTAGTGCGTATCGGAACCACCCCAATTTGGAGTCAGAAAAACCGCCTTTATCTTTCCTAGACATTGTAATAAGAATATGTGAGCCTATTTGGGGATGACTGATAATTTATTCCACTTATAGGTTCAATACAATGCTTAATGATAGACAACTGGAAAGATTTCGTTTAACACTAAAATTATCTATTTTGTATAATCATGATTTTTCAAACAATACACTTTTCAAACATAAAAGTATCTTGAAATAATCTATATACAAAAAATAATAATTAAATCAATTATAATGCTTCAACCATAAGCATGATAATTCATATAACATCTACTTTATACGAGATTATATTTTTACGAGAAAAACCTGTTGTTTTAACTTGTACATTATATTAAAATAGATATTTAAATATGTCAAAACACAATATATCTTTATATTGGCCATAATTAAAAGAAATGTAACTTATACAAGTGAAACTAAATAACCATAATAATCTCTTTTAAAACATTTAATTCATAACATGAATATATATATTAAACATTCACATAATGAACTCTATTTAATATATATATATATATATATATATATATATATATATATATATATATATATATATATATATATATATATATATATATATATATATATATATATATTGAAGGATTCCATACAGAACCCATATTATATACAGAACCCGTAGAACCGAATCTAGACCATTGGATTGTAGAATTGATGGTTAAGATTAGCTATGGTATTTTAGTAAATGAAATTAATTCATTATTGGTACATAATAAATAAAAAGGGTAAAATGGGTAATAATAACCGTTCAATATTTCCTAAGTTTAAGGGCAGAGGGCTTCTCTCCACACTCACGCACATAACCATATCTCCCTCTTTCTAGAACGTAACCTTCAAAACAAATCTGTGGTGTAACCCTCAGTCCCTCACCGTGTCGTTGCACTTCGCTGCCCTAAAAACCATTTGCCGCCGCCGTTGCTCGTCCCGCCGCCTCTTCCTGCCCACCGCCGCTGCACGCCCCGCCCATCGCCGCTGCACGCCCCGCCCACCGCCGCTGCACTCCCCGACCCCCAATCTCCTTCAAAATCGCCGATGAAGACAACATGTCGGAACAAAATTTCTTCAAATATCGCTGCTCTCACAAGTAAGTTGTACAATTAACTTAGAATACCAGATCTGAATTTTCTAATAATATTTTCGCTCAAAATTTAGAAGTTTCTTCTGCATGGATGAATTAATTTAGGATACAAATATGAATTTTTTTTATAATATGTTCGTGTACAATTTCTTCATGGGCAAGAACACAACATTCTCAATCATATAAGTTGTGCTTTAATTGCTTGTACGGTACTAGTATTTCTGATTCAAGCTTAGCCACGGGTATGTTAAAATTTAGGCATATGAGTGAATTCCTTATTATTATTATTTTATCTAATTTTAATTTCTTTTTTAGTGTTTATAACTTGCACTTGTGATGGTGGAAGACACGTGATAGACATTTTTACAGATTTACATGTTTCTATTTAATATGTGGTATAATATGTATATGTTCTTTAATTGCTTGTATTGTATTAATTCTAGATCAATTTTCACTTTGAGATTGCTATTTTTATAATGTATTTGGATTTCAATATTTTAACATGATAATTACATAATTGTCAGGTTTTTAGCTGGTACATTCATGTCTAAAGTAAAGTAATGATACGTTTATTGTTGGTATATTCAAAGATTAAGGAATCAAATGCAGTTAAAGAAGACAATAACGGGAACAATTGATGATTAAAAAGACACGGATGAAGAAGTTGTTTTTATATAAGTGTTATTCTTAAATGTTAACATTCGGATACATAGAAGTTGTTTTGTACATGTGTGTTATTTAGTGTTATTTGTGCATGTATGTTACCCACTATTTGTAGATACATAAATGTATATATTATCAGTATTATTTATTAAGAAATAACATAAGTGTTTTTAAGTGTATCATTATATATACATAGATGCAGATTGTTGACATATACATAAATGCAGATTCTTGACATATACATAAATGATAATCCGTAAATATTACATACATCTATAATTAAAATTTCAAATTTAATTCATAGATTTTAGGAAATTTATAAAAAAATAAACAAAAAATAAAAATATAAAATGTCGTAAATACCCCTAAACTATTAAATAAATTAAATAATCAAAAAGTAATTTACTAAATTCTGATTGGTTGAAAATAGTTCTACCGGTTCTGTAAATAATATGGGTTCTGTATGGAATTCGACCCTATATATATATATATATATATATATATATATATATATATATATATATATATATATATATATATATATATATATATATATATATATATATATAGAGCGGTTCATGCGAGAACCACTAAAATTGCGAGAATTGCGAAAACCACTTTCTGGCCAATCATTTTGCTTAATTACATTTTTTAGTCTAAAGGGTATTATAGTCTTTTTAACACTAAATTTTTTTATTAAATCCAGTTTCCTTAATTAAATTAATTCATTTTTAACCTCAATCCTATTTTTTAGGATCCGAATTTTGTAACTTGAAATTTTTTTCGCAATTCGTATGTGTTCATTAATGAACGCCTAAAAATAACTAATATTTTTTTTATCATATTTAACATGTTCAGCATAATAATAATGTGTTCAATTGCAAAATTTACAGATTTACTAATGAACAAATCTACAATATACATAATGAACATAATGAACAAGTCTGACCGAGAATTTTATTAACCTTATTTAATGTATTCAATGGTGAACGAATGAATAAAGTTACAAACTATGAACTGAAACCTTAGACTGATACAAATCTGAAATTACAAACCGATGAAAACAATTATTAATAACCCAACAAATTACAAAATTACTTAAGAAATTACAAAATTACTTAACAAAATTACTTAATAACCGAACCGTTCATTATTGATCAATTAACAATGAACAGAAAATCCGTGATTAACAATGATTCCATTGCTAGTAACTAATAATTCCATTGGGAAATACCCTGCAAAAATAAAATAAAAATTAATGTTAAGTAATAGTTGACAAAAATCGGACAAAAAAATCAACCCACTAGTTCATATTAACATCATTATCTTATAAAAAAGAGGAAATAAACAAAAGCCCTAACTTTACTTTCATCTAACCAACTGTATCTGATGGCCCTAGAGTTGTGGTGCTGATCAATAACCGGATTTGACCAACCGTAAAGCAAACATACATATTTGGGAAAAAAATTAAAAGCTGTAAATTTAAATTGAAAAGCGGAGCCCTAGAGTCCAAGAACCCTAGCCACTTTGAATACATACCTATACATAACTGATACATACCGGGTAACGGAGATCGCGATGAGAACCCATCTAATACCTGGTGCGAGCGATAATAGATCTAATACCGGCGACGAGAACAAATATGGTGGAGGGCGGCGACGGTGCGATCGGAGACGTCGCCGCACTCGCCGGAAATCAGAATCATCTTCAATTTATTAAACACGTACCACCGGCGATTTAGTTTGCCGGCATTGGTTGTTGTTCACTAGACACAAGAGAATCGTCACTGTAGATTTAGTGACTACATAAAATTAAAGAAATGGAGGAGGATAAAAATGGAGAAGGAGAAAGAATCGTTCATTTTGCTCTGCATAAAGAGATATTTAGGAAGGAGAGAGAGTATAACACACAAAAATAAAGGAATCTCTCCATAATTTGGTTGAAACGTAGATTACGAAACTGCCCTTTTATGATTATTTTTAAATTGATTTGTATTTACTTAATTATCATTTTATCATCAATAATCTTAACCACACATCTATTAATCTAATGGTCACCAAATGGTTCTCGCAGTTCTCGCAATTTTAATGGTTCTCGCATGAACCCTTGTCTATATATATATATATATATATATATATATATATATATATATATATATATATATATATATATATATATATATATATATATATATATATATATATATATATATATATATATATATATATATATATATATATATATATATATATTAACCATTGACACAATATCTCAGTGCTTTATTAATCACCGAATATGTTATAAAATATGTGTATATATTACTTATACACACTAATATATAACAAAATAAAAACCTTAAAGATTGTTGTAAACTTTATATATTCGGTGATTAAATAATTAGACAATTATAATATTAAAACCATATTTGATATTGATTATTCAATATCAAACTCAATACATAAGAAAGAACCAAATGGAATGAAAAATTCTGATTCTTGATGAAATAACGAACCGGACGAATTGTGATTTCTGTCCTTTAAGGTTTTTACGCGCTCTATATGCTGCAAGCCTCAGCGTAGAACCCCAGGATTTGATGCAGTTTATCGGTATGATTCTACAGCAATAGAGTTACCGATAACACAAAGTGACTACTTGGAAACACATGAATTCTATCAAGAACGCAACAACATGATCAAGTGGAGAGCTTATTCGTTTATGTGTGTTAGAACTTTCACCCCAAATGTCCCTTTTAAAGGCTCAAGCCTTTACACAAATTTATGAAGAGCAAATAATAACTCTTATTATTTTAATGCCCACATTAGTGTCAACATAAGTGTAGACATTAGTATCAACATTAGTGTCACCATTAGTGTCAACATTATTGTCAGCCGTTATGAACTTTCAAGAGGCTCGATAAAAATAAAGCTCTACAACTCCTCGTGACCGATGCAACATACGAAGTATGATAGGAAATTTGCCAACTTGCAAATACCATATTTCCAACAGTGTTTTAAAGTAGACAACCTTCTAAAATGTTTTACTCAAAACTTTATATTACTATTGTAATAGGGGATAGTGAGTGTGTGGCTGTCACGTACCTAAGCTCAGGTGTGGAACCACCTATAACTACATCGTTTTGGTTGAAAAATAAGCCAAAATGGTTATTTTTACAATATCTTGTCATTTTCTCACCATATTAAAACACTTACATATTATAAAAACACCAACTCAACACCATTTCAAGAATATGACATTTGTTCATTATAAACACCATTTCAAGAATATGAAACTTGAATCAGCAATTCAACAAAAACATAATTAATATTTAAGATAATTGATAAGTTTTAGACGGGATTTGGTATACTAATGAGTTTATGTAGTGAGTTATAAGTTTTTTCAACCTAAATTATGTAGTTTTAGATGGCTCCACACCTAAGCTTAGGTATGTGACAGCCACACACTTACTTTTCCCATTGTAATAATATAAATTAGGTAATCATATCAATTAATTTAAAAAAAAGGGAAAAAGTGTACTGGGTCAACCCGACCCAACCATTTCGCCACCTGTAACTATGACATACATGAGAATGCTTTTGGATGAAGCATGAGATGCAAGCACACACACTATTGCACAAACTACAGGTTTATAGACACATAAAAGGTGTATAACTTATATCAAAAGCCTTAAATAGCAATGACAATGGTATATACTTTAGGTGCTAAAGAATGTTGAAAGAATATAACATACCAATTAAACAACTTGTGGAAACATTATTTAATAAATCCAATAGAAATAACATAACATAAAGATCCAACTCTTTAAAAAGGTGGTATTAAAAGATAATCATGGGTTTGTTGGGTGATTAAAATCTAAAACCGGAAGCTAACATTTTGTCCTAAATAAACCAATTGGTTTATTTGTCCTAAATAAACCATTTGCAAGTAAATATAAAAGAGAATATTAAAAATGAATGGTTAATCGTTACTAACCTATTTCAAGAATATCACATTGCCCAAAGCAATCCACAAAAATCTCTACAGTCTACAATATCTTCCACGAAAGCATCAGGCTGCTGGGTATGGGCACCACATGTGGTGGTGCCCTTTTCCGCCACATCATCGCCACCTCACACCCCCACACCACCACCACACCACATCATTTGGTGGAAATACCCACCACACCACACAACACCATTTTATTTTCCATCTCATCATTTTTTTCCATTTATTTTTTAAAACTATAATTCACATTTCTATCAGATATTAATTAAAGTTTAAAAAAAATAAAAAAGTTTATAAAAAATTGGTAATATAAAAATCTGTAAAGATCCCCTTAATTTTAAAGCCCAAAAAAAAAAGCCCAAAGCTAAAAACCCGTCACTTTTAAAAGCCCAAACTAAAATCAACCTAATTTTATCATCTTCCTCACAAAAAAAATGAAGACAACCAAAAAACGCAGTCACAAGAGCAGCCATTTTTCCGGCGATCCATCTCCGGTGATGAGGTATTTTTCTCCTTTTTCCTCGTTTAATCCCTCTCAACGGTCAAAAATCTCGAAAAAAACACAAACCCACGCCCGTGACTCGCCGTGGCTCGTCCCACTCTTCCACCACGCCAACCCCCCACGCCGTTGGGGGGGGGGGGTGTTCGTTTCCATGGCCACGGCGTGGCCAAGCCACCTCAGCCCCACGCACGACGGGCGTGGACCCGTACCCAGCCGTCTCAAAGGACTTAACTTGCCCACACCATCTGCATAACTCTAACTGTTTTAATTGTTAAGCTATGCACACACGAACAAAAACACATTAAAACAAAGAGTTAAATAAATATATATCTAGCTTTAGATAGCAGCCAATCAAGCAGCTAATTAAACTGAAGCACTTGTATACATTTCATTTATGGAAACAAATATAGCAATTTAGATGTCGAAACCATTGGTTAAGATATACTTCCTCCGTTTCAAAATAAATGAATCACTTTCCTTTTAGGGCTGTTTCAAAATAAGTGAATTACTTTAATAATTTAACTTATTTGTTAAGTTTTTATATTTAAAATTACTCATTTACCTTTACTTATACCTCTTTAAACATCATTAAAGGTATGGGGCCCCATCCATTTTTGTCATCTTCCTATATTTGACTTTTTCCACCATTTAGAAAAAAACAACAAAATAGTAAAAGGTGTGGGCCCTATCCATTCTAATTATCCAATTTAATTTTCACTAATCTTTTATCACCTTATTTTGCCTCAGAAATCATAAATTTCAAAGTGATTCACTTATTTTAAAACGAAGGAAGTACTAAAATAACGTATTCCAAACACATCGAAAGAAAAGAATAATAGACGCGTCATAATTTGCATACTTGTTTGATGGCATTTTCACCAAATTTGATAACCTGACACAACATTAGGATGCTTTACATAATCTAAAGTAAGCCAAATTTTTTATGGTACAAATTTTACCTCCCTAAAATTGAACCAAGAATCTCAAAGCAAGAATCTTCAACTTGAGATGCATCAGATTCATGAACATGTCCAGCCAAGAAGACTATCTAAATTTTGAAATTTACATTATAATTTTCAAGAATTATATTTAGTATGAATAACATCAATTTCAAAAAATAAAAAACACAACTAATTTTGTTTCTACTCATTATTGATATGACCACAAAAATGAGTAAATGATTTATGAGATACCTTAGAAAGTTTCTGAATCACTGACTATTAAAGAGACATTATCTCTTTCAAGCATTTCATCGAACAGTTGGTTTGCATCTCCCAAATTAAATGCTTTTGCGGTCTACAAAATAGATAAATTATATGAATTAGGGAAAAACAAAACAAAACCCCTAATTTATCAACAAAAAAAAAAAAAGAGTGCAGTTTATTCAACAAAAAGTCAAGGATATTTATGAATAAGAACCTTTCATACAATCAGCTTCTGTAGAAACTATCTGCTATCCCATGCAAACAACTCATCCTGACCACCTCTACATGCCTACATATTAATAAAGAAAATTTGAACCATTACTTTATATATTATATTAGCACCGATCAAGATATTTGGCTGATTCCAAATATGATTCAGGGGTTGAATGTACCAATAGAAACATTGCTTCTGAAATCAAATGGATAAGTTAGTGAATTTGCAAAACATAAACAATTAATCAAATGCAACTTGTTTTGTTTAGCTTCTGGAAGCATCGGAGTGTCATAACTCATAAGCAACAACTTGGTCTGAACTCGAACATTTTATTTAAATTCACCTGCAGAGTGTAAACATCACCAATTGCTCCAAGACTTGACCCTATACAAATAACAAAAAGAGGACAGGTTTTCAGAAGAGAAAGGGGGGAAGGATTGATGGTTTGTAATTTTACTAACTAATACTTCCGATCTAAAACTTAAAGCATAGAAAATCAGCTAAGTCCTAAAAAAAACATAAGCAAATAGTAATCTAAAAGCAACAAAACCATACCGAATCTTGGAAAACCTTTGTTTTGAGTGAAAAAGTTATGATTTTTAACACTCTAAAGAAGTTAAATCGATGGGTTTTCAACTTTATAACCAAATACATGTAAAGAATGGTTTGAGAATGATTTTAAGAATCTGTGCATTACTCTTGAATGAGGTACATATTTATAGGATTACACTACTATTGACAGCAAGAATAATTAGTATAATTACAATGATACACAAATATAAAGTTCCTATATTTGCAATATGAACATGATTAATTTTGCTTGATTGTAGGAGGTGATTGATAGGAATCTAGGATGATTGTTGACTTGTATGGCTATCAATATTGGTCATAATTTCCTTATTTGCATTGATATGGTTGATAATACATATACAAAAAATCGATTCATATATACATTTTCATATATGACGTACCGTTTATAACAAAATTCTGAATATATATTACCATATATTTGTCAAATCTGACAACTATGCATAAAAAAATTCAAACTGTATCATAGCTTAAAAGTAAAATCAAAATGAAGTTTGAACAGAAATGAAAGCCTAATGCAGAAATTGATGAATAACTATTGATGAAAATGATTTTAAGAGTAGTGATTACGAACCAAATGAACCCTGGGGTTTAGCAGCGATTGTTGCAGCAATCGAAGTTTTCTAGAGATGAAGAAGAAGATGAATGCCAAAAAAAGCGTTAATTACTATTAGACTCGTACCTATTTTTTGTTTCAGCGGAGGTGATGAGTATTTAGGCAACGATAGAAAGGCAGTGGAGGTTAATGAGAATTTAACAGATGGTGGTTTATCGAAGGTGTATCCATGAATCTCGGCGAATAGAAAGTGGGATCCAAAAATTTCTCTATTTTAACCGCTCAATTAAAAGAATTGACACGCTGAGGAGAAGAATAGTGTAGTTGGGTGGGAAAAATATCCGAGGACCAGTAAAAAGAGGACATGTGTCAGTGTGGAGGCTTTAGAAAGCAACACGTGGCACTTAAAACCTTTGTTTATAGATAGATAGATAGATAGATGGTTGCTAGATTATTTTGTTAAAAGAAGGCATGTTGGCATAATGGTTTGGGTGGTTTGCTAAATTCATTTGAGGTAGAATGGCCCTTCGTTCCTGTTCTTTTATGTTTTTGTTGAAGTTTCAACTTTCAAGATATATCAAACTAATATGGATTTTAGAAACTAATGAAACAATCACATTATCTCAATTTGATGAAACGAATTTGTATTTTTACATGTTTTACAGTTCATTTTCGAGTTTTAATACGGATGAGGACAGACGCACGGTACCATAACACTATCCAATTGGTGAACTGAGATTTTTAAGGTCCCAAAACTGGGTATAAAGTACCGTACCGACTCCCTTGGTTGGTACTGTTTTGGTACGGGACCTGTTCGGTTTCAATATTTTCTTAAATTTGCTCATCATGACCCCCATTCAGTACGGAGCTGATACCGAATTGGTGGTACAAGCTTTCCAGAATTGGAGGAAAATATCCTGGGTCAGAACCGTCTCATTGTATTGTTTTCATTTATAACATAGATAAGACGTATATGTTTGTTTCTGTGACAACCCTCGAAATCGGATACTTGATCCGACATTTAATGTGACCAAATTTTATTATAGAACATTCATTGCATTTACTTTAACATTTAAGTCTAGCAATAACGCCCATATCATGTGTAGGCAGTACACATCATTCATTGTGCACAAATTATTTTGTTTGTGTCTCGTATAGTCAAGAATGTACATTTAGCGAGTTGGTGAGATATCAATGAAGATAAATAAACCAAAATACAAATTTTATATTTTTATACAGAAAAATATATCAACCAAATCAACCGGTACGAAAAATCAGGAACGAAACATTTTATGCGTCAAAGACAACGAAACTATCACGTAACTACACAGTATATGACGCAAATATTTAAAGTAATAAAATATTTATCCGAAATGAAATTTCTCAACTAATAATTAACCCTCGTTGATTATAAAATAATACCTAAGTTAAAATAATATATCATTCGATGGTACATATACTTCTTATTACCTGAAATATGTATTTAATCTCATTCTCCTAGACTTAGATTGAAAAGTCAATGCTTTCTTTGCTGGACACCTTTCCCACGCCTCTTTCTTGCAACTTTTCTTTCTATGCTTTTCATGAGCCCAATGTATACACCAATTGGTGTAAAGATGACATTTCCCATCCAAGATCACTCCCAATAGTCAATATATTGAACAAAAAAAAAAGAGTGAAAGAAACAAAAAAATATGCTTTCCTTCCTTCTCTGATTCGAGCAGATACCTACACCCACTATGCTCCATTTGTTTTCTTTCCTATTTTCCACAAATTTTCACCAAAATGGCATACCTCGTTTCTTTTGCTTTTAGCCCAAAACCGATGTGGGGTTGACCACTCAAATTGTTTGAACTTGGTTTTAACCCTCTCTTTTCTTCTCTCCTTAGCCTCACACCCGAAAAACTCCATCACCAAACATTAAGATTTTTCTATGCATACATCCTCATTTTTGCTCTCTAGCCAAAGTTCAAAGTTTTGGTAAGTTTTATACCTTTCCCCACCATTTTCTTTGTGTAATCTTAATCCTAACATCATCTATGTGATTTTCAAGAATCCACCCTTGAAGTCTTAAGACAAGAAGGAAGAACATCATCCCTTACAAGAACACCCAAACCGAAAACTAGATGGGTATACCTCTTTTCTTTGTTTTCAACTCCAAACCAATTGATTTATGTTAGTTTGGGTCACTCCAAATACTGTGTTTTTTTAAAAAAATATGGATATATATATATATATATATATATATATATGGCATCCTTTGTGTTGACCTTGATCAGATAAAATACAAAAGAAACCAAAATAAAAAGCAAAAGAATTGTCATCACACACTTTTACTGGCTTGGTTCGATTATGGCAACAAAACAAATATATATAATAAATAAATGAAATAATTTTCTTGGTTTCTTTTAGTACAGCCATTGAAATCCCAACCAACCATTTTATTTATTTATTTTTATGATTCATTGTATAGAACCAAATTTAGAAATTACTATGTTTAAAAATTTTTACAAACAATGTCGTTGTTGTTC
This sequence comes from Calendula officinalis, assembly GCA_963853835.1. NCBI lineage: Eukaryota > Viridiplantae > Streptophyta > Magnoliopsida > Asterales > Asteraceae > Calendula > Calendula officinalis. Next base: position 50,410,058 of record OY970820.1, on the reverse strand, counting down.
ACGTTTCTGAACCAGTCAACTTAAAAATAGAAATTAACATATTTTATTGGCATTATAAAAGTGACATTTAATAACTTGAGACCATGTATTTATTTAAACTCGGTATAAATATCGTAGCGTAACCCAACCGCATTTTGACCGAAATATATTATATTAAATCTGTAAAAATTCCCTTAAACAAAATATATTTTTATAAAATCACCAACGTATCACTCACACCTAATGGTATTTTAGTGAAACATCTAGCATAGACGTGTCGTTAGAGCCGTCTCTCATTATTGTTATTCTTATGCATTAGGGAGCTAAGAAGTCATTATCAGAAATCACATATTATCATTTGTACTTTGCTAGCATTGCATCAGGTGAGTCCACAGCCCCTCTTTTACTATGTTTTTATACTGTTTTGGGGTGAAAAACATATCAACTATTTTTTTATAAATGTTTACATTATTTATCAATGTGTTTCAGTAAAGTCTACTGTGACTATTTATTTTACTTGTGGTGAAACATATCTTAAACCATGACAATCAATCTGTATGCTCGGACTAAGTTTAGATGTACTTACATACCATAATCATTAGCTAGTTGCGACTAGACCCTGGATATGCAGATGGTACCATTGGCTAAGACTCTTCCTCCCACAGCTTCGAAAATCAGGGAGTGCATATCTTAGATTCATTATCATTAGAGTTGGAGTTTGATTATGGGCTTAGGGTCAACATTTTAACTCGAAGGCCTTGCAAACCTTTGAGGGATATCAGTCATGCTTTTTATACAATTAAATATGTTTCAATATTTCAACAAATCAATTACTATCAGATTTCAGCCCGTGGTGGCAAATCATTGTCAAATATTAATTCGTCACATAATTTACGTCATGGTTGGCACATGAACAGTTTGGACTTCAAATCAATTTTAGACACTATATCATTATACAATTTATGCCACTGTTGGCATACAACAAACTTTTGATTTCAAAACAATTTATAAACCTGTGGATTCACTCAACAATTTTGTTGATCATTTTTCATATGTTTTTCAGGTAACTAAGTTGAAGCATTAGTCTTAGTAACATTGGATCACGAGCATGCATGTGTCAAGATGCCACGAGTTATTTCATATTAAAAACATTGTCTTTTACATTTCAAATATTTTGTTAACACTTACTTTTGTGGCATACTTTAAATCCAATGGTTGTTTAAGTTTTTGAATGTTTATTTGTTTACGATAATCATATGCTTGTGGTTACTCAAGATAGTCGCACGCCCGTTCTTCCGCAAACCGTTTTTCCTAAAACCATTTTTGGCGGGGTGTGACAGATTGGGATCAGAGCTATTGGTTATAGTGAACTAGCGAGTCTAGTCTATAACTACAAACCGTTTTTTGGACAAAACTATTTTGAGTCAAAATATTTTCGTGGCATCATGAGTCTCATTCCATTTAGAGTTGCATCTTGTATAGAATCTCATTTCATATAAAGTTTCATTTATATATAGTCTCATTGCATATAAATTTACATATCACATCCTTCACAAGACCTATGTCTTAGCAGTATGTTAATTGTCTTACACTCACATTAGATAAATTGTTTACACTTCACTGATCACTTACACGTCAACGCGTATTCGACAATTCCTACCGAATGTATGCGAGCAATGAATATATTGGCTACTCTACTATATTAGACAAGGAGCATAATGACACAACAATAGTCGTCTTCATTCAAGAAACACTTTTACACGTGCACCACATACATTAGCCATACGTTAAATATCCTTCTCACCCACTACATTAACAAATATATTCCTTTCACACGTTATATCCCACGCTAGTATCATCACCTTAACCCTACTTTACCGCTCCTCTGATCGTGAAACTCGAAAGATTCGTCGCTTGACCAAACACTGAATGTCAACACATCAACCTCTAGCGCCACGAGACGAAAATAAGAAGTTGTCTCACGTCACCTGATCTAGAGCATCTCAAATATAAAATTTATGCACAACTCCTAAATCCCTATAATCTTATATGAAGAAAAGAAATTAGATTTCCTTAGAATCACTAGTACAATCCCTGAAATTCCACGTACAGTGGAAGTACGAAGAAAATATAAGTATTCATGAATGAAGAATATGAAGTGATAATGATGATGAAACATTGTACTGTGATTTAAAAAAACGGGTGGCCAACGTGTTTATAATTACATAGTACAATGTGGAATTATTAAAGTCATGGATTAATGAAAGGAATCATTGAACAGATCAATTGAATACTAAATGAGCCAATTTGTGGAATGGAACCCGTCACGTTAATCTAGAAACACCACATCGAAGTAGAAAATAGTAAGTTGAATCAGAAGAGTCATCCTACGTCCTACCTAATGCTTCACATCAGTTGATGTTTCCATGTTAACCATAATCCATCTACTCTATTATCTTACGTTCTTCTATTGTGTTTTCTAGAAATCAAACATGGCCCGTCAAAGAGCTGCCTAACAAAATAACAACAACCAAGAGCAATCCCCTCTTACTGCAGCCCAAATCGCCAACCTCATCTCTGAACAAGTAACGACTGCCTTGCAAAACCAAGGAGTAAACTGTACAAACCAAGCTGGCGGAAGCAATAACCAAGACGGTAGCGAAGGAGCTGAGAATGAACCAAGAGGATGTACGTACAAAACATTTCTCGGTTGTGACCCAATGCGGTTCAACGGTACAGAAGGTGCCGTAGGAATTATCCGATGGATTGAACAAATGGAGGTGGTGCTTGACATCAATGAATGTAAAGAGAATTGCAAAGTTAAATATGCCACTTGTACCCTTACTCACGAGGCCTTAACCTGGTGGAATTCTCAACTTCAAGCTCGTGGCAGGAATGACGCCTACCGAATGTCATGGCAAGAACTGAAAACTTTATTAATGGAAGAGTATTTCCCGAGTAATGAACTACAAAATTTGGAGACTGGGTTATGGGACCTATCGATGGAAGGTTCTGATATTGTCAACTACACCACCCGATTTAGTGAACTTGCCCGACTCGTTCTTCATCTCGTAACCCATGAAAATAAGAAGATCGAGAAGTATATATGGGGATTGGCACCCCAAATCCGAGGAATGGTCACTTCCTCTAAACCAACTACCCTGAAAGACATAGTTCAGTTAGCTAATAGTTTGACCGACAATGCAATTCGAATGGGGAAATTTGTGAAAAAGAATTATGCTGTTGGGAAAGCAGTGATGGTTGAAGGAAACCAAAATGATGATGAATTCAACAATAATGGTAAAAGAAGTTTGGAAGATGATCAAAAAATCCATCAGAACCAAATCCACAATAAACATCAGAAAACGATTCGTGCTTACGCGACGACTAACCCAGCCAACCCAGGAGCTAAACCCTCCTATACTGGGAACAAACCAAAGTGTAACATATGTGAGTGGCATCATAAAGGAAGGTGTGAAAGATGTAACTGATGCAACCGATGGGGGCAAAAATCCCAAAATTGTAGAGCTAATCCACCAAATCATGGACCAAGAGCCAATGCTTGTTACGAATGTGGAGATCCCAATCATTATAGAAACCAGTGCCCAAGGCTCGACAACAACAATAACAATGGCGACAACAATCACAACCCCAATGTCAATGACGATGGGCAACCAGCTCGTGGAAGGGCATTTGTGTTAGGAGCACGTCAAGATCCAGATATAGAATATGGTACGTCTTTTATTACATAACAAATACTCCTAAGATCACTAATCATATGAAAGCCCACAATTGTCTACAAGAGTATTCACATTTCTCAAAGAATCTTAACCTAGTAGTACATCGTCTTAAATTTCGGGACAAAATTTCTTTAACAAGTGGAGAATGTGACAACCCTCGAAATCAGATACTTGACCCAACATTTAATGTGACCAAATTTTATTATAGAACATTCATTGCATTTACTTTAACATTTAAGTCTAGCAATAACGCCCATATCATGTGTAGGCAGTACACATCATTCATTGTGCACAAATAATTTTGTTTGTGTCTCATATAGTCAAGAATGTACATTTAGCGAGTTGGTGAGATATCAATGAAGATAAATAAACAAAAATACAAATTTTATATATTTATAAAGAAAAATATATCAACCAAATCAACCGGTACGAAAAATCAGGAACGAAACATTTTATGCGTCAATGACAACGAAACTATCACGTAACTACACAGTATATGACGCAAATATTTATAGTAACAAAATATTTATCCGAAATGAAATTTCTCAACTAATAATTAACCCTCGTTAATTATAAAATAATACCTAAGTTAAAATAATATATCATTCGATGGTACATATACTTCTTATTACCTGAAACATGTATTTAGTGGGTGTTTGGCATTGCGTTATGCAGTAGATTATTAGATTATTTCATTTTGATAACGTGAATAATCAAGTTTTGGTGTTTGGCAAATAAAATCACAAAAGTGATTATCTGTGTTTTGATGTTCTTAAAATGCCGTTTGTAAAAAAGTATCAAGTGAGTAGCTTTTTGAAAACGTGAATTCCTTTTCATGCAAAATTACATATCTATCATCACATATACCAATGTTTCCTGCCACTCCACTATGACAGCTTCCAATTTTAGATGTCTTAAATTGTCATTTTACATTTTAACATCAATTAATTTGATTTGCCAAACACTCATAAAATTGATTATCTGATTATTGCGATTTCAAACAGCATAATCAAATACAAACACTATTTTTCATAATCACTTTTTGTAACTGGTGATTATCTAATTATCCATTTTCAAAACGCATAATCTGTTTTCAATAAGCAATCCCAAACACCCCCTTAATCTCATTCTCCTAGACTTAGATTAAAAAGTCAATGCTTTCTTTGCTGGACACCTTTCCCGCGCCTCTTTCTTGCAACTTTTCTTTCTATGCTTTTCATGAGCCCAATGTATACACCAATTGGTATAAAGATGACATTTGCCATCCAAGATCACTCCCAATAGTCAATATATTGAACAAAAAAAAAAAAAGAGTGAAAGAAACAAAAAAATATGCTTTCCTTCCTTCTCTGATTCGAGCAGATACCTACACCCACTATGCTCCATTTGTTTTCTTTCCTATTTTCCACAAATTTTCACCAAAATGGCATACCTCGTTTCTTTTGCTTTTAGCCCAAAACCGATGTGGGGTTGACCACTCAAATTGTTTGAACTTGGTTTTAACCCTCTCTTTTCTTCTCTCCTTAGCCTCACACCCGAAAAACTCCATCACCAAACATTAAGATTTTTCTATGCATACATCCTCATTTTTGCTCTCTAGCCAAAGTTCAAAGTGTTGGTAAGTTTTATACCTTTCCCCACCATTTTCCTTGTGTAATCTTAATCCTAACATCATCTATGTGATTTTCAAGAATCCACCCTTGAAGTCTTAAGACAAGAAGGAAGAACATCATCCCTTACAAGAACACCCAAACCGAAAACTAGATGGGTATACCTCTTTTCTTTGTTTTCAACTCCAAACCTATTGATTTATGTTAGTTTGGGTCACTCCAAATACTGTGTTTTTTTTTTTAAATATGGATATATAAATGGCATCCTTTGTGTTGACCTTGATCAGATAAAATACAAAAGAAACCAAAATAAAAAGCAAAAGTAGTGTCATCACACACTTTTACTAGCTTGTTTCGATTATGGCAACAAAACAAATATATATAATAAATAAATGAAATAATTTTCTTGGTTTCTTTTAGTACAGCCATTGAAATCCCAACCAACCATTTTATTTATTTATTTTTATGATTCATTGTATAGAACCAAATTTAGAAATTACTATGTTTAAATTTTTTTACAAACAATGTCGTTGTTGTTCACGTTTCTGAACCAGTCAACTTAAAAAGAGAAATTAACATATTTTATTGGCATTATAAAAGTGACATTTAATAACTTGAGACCATGTATTTATTTAAACTCGGTATAAATATCGTAGCGTAACCCAACTGCATTTTGACCGAAATATATTATATTAAATCTGTAAAAATTCCCTTAAACAAAATATATTTTTATAAAATCACCAACGTATCACTCACACCTAATGGTATTTTAAAAATCAATCATTGGAGTGAAACATCTAGCATAGACGTGTCGTTAGAGCCGTCTCTCATTATTGTTATTCTTATGCATTATGGAGCTAAGAAGTCATTATCAGAAATCACATATTATCATTTGTACTTTGCTAGCATTGCATCAGGTGAGTCCACAGCCCCTCTTTTACTACGTTTTATACTGTTTTGGGGTGAAAAACATATCAACTATATTTTTATAAATGTTTACATTATTTATCAATGTGTTTCAGTAAAGTCTACTGTGACTATTTATTTTACTTGTGGTGAAACATATCTTAAACCATGACAATCAATCTGTATGCTCGGACTAAGTTTAGATGTACTTATATACCATAATCATTAGCTAGTTGCGACTAGACCCTGGATATGCAGATGGTACCATTGGCTAAGACTCTTCCTCCCACAGCTTCGAAAATCAGGGAGTGCATATCTTAGATTCATTATCATTAGAGTTGGAGTTTGATTATGGGCTTAGGGTCAACATTTTAACTCGAAGGCCTTGCAAACCTTTGAGGGATATCAGTCATGCTTTTTATAAAATTAAATATGTTTCAATATTTCAACAAATCAATTATTATCAGATTTCAGCCCGTGGTGGCAAATCATTGTCAAATATTAATTCGTCACATAATTTACGCCATGGTTGGCACATGAACAGTTTGGACTTCAAATCAATTTTAGACACTATATCATTATACAATTTATGCCACTGTTGGCATACAACAAACTTTGGATTTCAAAACAAATTATAAACCTGTGGATTCACTCAACAATTTTGTTGATCATTTTTCATATGTTTTTCAGGTAACTAAGTTGAAGCATTAGTCTTAGTAACATTGGATCACGAGCATGCATGTGTCAAGATGCCACGAGTTATTTCATATTAAAAACATTGTCTTTTACATTTCAAATATTTTGTTAACACTTACTTTTGTGGCATACTATAAATCCAATGGTTGTTTAAGTTTTTGAATGTTTATTTGTTTATGATAATCATATGCTTGTGGTTACTCAAGATAGTCGCACGCCCGTTCTTCCGCAAACCATTTTTCCTAAAACCATTTTTGGCGGGGTATGACAGTTTCCATTCCAGCACATCATGTCAACATGTTGGTAAAAAAATCCTCAATATATGTTCCAAACATTTTAGAATGAGAAATTATATTTGTTACAACCGTTCGTAGTGTTACTCATTCTAAACTTGACATATGTTTAATAAATTAATTCTCTTTCTTAATTAATCTAGTTGATAAGAAGATACGTATGACTAAACAGTAGGAATTGAAACCATATCACTTTTTTAGAATTGTTACTAACAGTCCTGAAACTCTTTTATATATCAAGTGTCTCAGATTTTTATACAAAAGCTTTCTTTGACTGTATTTATCTATACAATCAGTTAGATCGTAATGGTACGGCTATATATTCTAATAATAACATTTATCATTGAATGAAGAGTAATTCAAATATTTTTTTATTTTTTAACATTTTTTTATCTCGCCGTTGTTTTTGACTTTTGGTTTGAGGCTTTCATTATCTTATATAACAATCTCACTTTTTATTGGTTTAGCAATTATGAACTTGGTCTCCACATACTTCATATTTATTTATATTTATTGTATTTGTTTTCTTTCAAACATGGCATCTAACTATTTTTACGAACTAATTAATCATAAAGCAATACGTTTTGTGGGTCGTACGAAGTTGGCGCAGACAAACCCCCATGATCTTAAAAGAGTTTATGTTTTTTCATAGGAAATATCTTGGAACCTATGTTTTTTTAAACATAAAATACAAAATTAATATCTTTATTTAAGAGTTATACTATCAGAAATATTTTTGAAATGAAATATACTGGAAACTATATTTAGTTTTTTTAATATAAAACAATCTTCTGAGTATTGTATAAATATCGATAAACACTATTTTTGGTAACATATGAAAATATTCCGCGGTATCGCGCGGGGGAAAAATTACTAGTTATGACTATATATCATGTATGCACATGTAAACTTGTATGTTAAGAATATGATGCAACATATTATATTTCGTATTGTATACCACTTACGTCATATTCGTATTTATAAAAGTTTTGATACGATTTCATCATAAGATATGACATGTGGCACAAAACATTTTGAGGATATGATATATACAACTTTTTATACAAAAGGTTATACGATATTATCTATATTAACATTTCCAGGTAGGAAATGTTCTGTTCATCTACAGTTCATGAACAGAATTACTCAACTTTTCTACCGTTCAAATATATTTCTTAATAAATCAAAGAGATAAGCCCTTATCTTCATCTTCCCATTCAATTTCTAGGGCACCAAAACCTCCGATCAATTTGGTTATAAAGACGTGGATTGGAGCTGACAGTTTCCGGTGTAGATTTGTGGTGGCAAACCCAATATCTAAAGATGTGTTCTTCGTCATTCTAATCCCTATGAAGAACTCCGGTGATAAAGTCAGTGGAAGAAGGGGGAGAAATGGGTGCAGACCAGAGAAGACATCGTCGGAGGAAGACGACTGGAGGATTCTGTTTCATTGTTTCCTTCCTTCTTCTCCTTCCATTTCAGATTTATTCGATGTTCTTCTCTTTGTAATAACCTCAAAAGCAAGAGATGCCCGGGGGATTCTGAGAATTTCTACGATATGGTGGTTTAGGGTTTTCATTTCTGCCATTGATACATTCGAAAAGTTTCACAAAACAGGTAAAATGATGTAGTTGAGGAAAGAAACGTGAAATTATTGAATGCAAACTATTTTGAGAAATTGACGCTTCCTTTAGAATGCAAAAATTGCAAAATGTGAGGCATGTAATTGTAAGGTTCTGAGTGAAACATGTAATTTTAGCAATTACATTAAAAATTATTCAATTTTCAACCAATACTAGAAGTTTAATATGGGTTATTGAAATTGATAATTGATATACATTTTGTTGTCACTTTTTAACAGTTCTATTATATCTTATATACATTTATGGTTCAACTAAAATAAACTATGAACAGTAATAAATTTGCTATAATGCGCCTAAACATATAATATAAATAAATACATTCTTTTGCAGATTTATGACATTGGTTGTTTGTGTTGGAGTGGTAAAGCACTTGATAGATAATCTAGGCGTCACCTGGTCGAATCTTTGAACTTGTTTTTTTTTTTTCATTCCCTTAATGGCATATTGTTTTACCTATATTTAATGGTCAGCCCCTTATTATAAAAGCTAACTTACAGCACCACCTCTACCTTGCTAAGATTATCGTTACAACCCTTTTAATATTAGTTTGATTTATTTATTTTTCTTATCTATTATTGTAATGAAAAAGTAGAATAAATTTAAAATGTTGGATTAATTTAAAAAAGTTGTTTGTTAACACTTTTATTGTCATGTATGTTTACAAAAATTAAATTTATTTATGTTAATATAATTTTGCAAAAACTTATGAACGATATAAACACGAAACATTATCAAATTAGTTCCTGTGATTGATAATTTGATATAAAGGGTAATATCAAATTTACTATATCTATTTATTTATATTATTATTCAATTATATTATTATTCAATTATATTATTTTTATATAATTTTTTTTCTTGCTTTTAATACTCTCAGTCTAATCATGTATATTGAAAAGTTTATTTAGGGATGGTAAAAATGATATTGAGTTTTGAATTATTCAAATATCACTAATTCAGGCTTTCTCAAAATTTTAAGAATAAAGTATTCAGAAACCGTGAAATCAAAAGGGTATAACTTATTCTAAATCGGAGAAAATATAACTAAATAAATAGATAATTAAAACCGCAGCGAAGCGCGGCACTCATTACACTCGTTTGTAATATTTGTTGTGAAGTTAAAGAATCTTCATATCAAATATCAATGGAAGGTGGAAATTAGTACGTTTTGAGGTCTATTTTTCCATCAACTTAATATTTTGTTTGAATTCTGTTTTGGTGAAGAAAATGTACACTTGCTATGCAAGAAACTATCGGCAAATGGAGTAGCCGATTTATCCGATCTCTTTGTGGTCTTCATTCCAAATGAGAATAAGCATGTACGTTTACTCCTATATACATGATGGTTTTGCATTTTGACACATGAGACAGATTTGAAGATAAACTTAATTAAATTATAAGAGCATTGCTATATGCGTCTATTTTATAATACAACTTATGTGGTTGCGGTCCACATGGAATATTGACTGGATAAGAATGGTCCAGAAACCGAACCGAACCAATGGTACCGAAACCGAAAATGATTGAATTTTAAAACCGCAACCGATTACATGTATTTTCGTTTTTGGTTCGGTTCGGGTTCGCTTTCGGTTCGGTTTTTCTAGCCTAAATGTTCTTCTTATCCGAGGACCGAATCGAAACCGAAAATGGTGAATCTAATGCAGATGTGACACAAATTTTTTTATCAATCTAATGCAGATATGCCACAAAATTTATGGACCATTAACAAGTTGTAATGACAAATATAATAGACACCTGATGATATTTAAATTGCTTAACAATATGGCGATTGACAAAGTTGACTACATAAACTTTTTTAGATTATTATCCAACATTAAAGCTGGTTCAACAACCGTAGATGAAGACTTATTGGTCCCACTTAAACCCGCTTTGTTAGATACTGGTCAAGAACGCAAGGAGGGTTGACCCATTGGGCTAAAATTTACATTGAGGAGGTAATTTGACTGCTAAATAGCAGGTTTTAAGAGATTTTTAACAACATTGATCCCGTATCATTTTAGACAGAGTGCCATATTGTAATCTCATTATGACGATTTTTGGCAATTGGTTATGGTTTGATTACTTAAGTTTGCCAAAATGTCATATTTGGAGATATTGATAGGTATGGCAACTAATGGTATAACACTTATAGCCTGAGCTTTTTTGACAAATAGATTTCGTTTAAATATACATATTGATAGTTGATATCGTTGTATTTAAATGTGTGCAGGTATCTTTTTGCGCCATCTCTTGGACCACCCATATACTAATTGGGAAGATTTTAGCAACTTACATTAATCGTATGGTCAAGCGCGAGATTTGTCGATATATGGTCTTAAGAATCGTTTGGTCATTCATGTGATATCTTGATATGGTCATCTAATGTAGCTGCAACTTTTTGGTAGTCATTAGATGCAACTTCCACACCGATGACTACATACAATAACTAATGGTGGTGTAAATTATATAGATTTAACACATAATTTTACTAGCGCCTAAACATTAAGTATGTTAAAATGTTAAATTCAATACTTGATGGTGTTTGGATATATTGAGTTGTATGGTGTGATTGTATTGCATATTGGGGAAAAGGTATTACTATGGTTTTCTACTAGAAAAGACTTTCACTTGATTCATCTTGGTGTCAATGTTTATATAGGAAGGTTAAGTGTATGTTTACAACCCGTCGCGAAGCACGGACCTTATTCCTCGTTTTACACAAAGATGTATATAAATGTTTAATAATAAAGTATTAAAAATGTAGATTCACTCAACATTTTCGTTGACCGTTTTATATATGTTTTCAGAAAATTAGCTATGAACTAAGAGTTGTATGCATGGTGGGACTCAAGCTCTGCGATATTCATACGATGTTGTTACGTGTGACGTCCACATGCTGTTTTTTTCGCACAAATCGTTTTTGGCGGAGTGTGACAAAAATATGTTTCAAGATATTACGCGTTAACTAGTAAGTTAAAAATACAACTTGTAATAGTTATCGCACATAATTATATATTATATATCTTATATATTATATATCTTCATGTGGACAAAAACACAAAAAACTAAACTATCCATAAAGAACATTTATTAACAGTCCACTAGTTGAATCATAATGGAATTTCGGTTTATATCAGCATCATTATATCAAATTGGGGAGGAAGATTAGAATAGAGATTGATAGAAAAGTAAGGATATGAGTTACATTAACTAGGAACCTTTTTCGAAGTTTTAATTTTATTAGATATTGATAAGGTTCTAAAAAAATGTGTCATGGTGCCAATTAAGACGTGAGGTGCGACCATGCTGTTACGAAATACCTCATAGCGGCGATGTAACGTTACATTAAGATAAAAAGCAATAAGCGACGTAAGGCGAAACTTATCACAAGTTTTCTTAAGCATGCTATAAATTTGAAATTTATTAAACAAAAGATTTTTTCAAGAGAAATAAATGTATATTAATTAAGCAGATGATTTAATATTTAAAGGTAAATCTAATTAATTTAATTACATCCCATTTATTTATTTATTTTCCTAATTCTATATATTTTATAATTTGAACTTATAACCACGTGGAACATGGATACGGACTATAAACCTTTTGGTTTTTACTACTTCAAAATAACATTTTATCCAAGTTATATAAATGTGGTGTAAATCAAATAAGAGAAATGACATTTCGTCCTACTTTTTTATCGTACTTATAAGCCTACTTACTTTATATTTAACATATATATTTTACTAATTCTACTAATGTTTTTCCTCAAATCATCTCTAAATTTAAATATTTTAAATAATCAAATAAATAAATACATAAATAATAATAAAAAAAAGGAATCAATAGTAACTATTGCTCATCGGATAAACCCAAACACCCAAATTAGTTTCCCAATCGCAATTGTACCCTCTTTCTCTCTCTTGTCTGGCCGTATTTATCTCATGCGATGCCAAAATCCCGAATTTTGTCTACATAAAAACTCCGAGATTGGTCAATATTCTACACTTGATATTGAAACTGAAATTTATTTATCGAGATCTCCTTTCCGTTTTGTTTTCTTGTTTCGTATAACAATGGCTTCCAGTCCTCGTACAGTAGAAGAGATCTTCAAAGATTATAGCGGTCGTCGTGCCGGCATAGTTCGTGCTTTAACTCATGGTACTAAACCCTAACCCTAGTTTTAATTCCTAACAAATTTCTTCTTTTTTCTTCCACTTTACTGACTAGCTTTTTCATTCAATTTACTCAGATGTTGATGAATTTTATGGAATGTGTGATCCAGGTATTTTCTCATTCGATTCTTTCGGCCTTTAATTTTTTTAATTAGGTTTAAAATTTCTTGCGCAGAAGCTTACATTCTGCTACAGATTCGTTTATTTGTTTAAGCTTAATTGTGCAGAGGTAATTTCAAGCCAATAACATCAGAAACAAAAAACAAAATTAGGTCATATGTTTTAAAATTGTTTCTGCGCAGATGTTTATAACTTTATATTCATATGTTAAAGATTAAATCCAAATTTCTGTGTGGTCTTTCGAACTAAGTTTACTTTTAACAAAGTTTATTCAAATTGTCAGAAATTCATACTAATTGGGGATTTGTTAATCCTTTAATATTAATTGATTACTTTGTTTTTTGGTTTTATATAGAAAAAGACAACTTATGTCTATATGGACACCCAAATGAAAGATGGGAAGTAACTCTTCCAGCAGAGGAGGTCCCACCGGAGCTCCCTGAACCGGCACTCGGGATAAACTTTGCAAGAGATGGAATGAACCGCAAAGATTGGCTCTCGTTGGTTGCAGTTCATAGTGATTGTTGGTTGCTTTCTGTTTCTTTCTATCTTGGTGCAAGACTCAATCGAAATGAAAGGTGCTTGCTTTTTTTATTATTTACCTGTTTTCATCAGTTTTTAACTGAAAAAATTCTGATCATAAACGGATTATTATTGGTTAGAAACTTGTAATATCAATGGTAAAATAGCTGCCAATTTTGCTTTAGGAACCGTTGGTGTTAGAAGTTTCAAATTAGGTGCTATCCTTGTGATAAAAAATCCAAATTTTCATTCAAACAAATTTGTTAATCGATATAAAATTGTATATACTTGTTATAGGAAATTTCAACTATAACTAATTACTGATCATGTTAGCAGGGGGCTGTAAATGAAGTTAATCTCATATTCTGATTTTTTTTATATTTTAAATTATTAACAGGAAGCGCCTGTTTAGCATGATTAATGAGCTGGCAAGTGTGTTTGAAGTTGTAACAGAAAGGAGACCTGCAAAAGACAACAAGCCTAGTGGAGACAGTGGAAACAAATATAAGGGCAGCACAAAGGTAAACAAAACTTTATCTCCAAATTTTTTATCAATACCAATTTCCATAGCCAAATTGTAATATTACAACAAAGTAGTCGTTAATTTGGTTGACGTTCGGCTTGTTTGACCCGTTACAGATAAAGCATAACCCGGTTCAGGCCATTCTTATGTAAACGGGTCAATACTTCCATTACGACCACTACTTATTAAGAACTTGTGAATTTTTGAAAGCTGCTTTTTTCATTGTGTACTCAATATGTCTACAAAAGTTATCTTTTTACCGTAATAGTCTAAAAATTATGCCAGAAGCAATTTAGGGGGTGTTTGGGATTGCAATTTGGAGCAGATTATCTGCTAATTGCGTTTTGAAAATGCAAGTAATCTAAAATTAGTGTTTGGCAAAAAGTTAAAAAAAATCAATTATTTGCGTTTTAGGGTATCAAAAATGGAGTTTTGAAAAGCAGGTCATTTTCAAAACTGATTATTTGCATTTTAGTTATTAACTAACAAATAATGAGGTTTGCCAAACGCTAAAAAACTGATTATCTGATTATTGCGATGTCAAACAGCATAATCAAATACCAACACTGATTTCATAATCACGTTTTGTAACCGTAGATTATTTTATTATCCATTTTCAAAACACACAATCTATTTTCAGTAAGCAATGCTGAACAGGTTAAAAACATTATCTGAAATTCTGAATCTATTTATAAGTAAACAGGCTGATGTCGTTTTATTATTTGTTTTTTCTTTTTTTCTTTTGCAGAGATCAAGTGATGGACAGGTAAAAAACAGCGGGCCAAAAGCAGCAGTTGAAGAGAGTTTTGAGGAAAATGAAGATGAAGATGAACATGGTGACACACAATGTGGCACGTGTGGCGGGAACTACAATGGAGACGAGTTTTGGATCGGGTGTGATATTTGTGAAAGATGGTATCATGGAAAATGTGTCAAAATAACACCGATTAAGGCTGAGAGCATTAAGCAATACAAATGCCC
This sequence comes from Calendula officinalis, assembly GCA_963853835.1. Classification (NCBI taxonomy): domain Eukaryota; kingdom Viridiplantae; phylum Streptophyta; class Magnoliopsida; order Asterales; family Asteraceae; genus Calendula; species Calendula officinalis. Next base: position 50,394,873 of record OY970820.1, on the reverse strand, counting down.
CTATTGCACCATGAAACGACCCCGACCTTAGTATTTTACTTTTTAAAGGAAAATGTTTTTAAAAAAAAAAAAAAAAACATTGTCGAAGATTGGTTGTTGTTGACTTTGCTTGAAAAAGGTGAAAGATATACATTTGTTACTTTTGCTTTTTTGTTACTTGTTCTCACCCACAGTTTTACATTGTGCACAATTTGCTTTGTTGCTACACTGTATTTGAGATTGATTAGATTCTATTGTTTTGGTGCTGCTTGACTTTTTTTATTGTTTATACTTGTTCTTTACTTTTTTGAAGCACAGGTTTCTTTCATTTTTGCCCTTGTTTTTAAAAAGTATTTTAGAATAAAGGTATCCTAAGCGATAACGCTAAATTTTTTTACTAGTGGTTGCAATCCGATGAAGCCATTTAAAATTGATATCCTCATCCTGGATGCAATTTAAGCAGGCATATTTTTTCCTTGTTTCCAATAATTAATTCAATTAAAAGATCCCAATCGATCGATCACCTACAAATTAACCCAAAATCAGATTTATCCAATAGATGGTTGTCATGCCCATCTATTATCTTCTTTGGCCCATGATTAAGAGTGGGCGGCCCATTAGATTCTCCATTAAACCAGTCATCATGAACAATAAATACCAAGGTTCGCCTTAGAAGAGCAATCTTGCTCAAAAGTCAAAATCAAAAACCGTCTTCAACGTTGTTTCCTCTGATCCATCTCAAATCTACGAAGATCAGGGAATGCTTGGTTAAGCTTATTTAAGGGCTTATAAACTTATATAAGCCACATTTTAAAAGTTTAATTAATTAAGCTTATATAAACTTATAAAGCTAATAAGTCTCTTTGCCAAACATGCCCTTAGTAGTATTTTTATGTGTAAGCCCAAACCGGGCTTCATAGTAATCAACCTCGCCCATAGGATTTTATCTCTTTTCAAGTCTTACACAAAAATGTATAAAAGTGGCAATAAGTCAAAAAAATGTTCCCATAAAAATCTTCTTAGACTTAATTCATACATTTAGAAATCAAAATTACTTGTTTTATGTAGTAATATGTTATGATTTAAAGTTTGACATTAATTAGGAAAATTTAGTAATTTATTTTAATGGTTTAAAACTCAGGTTGATCCGGCCGGTTCCACCCAGGACCCGTTCTAAACGGCGGGTCAACTCTGACCAATTTTAGTTATTTTCTACCCCACCGGCAACCCGTTAATACCCGGTTTTTTGCTTCTGGCTTAATTTTTTTTAATGTAATGGTTTAGATCCGTTTGTGTTTATAAATTTCGATTAACTAATTTTTTTAAGTCCACCTTACTTGGTAAGGAATTACTCACCTTCCTACAATCCAAGGGAAGTCAACAGCAAAGAAAAGGACACTCAGGTCAAAAAAATCGATTTTTATTGTTTTACATGGTCCCTTCCGTTGTCTGAATCTATTCATATATTGGGCAGTTCGCCTGTTGATGTAAACCAAGACATCGAGTTTCGGACTCTACTAACTTTTCCTTAGTTTAATCCGAATCTTTACCGTATATATTCCGACATTATATAGCATCTTCTTAATCTCTTAGCTCAAATCGCCCCCATTTACCAATTACGAAGTACAACTTTGAAACACTCGTGTTTGGTTTGGTTAGCGAATTGAAACATGGGATCAACTCGGTCTGATCAAGGCTCGGGAAAAGAACGACTTAAGTGGACTCAAGAACTCCATGATTTGTTCGAAAAGGCGGTTAATCAGCTTGGTGGTCCTGATAGTAAGTGTCTTCATGCTTGCTTGCATGGATTATTATTGTGTTGGATTTCATGCATCATGAACTTGTACTGTACTACATGCTAATAGGACGTATAAATCCAATTGTATTGATTTATTGTTGTGCTTTTCAGGGGCAACACCAAAGGGGATACTGAAGGCCATGGGAATAACAGGACTTACCATCTACCATGTTAAAAGCCACCTTCAGGTGAAATCCCCATCAATAATCGATCCGTCGCTAAACACTTTCCAAAATATTGAAAAATAGATGCAATTAATAAAATGATGCTTTTCTGATAAAATAGTGACACAACCTAGCTAGTGATGGATTTCCAATAGAAAATTTAACGGTTACGGAAGTATTTGCAAACGGCCCAGGTTTTGACTAAGTATTAGGGGTGTAAACAAGCCGAGCCGAGTTCTGCCAAGCTTGAACTTGACTCGCCAACTAAAACTCGAGCTCGATACTCGACGAGCTTCTATTTTTAAGCTCGAACTCGGTGAAAGTATCGATACTTTGAGCTCGAATCGACTCGGCTCGAAAAAGTTTGATCTTTTTAAAAGTGTGTTTTTTGTTTTAAATATGCATATGGAAAAGGGTAAAACGGTAATTATGTATATATAAAAGGGTAAAAAGGTCATTAAATAGTAAGTATCAACGTAAAATTCACTACTAGAATAACTGCCAATATTAACGGGCGAAATCCGTTAGTAATTTGGATAAATCCGTTAGTAATTCAGTTTACCAAAGGTAGTCATCTGTCAGTAAAAGGCCCGTGGGTAATTTTTTTTACCAACAATCCCGTTAGTAAATACCAACAGATAATGTCCTTTGGTAGAATTCCGTTGGTATTGACAACTTTTCTAGTAGTGAAATTCATTGTTAAATTGTTTACTTAATTTTAAAGAAAGGTTAGCAACAAAGAACGAGTAGCATTCCGTTGGTATCTTGTTACTATTCTTAAATATTAACTTTGTGTGCATATGAATTCGATCTGTGATCATATTAATTCCACTAAAACGAAAAATAATTAAAGTCTAATTTTTGTACTGTTTCGCAGAAATATAGAATGTCCAAATTTATCCCAGAATCATCAAAACGTAAGCTCAAAGACTCTTCCCAAGACACAATATACAACAAATTATTTGAATAAATATTCTTGTACTCACCAATTACTATTTCATACAATATTTAGGAGACAAGTTTGAGAAAAGAAGCTTATCAGAAATATTTCCAAACTTTGGTGTAACATCGTGAGTTATTCCATGGCAACTTACATCGCCCGTCAAGAATTAATGCATTGTTTATTTAAATTTGTTTAATTTATGTTTGTATTATTTAAATTTGCAGTGGTGCTCAACTAAATGAAGCATTACAAATGCAAATGGAAGTTCAAAGGCGATTAAGTGATCAACTTGAGGTACGCTATTCCAAATCCCGTAATTATTGATCACTTCTTTAATTTTTTCGTTTTTTTCCGTATGATCGGTGCATGAAAAATATACTCCCTCCGTCCCACAAAAAAGTTCCCATTTCTATCATAAATTTTGTCCCACAAAAAAGTTCCCATTTCTATTAAATAATATTATTATTATGGACCCCACCACCAACTATCTCTTAAAAACACTTTCTCTCTCCAATTAACCTTATATTTTAATCAAAAATAGTACCAAAGACCCCACTATCAACTATCTCCTAAATACTTGTGCCCAAAGGAAATGGGAACTTTTTTGTGGGACGGAGGGAGTAATTATTTCTCATAATATCATCTCTTAATTTTTAAGCATGTCTTGATCAAGTGGGTAGACATATAAGTAAAACAAAAGGTGGAACCAATATGATTACTCAAAATACAATGAATAGATTTTCGGCTGTTAAATTAATAATAATAGTTGTTATATTACGAGGCAGAACGACAGTCAAGGGTTGTCAGGCCGACCAACCAAAGCCATTTTCTCCCCGGGGTTTTTACCACGATAAATGATATTTGTGCCTATCATTTGTGTCTACTTATGTGCTTACACATATCTAAACTTGACATATGTAATCCACTAATTCTCTTTCCTCATATCATCTCTTGATTTTGACACTTGTCATCATCAAATGCGTAGGCACATAAGTAGATACAAATAGTAGGCACCAATAATAGATACCAATACCATTCCTCTTTTACCACCGCTATAAGAAACAGACATTTAGTGACACAGCAAATATTTGTCACTAAGATTTGATGATACTTATTTGAAAAGTAGTTAAATGCTATAATTTTTACCTGCACTTTTCAAGAAATCAATGTAAAAAGTATAATTTTATGTCTTACGTACAATTATAGTGTATATTTTAACCAACAAATCGAACTGGAACCAGTTTTTATTTTTCGGACCCGTGCCCGGTTTCCCTCTTTTGTCTTTTCCGATCCTCAGATCTTTTTTTCCAGGTCCAGTTCGGTTCCATTTATTTTGGTTTTAGAACCTGAATTTGACAATTTTCAGTATGTCCAAGATGTAGTTTATGTTGATAATGTGTTTTCGGTTTTTTTAACCGGTTCTAAACACAAATTACCAGACAAAACTAGAAACGGAACCATTATTTCGGTATGGTTATTTGTTTTTTTTTTGTAGTTTCTTCGGTTTCAGGCTTTTCAGTTCTGATCTGGTTCGGTCCGGTTTCAGAACTGAATATATCACCGCATACAGCTAGCTCTTAAAAAATTTAGTAATCATGAAAAGGTTAAATTTTATTTTCTACACTCTCTTGTGTCTCAAAAGGGTTCTACCTATTCGACCAATGCATATGTTTTTTTATGTGCGGAGAAAAACACTTTTAGTGACTGGATTCTGGCGGCAGTTACACTTTTATGATAGGTCGCTAAGGTGCTGTTTGATTTCGACTTAATGGACTTAATGGGAAAATAACTATATGAGTCATAAGGAGTCTGTTTGTTTACGTCTGAATCCATACAGCACGACTTAACCGGAAAAACCATGAGATGATGCTTTCCCCATTAAGTCACAACTTTATTTTTTCTTTTTTATATTTATGCAATTTATAATAATTATAATATCATATTTTATAGGGTATGGTTAGAAAATGTTCAATTTTTTAATGTTCTTTTTTTTAAATAAATATTTTTATTTTAAAATTCAACTTTATTAGTTATATGTTAAAAAAATGTATTATTAAAACTTCAATTTAATGTTATATATCACTTAATTATGTTTTCTTATAATAACGAGGATTTAAAAATAGAAAATACATCAAAATTTAAAATTAAGACCATCCATTCAACATGTAAAACAAACGAGAGCACTAATTTATCTAGACAGACGTAATATATCCAAATAGACACTTTAACCGGATAGAACTTAATTGCTAAAAAAAACAAACAAGCCCTAAGGCTATAAGGTATGGGTACCACACCCCACACCAATTTTTCCTGCCACATTATCTGTCACCTCAGCAACCACACAACATCGTCTCTAGGAAATACCCATCACACCACACCATTTTAATTTCATCTCATCATTTCATTTTCATTTTTGTTTTTAAACATAAAACCACAACATTTCAAATTTTTTAATAAAATTAGCTCAAATAATGAATTTATAATACCATATTATTAAATTTTTATAATAAAAAGACCCGATAGAAAATCTAATAAAACCCCAAAAAAAAAAAACTCAATAAAAACCCAACTTCCTTAAAGCCTAACTTCTCATTTAAAACCCAACAAATAGAAGAAAAAAAAACCCAAAAACATATCATCTTCTTTACAAGAAAAAAACTCAGGCAGCACATCACCCAACTTCCGGCAGCTTTTCCGGCAGCCGTTTCCGGCGAAAAGGTACATTTTTCTTCCCCTTTGAACGTTCAAGGGCTATATTTGCGAAAAAAGAGAGCCCCACGCCCGTTTCTCTGCGTTTTCGTGGCCTCACCCCCACCACGCCAACCCCCCACGCCGTTCACTCCTCCACCTCAGCTCCCACGACACAAAAAACCTGCCGATACCGAGCAGCCTAAAGGACATGTTTTTGTAGTGCACGTTTATTAGAAAGTGAGAAAATAAATTATAAAGCACATTTTGTAAGTTTGTAAAGTTCCATTTTAAAACCAATTGGTTGTAAAAGGAGCAATTCATAACCCTTATAAATATATTACAGATTATCGTTTGTCTAATGCTTGTGAGACATTACTCAACACATTTTTCCTTAGGTACAAAGGAATCTAAAGATGAAAATTGAAGCACAATCAAAATTTCTTGAGAAACTCACCGAGGAACACAAAATCAGGCCAAATATGACCAATATCAACAAAATGTCTCCAACATCTCTACCATCTCTCTGTGATGTGTCTGAATTTACCATGAAAGACTTCGGATCCGATTCTGAAGTGGATACAAATGACACGAGAGCTAGACAGGATCAACGGTTCACAAAGAGAGTTAGGCGGGTTGATGATCATGATGAGCTGGCACCGAATCAAAGATTTAAACGGCCTTCGGTCAACACTCAAAACATTATGATTCCAAAAGATGGCAATTCGTTTTCTTCCCAAGACAACATCTTTCCATGGGGCTTATCATTTTGCCAATCACCGCTGATTCCAACTTCATTTAATTCTTTTGGTTAGAATGCGAAATTGAAATTTGATCCAAAGAATTTTGTATATGGTGGTTCACATTGTACTTAAAATAAAATTGCCAGTTCCTCTCGATAAATAAGCATAAAATTCAAGAAGTGTTAACTGTTAGACTAAACTGATTGTAATTAATAGTTTTGGGTTTTACTTTCATATGAGGCGTGAGGCCGAAAGTTCAATTCCCGTAAACCCTAAACACCTCTTTGTGGTGCTAAATATGTGAGATTTTTCTCTAGAAATTTCTATGAGGGCTGAGTTTGCCAAGTAAAGGAGCTTGAACCCAGGATGCTCGCTGAAATATTGTGAGTATGTTTTTGTTGTTATCATTTGCCGTTTCCAAAAAATAATATTGGGCTATGACTAATTGCAACTAAGCTTTGTGATCATTTATCAACTATTCTAAGCAAAGTGAAACACTTATTTGACACATCAACAAATACTAACCAAAAACCTCCACATAAATAGCATCTCCAATGCTTAACTTTTTCAAAAGCTTTTTTCTTTAACAATATTTCTAATTTACCTTTATCTATCTTAAATGTTTTATATATACCCCTTATAAAATTTGGTACTTTTTATAATATCTTACTACATATAATATTTTTTAAAATATCTCATACAAAAATATTATAATAATTGACATTAAATATTATATAATTTATTTAATAACTAATAAAAATATAATAAAGAATTTATAATATATCTAAAGCTTAAAATGAAAAAACTATTAAACATAGAGGACTAAATAAGATAAATTTTGAAAGTACATTAAAAAGTTAGTAGAAAAAAAGTCTTTGAATAAACTTTTAAGAAAACTAGTTATTCCAATAGCTAAAAAGTCATCAAAAGACTTATTCAAATAGTAATAAGCTTTTAAAAAAACTACGGAGTGCAAAATTCTTAGCAAGATGAGATTCAAAAACAGACATGATTTGATATTTTTGAAGATTCGATGGGTTTTTGAACTTTTCATGAAGAATTTGGTGAAATTTTAAGATTGGTAGATGAATCGGTCATTCAAAGCGTAGATAATCGTTTCTGGAGTATAGCTAACTGATTTCTTCTTTTTTTTTTTCCACTTCAATTTCTTCGAATTTCGATTTATAATCAGTCAAAAATGGATGTCTCCATAAAGTCAAAACTGGTCAAAATTGACTGTTCTTCGTTAAAATCAGTTAAAATCAAAGGAAAGCAAGTAATCAGTAAAATGATTCAATAGGGTCATATAACTTTAAATTACGAATCAATAGCAAAAAGAACTTCGTTAATCGGGTTTGAAACGAAGAATTTACAATATAAATTCAGAAAACTAAAATAAAAATGGCTTACAGTACTGTTTTTGATAACTTCAATTGGACTTCAAGCAAGAAATTTAATAATTGATCCATTAGACTTACTCGTTTCTTAGAAATGAACAATTTACAAGAAGAATCACATCAAACAAGGCAAAAAACGAAGAATTTATGGTCGATTTTCAATCATAATTGAAATATTTAAAAAACACTGATTCAAGAAGATGAAGAACTCAATAAAATATATATATATATATATATATATATATATGTTTTATATGTTTGAATTTTTGATATGAAGACAGTTCCGGTAATCTTTTCCGATAGGAACTCATATATACACTCCGATTACTCATACAAGAAACAATCTTGAATCGTTGCAACACGAGAACTCCTTCGATAAAACTTCCGATAAATCAAATCAAGAAGATTTCCGAATATTCTCTGAAAATTCATTGCGTCATATTTCTGGTTATCGGAGGGTGACGATAGAGGGTTTGGAGGAAATCCATGGATAATAAATTACATTGCTCTATAATTGGGACGAATTCGTTAAGCCTGCATATTCTTTAAGCCAAACATCAAAACAATGTATTAAGCCCAATATGTTTCGAGAATAGGCCCAACAACTAGGATTGAGCATAGATCGAAACCGAAAAAATTAAATTATTTGAAAAATCGATGTGAGCGGTTTTTATTTTTGGAAAACTGAATGTCTGGGGCGATTTTTGGCACATATGAAAAACTAAATTTTGAGAATTAGAACCGGAATCTCTTAGAAAGGTTCTATGATTTTAGGAACCGGAACCCGTGGCTTCAAAGCAGTTCCGGTTCCAATCTAATTACTCGGTTATCTGCTCAACGATAAGTAGACGATATATCAGGATTTCAAAACAAACATTACTTTTTTCTTTTAAAGAAAAAAGCCCAACAAATATTTATAAGTCACAACACATGAGCCAAGAATTAAAAGTTAAACAAACAATTTTAATATAAGTTAAACAAACAATTTTAATATAACTACTTCAGTTTTAAAAATAATTTTAAGCCCAATATGATTTTGAATCTCAACGATTTCTTAAAAAAGCCATGGTCAACTACTTCAAGGATCTCACACTATTAAAACGATATGGACCATGGTCAACTGAAGCAATTTGTCGCTTTAAGTCACTAGATACACTATAAAAAAAAAGTCTTTTGCAGCGACAAAAAACACCACAAAAGGTCAAATCGTGGCCCCAAAAAGATTTTTGCGGCAACAGGTTGTGCTAGTGAACGCCAGAGAAACTCGGATAAGACCAGAGAAAGCCGGAGAACGCCGGCAGTGGTGCTTCTTCGGTTGTGGTGGTCCTTCAGTGTTGGTGGTGGTCCGTTGCTCGCCGTGCTCCGTCGCGCGTGGTGATCCGGTGGTGGCGCTCCGTTTAATTTTGTCGATCTGCTCGTCTCTCTCGTGGCCAAATGTGTGAAAAAATGAAAGCTCCCGTCAATTATAACCCTAAATCGCGTTTAGTCTTTTGCGGGGACAGGTTTGCGGCGACATCAGGATTTATGCGGCAACACCCTAAAAAATGGGGGGAAATCGTCCCGCCTTAATTTCCAACAGAAAAAAGACTTTATGCGGCGACAGTCGTGGACCCAAAATCTAGCGTTGAAATTCAAAGCACGGGCGCTCAGTTGTTTTGTCATTCTGTGGGTTTTTGCAGCGTCATGTGTCGCTGCAAAACACCTCCTTTGCAACAAAAAAAAAAACACTTTTTCTTGTAGTGATATGTATTTTTGGTCACAGAAACTCACTTCCTTGCATTCATATCCACTTGAATGCTCATGTGATTTCCCCGTACAATATTCCCCTCTTTGTCTAGGCGTAATGATGTTGGGCTCGTTGGTTATTTGGTTATTACTGAATGAAACCATATACTGGTTTAGCAACATCGATAGTTTAAATAATTTATCAAATGATACATACAACAATTAGCCGGTCAAAGTACGTATAGTTTACATCAATTACTCAATTAGAAGCATATACATATGAAGACAAAATTAATAAGAGAGACCAACAGGTACATCCATTTAATCCACCAAAACATAGTTATTCAAGAACTATCAACTATGACACAAATATATAAGAAGTTCATATAAATGTTTTATGCTTAATTAATACCATTCAAACTTAATAACCAAGAACATTATATAAACGAAGAAAATTAGCAAATTGTTGCGATTAAGAAACACTAACTCAGAATTTGTAGAAGAATTATGGATTTAATACATTAAATTAACCAAGGAACTGCAACACCTCCACCAAGAAAGATAGGTTGTTTACACGAGTTTTGCAATAATAGGAACACATAGTTTTTCCAGCTGACTTATTGTCCTCTCATAGACTTCAACATCAACAAGCTTGCTACCATCAATATAGTTGCTTGCATCTTCTATTGCATCTTCAATTTTCTTCATGTCTTCTGTATGGACCTTTGCCTTAGAAAAGCTTCCTAGTTTATCAACCTTGCTTTGAACGTCGTTAATGTAGTCCTCGAGTGCGTTTCGAGCAAACACCTTTTTATTATACTCTTCATCTTGGAGCTTATATTTTTGGGCATCTTTATGCATCTTCTCTATATCTTCCTTTGAAAGCCTTCTCTTGTCATTACTAATTCTAAGCTTCTTTTTTAACCCGGTTGTGATCTCCTCGCCCGAGCAATCTAAAATACCATTAGCATCAATTTCAAATACCACTTTAATTTTCGATTGACCCTCTGGTCCAGGTGGGACTGCAACCTCGAATTTCCCCAGCCAGTTATTTTCTTTAGTCATAGCACTCTCGCCTTGGTAGACATCGACGGCTATAATAGTTTGGTTGTCATGACTAGTACGATAAATCTCTCCCTTCTTGGTTGGTATTGGGGTATTTCTTGGGATAATAACACTCATCCGACCACCAATAAGCTCTATACCAAGCGATAAAGGGACGATATCTGACAACACCACCTTCTTCACCTTTTCACATATTTCGCCGGTTAACTTTGCGGCAAGAACGGCTGCACCATATGCAACCGCCTCATCCGCATGGATCCTTTTATTAAGCTCTTTCCCGCCAAAGAAATCCTGCAGTAGTTCTTGTACTTTGGGTATCCTAGTTGACCCACCAACAAGTACCACCTCATCTACATCTTCCTTATTCATTTTCGCATCACTCAAACAAGTCTCCACAGTCGTTATACACTTACTAAAGAAAGCAGCGTTAAGATTCTCAAACTTCGCACGGTTAATTCTCAAAGAAAAATCAATGCCCTCATGCAAATTATCAAGATCAACAGTAATTGAAGTAGTTGCAGAGAGAACGCGTTTAGCCTTTTCACAAGCCTCCCTTAATCTCACTAGTGCTTTTGCATTTCCACTTACATCTGTCTTGTTTTTTTTGTTGAACTGTTGCACACAATGGTCCACCATTACATTATCAAAGTCTTGACCACCTAAGTGAGTGTCTCCAGCCACTGCCTTGACTTTTATCTCACCCTTGACGTCAATAGTGACTAGAGAAACATCGAACGTCCCACCACCCAAATCAAAGATGAGCACATTTGTATCTCGATTTATATCGGTTCTCATGTTTAATCCATAAGCAATTGCAGCAGATGTAGGCTCATTAATTATTTGCAAGACGTTAAGTCCTGCAACATGTCCAGCGTCCTTTGTAGCTTGGCGTTGGGAATCATCAAAATAAGCAGGCACGGTGATGACTGCATCTTTCACGGTTTTACCAAGGTATGACTCTGCGACCTCTTTCACTTTCACAAGAACCATGGACGAAATTTCTTCCGCAAAAAACTCCTTCTCTTCACTATTGTATGAAACCACAATTTTTGGAATGTCATTAGGCCCGTTTATAACTTTGAAAGGCCACAACTTCATGTCTTCTTGAACCTTGGCATCGTTAAATCTCCTTCCTATCAACCGTTTCGCATCTAAAAATCCATGAAATCAGAGTAAGTAAGAATGTAATGAAGAGTGATCATGGTCAAGGGCTCTTATATAAATTCAAAGTTCTCTAAACAAAGTTCTAACTAAAAGTGCTCGAACCTGAGGCGTGTTCGATGGACTTCCGTTATTATCATTTGTCGTTTTAAAAAAAAAACAATTGTAACAATTTCATTAAATAAAATAGTTTAATTCTCTTTTATCCACTACACAACTAAATGTGATCTTATTTTACACAATCATTACCAAAACAAGTAAACCAAATTAATTATTTAAATAATATTTACGATTATTGTTTATTCTTTTAAAATAGATATATTATTTCACAATAAATAAATTATTTCTTTACATACAAAAATAAATAAAAAAGATATTTTGCACTCATCATACATAAAAAATATACATAAAAATATATTTTACATTCGTCAGATATATATAATAAAATTATAATAATAACATGAAATTTAGCAATTGAAAAAAATGGCATAAAAAGACAAAAGAAAACAAAGTTAACTGAAAAATCAAATAAAAAATAATAAAAAGTACATGGTTAGTTTCTTTTTAAACGAAAAACTCTAATCTACTTCTAAACACCATATATGTTCACTATAAAACATGAACTCCCATTCAAAGATAAGGGCAAATACCTTACTGTTAAGCCACCAAAAAATCAAATAATAAAAAGTACATGGTTAGTTGTGGTTGTATGGGCAACCTAGGCCACCAAAATAACTATATATTTTTGTTTTCATTTTTTTTATTTTGCAAGAAAATGGTTAGAGAATTACCAATGGAAGTAGTCGTATAGCTACCGGCCACGTATAGTACGATTCGATATTAACATAACACTTGAGTTAGTGATTCCAAAAATCCTACTCTAACGAATGCGTGGCTATGTAAGAGAAACAAAAGGGCCAAGATATATTATAATTCTAGTTTAGTCTGGAACTAATAATGTAATTTCATCCCTAGCTTATTTCTAGGCTTTTGTATGATAGGGGAGAGTTCATTTGAAAATTTAATGAAGAGTGAGATTATGAGAATTTTTATTCATATATAAATACACGTAGTCTGGAACTGATAATGTAATTTCTTTCTGTAGCTTCTTTCTAAGGCTTTTATATAATATATCAGTTAAAAAATGGTTTGACATCTCAACATCCATTAAAATGGATTAAGTATGCAATCATCAATAATCATGATTAATGGCTCTTTCAAATATTCAAGTTTTTTAAATAAAGAGTAAATCATAGTCCTGTAGTTTATCAAAAAAATTATAGATTTGGTTTCTAAGTACTAAAAATTACACGAATGGTCCCTAATTCTGAAACCTTTAATGGATCTGGCCCTAATTTTAATGGGCGTTTAATTTGGACGTTAACACTGTGTTCCATAGTTTTTTAACGAAAGAAAAGAGGAGAAGGTAAGAGAAAATGAGAGAAAAGAAAAGAAATTGAGAAGAAAATATTCTTCCTTTTTATGTTCCTAGGTTGGAGAGAAAGGAAAAGAAAATTATCGTTTTTTATGTTCCTGAGTTGGAGAGAAAGGAAAAAAGTTAACACATTTACAATTTTATCCTTCAAAATATAAATAAATTAGGTAATGTTAAGGATAATTTTGTAATTGTAAATGTTTTTAATTAAATGAAATTTCCCTTCTCTCCAAATCTTCCCACTTTTGGGAGGAAGATTAGGAGAGAAAAAATGCACCAAATTTCTCTTCTCTTCTTTTCCTTTCTTTTAAAATTAAAACTCTGGAACACAATAAAATTTTTATTTCTTTCCGTTTCTCTTCTTTTCTCTTGAAATTAAAACTCGGGAACACAGTGTAAAGGCTCTCACATGCCCAACACATGGGGGTATTTTTGTCATTTTACTATTATTGACCATTAGAGGAGGATAATGATGATTGTGGCGGTGGTGGAGGATGACGTTGATGGACACGGAGAAAGGTGATGATGATTGTGATGGAGGAGGATTGAGATGGTGGCTGCAGAGGATGACGATGATAGTGGCGATGGATGATAGTTAAACTCGGGTTTCTTTCAACTTGATGTGGATTGCTATCTATATACATCTCTAGGACACACTGCTGCCGGACCTGTGCTTGATATTCAGATATGTAGCTATGTATAGTTGAAAGTATTTTTTTTTCATAATTAAATACAATAGATAAATAAACAATAATCAATAGAGTCCATCATCTTTAGGAAGTCCCAAGGAACAAATATCAACCATTGATCAATAAGATCTAATGGTCAAGATTAATCACATATTTTATATATTGAGGGGTATTTTGGTCATTTTTTGAAAAATAAATTTTTATTTTTTATTTTTTATTTTTAAAATTTTTATTTTTTTATTTTTTTTTATTTTTTATTATGAAGGGGTATTTTGGTCATTTGACACTTCATAAAAATTTTGATTTTTTTTTTATTTTTTATTTTTTATTTTATATTTTATTTTTTATATTTTATATTTTATTTTCTTATTATTTTTTTATTAAAAAATAATATTTATTTGATAATTACGTGTATAACTTAATCACATGTGATTTTAGTCTAAAATCACATGTGATTTTAGCGTAAAATCATGTTTTAATTAAATCACATGTGATTCAGAATACAATCACATTTGATTCACTATGCAATCACATTATGTGTTATTAATGAAAAATTAAAAAAATTTCAAATAATATAAATAAATAATTTTTCTAAAAAATATACTCCCTCCGTCCCACAAAAAAGTTCCCATTTCCCTTTGGCACAAGATTTTAGGTGATAGTTAATGGTGGGGTCATTGGTATTATTTTGATTAAAATATAAGGTTGGTTTGGAGAGAGAAAGATAATTAGTGGATGTTATTGATGGAGTTTTTAATAATAATAATATTTTATTGTGTGGAGCCCACCACATGTGAGAAATGAGAACTTTTTTGTGGGACAAAAGCTTTAGGAGAAATGGGAACTTTTTTGTGGGACGGAGGGAGTATATTTTTTTTAAAAAAATAAAAATAAAAAAAAATATTTTTTTCAAAGTGACCAAAATACCCCTCAATTAAAAATTAAGAAAATAAAAAAAATTAAAATTTTAACATAAAAAATAAAATAAAATAATTTTTTTTAGTACCAAATGACCAAAATACCCCTCCATGTATAAAATATGTAATTAATCTTGACCATTAGATCATATTGATCGATGGTTGAGATTTGTTCCTCGGGACTTTGTAAAAATAATGGACCTCCTTGAACGCAACTTATAATCAGTAATAAGAAAGTATACAGAAACAATAACTAATTAAAGCAACATGAAAAGACTACTATACTGTCACGTGCATTAGACGGGTGCCAACGGCACCGTTGGTTGGCACCGTCAGTTGTCCGCCGGTTGTGCCACCGTTGGCACGCCTCCGTCAGTTTACCGCCGTTTAAAGCTAGGCGGTTTGGAGACGAGAGGGAAAGCTTCCGCCGTTTGGTGGGTGGGCCCAAAGGGGTATTTTGTGTGTGTGTGTTTTGTAATGGTGGGACCCAAAAAATTAAAGGGGAATGGTATTGTTGGCATGAGTACGTCATTTTAGTGTCGGTTGGAGGGTGAGCTGACGTGACGCTGATTTGACAACAACTAACGGTATCAGTTTGCCAAACTGTTGGGAGTGGTCTTACTAGTTTTATGAAAACGTTAATTTTAGACATAAAAAACGTTAGTAATTTCAAAATTTATGACTATATATCTGTATAACTTTTCATACTTTGGATCGAAACCAAAGTTTTTGCACGAAATTTACTCTTAAATAAACTTATAAAAAGTATAATCAAAATACATACCATATATGGTGTTTTTGGAATTCGCAGTGACCTGGTTCTTGGCACCTTCACCTATTAGACGTCCATCTTCTACAAATGCAACATAAGAAGGCATGGTCCTATTACCTTGATCGTTTGGTATAATCTCAACTTGGTCACCTTTCCAAACACCAACACAAGAATATGTAGTTCCAAGATCAATACCAATCGCCGGTGCATTTCTAACAATACCTGGTGCATTAGCCATTAAGCGCAATCTGCATAAATATACGTATTGTTAAAACTGATAACAAGGTCAATGTTCAAGGTAATCCTTAATTTATAAATAGTTCTAAGAGATAAATTTTAACTATTGATCAATAAGATCAAATGATCAAGATTAACCATATATTTTGTACATGAAATGTATTTTGGTAATTTGGTACTTACAGAAAAAAGAAATTTATTTTTTATTATTTTATTTATTATTTATCGATAAAAAAATAATATTATTTGATATTCACGTGTGATAATTACAAGTGATTATATACTTAATCACATGTGATATTATTGTATAATCACATGTGATTGTATATTTGATCACATGTGATGTTTTAGTACAATTACATGTGATTAGGTATACAATCACATGTGGTTATCAATGTGTTTTTAATGAAAACAAATTAAGATTTTTAAAAAAATAAAGAATATTAATAATTCTGAAAAAATATTATTATTTGTAAAAATGACTAAAATACTCCTCTATGTATAAGCTATATGATTAATATTATTCATTGATTATTATTGATCAATGATTGAGATATATCATTTGTGACAAAAAAAAAATTACGAACTATCTTAGACACACATATCCTGATAACAAATAATATATAGTTGCAAAATTTAATTATATATATTCATTAAACTCCAAACAATATCTTTCTGCTTTACTAGAACATATGTACCACTTTTTTTCTAAGAACAAATAATTTGAGAAATGTAAATTACTATCTTCGGCTTAATTTATTACGAAATTCATTTTCAGTTTGGCTAAAAACATACTTCCTCCGATTCAAAATAAGTGTTACACTTTCCATAAATGGGTGATTCAAAATAAGTGCTACAGTTTCCATAAATGGCAAAAAAATAGTAGGACCCACACCCACTAACTATCTACTCTAACAAAGTGAAATGACTCATTTACCCTTATTTTTTACTTTTAAACATCATTAATCCCACTTTATTCAAAAGGTGTGGGACCCATTATCCACTAATCATTCAATTAATCTAATTTAACCATCATTACACTATTTTGCTTCAAAAACCGTAAAAGTAGAAGTGTAGCACTTATTTTGAATCGGAGGAAGTACATAATAAGCCAGCTATTTAAGTGTTGTACCACACGGTTAATCATCGCAATCTGATCACATTCCATCATAGTTTATGCAATAGATTTAACTATGGCAAGCAATTCCCAACATAACCCGAAACTGACACAAAAGTAATAAGGTTTGAGTTGATTATAAATGGGTTAGAGTCAAAAACATGCCAACCCATCTAACTTGTATATAAATTGGGTCGTGTTCGGGTTGACCTATGTTAAATTATATGGATCATGTTTTAGTTACCATGCTTTAAATATGTTCGGGTTATGGTTTGTTTTTTGACCCAAAATTTTATCAGGTTAGATTCGTTGATTAATTGCAACCGCCAACCTGCTAATAAATAATTAAATCATTCTAATTATGAAATGAGTCAGACTCTAGTATATAGATTAAATAAAATAAAATATTTGTAATAAACTAAACATTAACCTAGTTTTCCGTAGTAATGACTAGACTATATAAAAAGATCGGTTAAACTGGAAAATATAAGGTAGTCAGTTTTCTCTGGTGCACAATGTTTTAAAAATCAGGGTTAAACCAGTTGGTTAGACCGAAAAAAAAGGTAACTGCTCAGAATGATTAAGTTAGACGATGGTTATAACTCGATCGAAACTGGCAGGTTGGACATAAAAGCACGGCTGAACTAGCCGATCAAACCGTAAAAAACCAATTTTTCTTAAAAAATTTACTTAAATAAAATAGACATATATATGGATTTTATATATTGCTTTTGGAACTAAAAAAAATGATAAACCTTAGTTAAAATTTATGTTTTGAGTAAATTTTGATTTTTTATGGAATTTATTTTGTATTTTTCTAGCTTTAATGGAAAGGCTTCATTTTTTTACTTCAAACGAACTTAAATAGACAAACTGATAAAGCATAGCAGGCCGTAACTAGGTTTTGTTTGAATATGATGGTATGTAGCTAGGTCATTAACGCAAAGACCAATAACCCAAATAAGCATGATCATGAATATTAATAACATCGTCTATTTAAACCAAATATCATTATAAAACTATGTCTCCTACGCGATAACTAAATCCAACTTTTTGATATTTATAAATGATAAACAATATTGAAAGCATAAAACATGCAGCAAGGATTAAAATCGTACCTTATATGAATGAGAGATATAAGCGATTAAAGCTTGATGCAAAATTTATGCTCATTCCTCCGTCTTTATATAGAATTGAAAGATTACGTATATTTTTTTTATCATTTTCTTTCGACGACTTTTCAATTATTCTAGTTTTATATTACCATAGGAGTAAGAAGACTTAATATATTTATATTTTTTTCAACGACTTTTCGTTATTCTAGTTTTATTACTTTTATATTACCATAGAAGTAAGAAGACTTTAATGCTTGGCTGCTTGCGTCATATATAACAGATGCAACTTATTAATTAGAGTAAATTACACAAAAGGTCCTTGTATTATATCACTTATTATAACTTCAGTCCTTAAACTTCGTGTATAACATTGAGCATCTCTGGTGTATGTACTTTGTTACGCTGGTAGTCCCTACAATTTAAATGACAAAACTACCCTTTTAGCATTTTCAATAGAGTGAAGATAAAAGACTATGAATGTAGTAAGTCATAAAGATCATCCATGAAATTTACTCTATTAATTAATTTTTTTTTCCTTTATCTATATTATTTCACTCCATTTAGACTTACCATTCACCTAATTTGTTAAAATAAAAAAGTCAATAAAGAATAATGGTAGTGCCCTCCTAGCACATCTATTTCCTTATTTTTTTAGATATTAGAATAAGAAAAACAGTTGCATAGAAACGATCGCTGGTGGCCAGTGGTCACAGAGTAATATTGCTAGGGGCTTACCACCAAGCCATATTTTTACTTTAATATGGATTCTTGCATAAGAACTGATATATTACAATAGTATCAAATTCTTGTGAATAGCAAAGTCTATGACAAATATATTGTAGGTATAGAATAAACAACAAATAAGAAAAGGGAAAAAAGTAAAAAAAAATAAAAAAATAAATACAAATTAGGGGTATCCCAATCAAATTATAGGGGTCAAACATCATATCCACGCCGTTTTGAATTATACGAAGTACTAGGTTATATCCCGTACAATTTCACGGGTAATCAATAAACAGTGTTTATCCATAAAATATTATATTCATCCGTTTCAAAATAAGTGATACATTTTTTATTTTGGGGGTGTTTCAAAATAAGTTGTACCACCACCGTTTCAAAATAAGTGACACAATTTTAGTTTCACATTTTTTGAGGCAAAAAATTGTAATAAATATTAAATTAGATTAAATTAGAAACTAATTGAGTGATGGATCTCACGTATTATGATTGAAGTTAGTTTAATGATGTTCAAAGGCAAAAGTAAGAATAAATGAATCATTTTATTTTATTAAAAGAGATAGTTCGTGGGTATGGATCCCACATTATTTTACCAAATAAGAAAAAGTGTGTCATTTATTTTGAAATACATCAAAATGAAAAACGTGTCACGTATTTTGGAAAAGAGGAGGTAAATTTTGAACACATGTCTTATTTAGTAAAAAGTAGTAGGTTTATACATACTAAGCATCTCATTTAATATATTAAATAACATATATACCCTTAATTTTACTTTTAAACATTATTAAATTCACTCTAATCAAAATATGTGAGACATATCCCTGTAAACTATTCAATTTAATATTAATTATAATCAATTGTTTTAAAAACTGTGAAATTACAAATGTATCACTTATTTTGAAATAGATGAAAGTAATACAATTTTGTAAATAAATTGTTATGAACAAAAAGTTCGAAAAGTCAATTAAATTTATATGTGTTTATAGTTTAAAAATCAACCAATTAAATGGAGAAAGCGATGAAGGTATAGGTCGGAGATGAATCGACTTTTAAAATATGGATGGACCGATCCTATTAATAATTAGGGTTTTGATAATGACAGCACTAAATACTGACATAAGACATGCATTAAATACTTGTATTTTAATCTACAACCGACTCCTAAATTTCAGGAACTATTCTATTGTACAACTTTTTATGCACTCATTATCAAAACCCATTAAACCGGGTATCATGCAAATCAAATTTCAGTTTTCTAGATATTCTTATTGAAAATCTATGGAGATTTTGATTACTTAAAAATTCTGGATATAATTAATACTTCGAAAATATAGATGGACCGACCCTATTAATAATTAGGGTTTTGATAATGACAGCTCTAAAGGCTGACATAAAATATGCATTAAATACTTGTATTTTAATCTACAACCGACTCCTAAATTTCAGGAACTATTCTATTGTACAACTTTTTATGCACTCATTATCAAAACCCTAATAATTAAACCGAGTATCATGCAAATCAAATTTCAATTTTCTGGATATTCATATTGAAAATATACGGAGATTTTGATTACTCAAAAATTCCGGATATAATTAATACTTCCTCCGTATCAAAATAAGTGAATCAATTTGAAGTTCACGTTTTTTGAGACAAAATAAGGTAATAAGAGATTAGTGAAATTAAATGGGGTAATTAGAATAGATGAGCCCCAGATATAGGAAGATGACAAAAATAAATGGGACACATACCTTTAATTATGTTTAAAGAGGGATAAATAAGGGTACGTAAATAAGTAATTCTAAATATAAAAACTTATTAAATAAGAGCATCCCAAATTGTTAACCTCACAAAAGCTTATTACTTTTGCCACATCAACATTTCACTGACCAAAAAGCTATTCCTAAATAACATCTCCAAAGGTTAACCTTTTACAAATGTTTTTTTTACAATATTTCTAATTTACCTTTATCAATCTCAAATGTTTCATAAATACCCCTTATAGATAAATTGATAATTTTTTGACATCTTATAAAACTTAATATTTTTTAAAATATTTCATACAAAAATATTATAATAATTGATATTAATATTTAAATAGATAAAAACATTACATTGCAAATATTTAAAAAATATATTGAAAGTGTGTTAAAAGGTTTAAAATGAAAACTTATTAAAAATAGGGGACCAAAAAAGACAAATATTGAAAGT
The DNA here is from genome assembly GCA_963853835.1 of Calendula officinalis. Classification (NCBI taxonomy): domain Eukaryota; kingdom Viridiplantae; phylum Streptophyta; class Magnoliopsida; order Asterales; family Asteraceae; genus Calendula; species Calendula officinalis. The sequence goes on along the minus strand of OY970820.1, from coordinate 50,373,981 downwards.
GTGCTAAAAGGTTAGTAGAAAAAAAGTTATTGCAAAAAGCTTTGAAAAAAACTTGTAATTTCAATTGTAAAAAGTCCTTATTGTAATAGTAATAAGCTTTTGAAAAAGCTCCCATTGGAGATGCTCTAAGGAAAGTGATTCACTTATTTTGATACACCTATAAAAAGAAATTGATTCACTTGTTTTGATACGGAGGAGGTATAAGGAATTTCATCGCCTAATTCACAATCAAAATAAATTAAAATATTTTAATTAACGAATCTTTATGTGTTATAATTTTAAAATAGTTTTGAACAAACAAAATTAAGTTATAATTTTTAAATATTTTTGAACAAACAAAACTAAGTTATATGGAGTAATTTTTTAGAAAAATCTCATGTTTATTTATCTACTAGGTTATGACCCGTGAAAAATCACGAATTGTCTTCATTTTACTTGGTTCAACATTTATATTTATTTATCTATTATACATTTATGGTTCATCAGTTATGTTCATAAGGGAATCCATTAAATCTAATATTAAATATTAGAAATGTCAAGATAATGTCAAACTTCGTAGCTGCCTTAGTGGTTGTATGGGATATTAATTAATTTAAATCTATAATTTAAATCTAGATTTGATAATCGTGATGTATATCAACTAAAGTTCATAATGAATTTAATTAAATAATTAATTTAAATCTTAGGTTGAAAAAAGGTCTAGAAATTATGAGGGAGTAGCATGTGGCATTAGATGGTCTAGAAAAATGATATGTGGTCATATAGACTTTGTTTTATTATAGTAGTAGATTAGTTACTTTTACAATCTAGAGTTAATTATACGGATGATCCTTTAACTTTATACCAAATTTCACCAATAGTCCTTTAGTTTCAAAAATTACATTGATGGTTCTTATTTTTAAAACTTATTGCACAGATAGCCCTTTAGGCTAAACGGTGCTAAATTTTTCTGTTAATTCTTCTATGTGAGATGCACATAAGGGCATTGTAGTCTTTTCCCATTTCACTTTTTGCATTAAAAGTTATAAATAAGCTTGTTTTTTTAATTTATTTTGCAAAAAGTGAAATGAGAAAAGACTAGAACGCCCTCATGTACATCTCACATGGGAAACTTAACAGAAAATTTTAACACCGTTTAGCCTAAGAGACTATCGGTGCAATAAGTTTCAAAAATGAGGACCATCAGTGTAATTTTTGAAACTAAGAACCATTAGTGAAATTTGATATAAAGTTAAAGGACCATTTATGTAATTAACTCTACAATCTATAAAAAAATTGTTATATTTTAAAAGGTAAAAATGTAAAATACTACTACTAACCAATTTATATTCATCTCACACGTTTTTAATCACTTGAATAATTGAACCCATAACCAAATATCATCTCACGTAACAAATAACAACAGTCCAAAAAGCCCTCAAGTAGAACAAACTATAATACTACTATGTAATTTAATAATTAATTAAAGTAATGTTCAGTTACAGTTGTATGTATTGGAAGACTTGTTAAAGGAAATTAAAAAAACCTACGAATAGGAAATTTAAACAAACTTATATGGAGTATAAAATAAAGGTATGTCTAACTCATGCACTCAAAGTATGAGATTATGCAATAACTCAAACTTACTATTCTTATTTTAAAATACATTTAAGTTATTTAAAAAACTTTATTAATAACTAGTTAATGATTTTATTCATTAAAAAACTTGAAGTTTATTTAACACTGCTAATTTATTCTTAAAATATCATGAGTAGATAAACCAATAAAATACGAAGTATTAAATAGTTCATTGAACTATTAATGTTTGAGCAGATCTTTAATTAGAAGAACCGCATCTCTAGCTAGTAATGTTATTTATTCATGAGATTTAAACAACTATTGATTATTCGATCTTTTTCTAAAAGACTTGAAAGTCTTCTATATTTTTTGAGAGTTTAAATGTTTGTAACATGGGTTTGAGAATGGATTCATTTTTATTGTTACATTGTAAAATGGGTTTGAGTCGTTGCGAAAACCGGCTGCGCTGGATTTTTGGAATGATTAATGTATCTGAACGAATTACAATGCTCTTTTTTTTAAGAAAACTACATGTTGGTTAGTATTTATGTTTCGACTAAAATAAAAAGGATTTTTCTATTATATGCCCTAGGACACATGATAAAGTCATTAAATGATGTTAAACATTCCAAAAATGAAGTAATAAACATTAATGATGCTCAAGTTTTCTACTCCGTATTTTATTGTGATATATTAATTGTGTTTTGTAATTTAATTGGAAAGTTTAACATCATTAAATGACTTAGAAAAATCCAAATAAAAACATCAAACACAAAAAATAAAGAATGTTGTTCATTTAAACATTTAATCTAACACTTGGGTATTTATGTTTTGCCACTAAATTTCAATTAATGATCTTATGAAATTTTAATTTGAAAATAAGTTTTCATACTTCATGTTCAAGTTATTCTTCACTACATAAGTTCCTTGTTAGGGTCATTTATGTTGTAGTCAATAGTTAGGGGACTAGATGTGTCATGTTGTAATAGTTATAAACTAGTCATTAGTCTTAGTCAATGGATTTAGGCTTAATTAGTGTTAATTAAGCATGTCTTAGAGGTGAGGTATAAAAGGCTTAGATGATGAATTGTATTGTAAGCTTTTACTCATTAATTGCAATTATCATTTTGAAAGCTCCCTTTCCCTCCATCTTTCTCTCTCAACCTACACACACTAAAACACCAAGAACACACACACACTTAATCTTCAATCTCATTGAAATCAACATGAATTAGCTAGTTTTGTATTGAATTCGATCTATCATTCCTTCATAAGCAACACATAATGCATCACACATCCCTTTTAGCAGTTTTGAATTCAAGTTATTCTTTTATTAGTATAGGCGACACCACTGAGAAAAAATTAACTGCCTATAAAACCCGTCAGTTTTTTTTCTAGGTCCGCTATTGTGACTTTAACGTGAAAGATATGCACGTCATTAATGACTTTCGCCTATTAGTAGGATGTAAGATACGAAGTATAAAAAATAGCCAAGAGTCTTGGTAATAGGCTTCTTAATATGATTGGCTTGATTGGAAGTGATGTTCAAACCGATAAAATAAAAGGTAAACAAATCATTAACGGGCCTCTTATAGTCTTATAATTGAAAAACAGTTTCTTCGGCTTCCAAAAAATAAAATAAAATTGATGTTAAAGTCGATTATGAAAGGCTTTTATTAAATAAAATGTTTGTTTTAGCTTATATAAGGATATTGTAAAATTACCGAAAAGGGCTTAATGAGTAAAGAGGTTGTGAATAAAAGAAAAATGATATGAAGGTTAAAAATGTAAAGCCCTTGATATTCTTAAATAAGCCACAACAAAATGACTTATCTAAGGGGGTTTAAATAAGCTCATAAACACAAGCTTATAAGTCTATCCAAACACTTAATATGAGTTTATTAAGCTTATATAAGCTAATCTATATATCTATTAATAAAAGAAAGCATGCCACATCACCTAATCCATGTCATCCCTGTCACGTCATCTTTGCTACATCATAAATCATCTACCAATGGAAGTATTCCACGTCACTTTAAGTTGCCACATACGATTACGATTTGAATTTACAAAGATATATATCTTTTGATATAATTCAAGATAAAATTGAGGATAAATTCAAGATAAAATTGAGGATAAATTCAAGTTTGAATTAAATATATCTTTTCAAATCAATGGTATTATTCCCTAATTATCGAAAATAACGTATTTTACTGAAAAAACATAAATTTCATAACACAATAAATGTTACCTAAAACATAAATTTTTAATTTCATTGCAACATGATTGTCTATTATAGTCAAACTTATAAAAAAAAAATGCATATAGTAATCACAAATTTATCATGTATCATATCAAAGATTGGGCTCTTATTTTGTATTTGGAGCTTAATATCTAATTAGGTTTGAGATTATTGGTAATATTTGTCTTAATTTGTAGTATCATTTTACTCTAATTTCATACGAAAACAACAAATCAAATGCTTAAACACAACAATTTGATTTAAATTAGAGGATATGATCATATGAAGGATGAAGTGTTTTTGTTTTTATGTTTTTGGATTTTTATTACATTTTGTTGGATTTATCAATTGTGAAAAAGCTAAAAAAGGTGTTGGAATTAATAAAGCTGATCTAAGCTCAAGAAAAAATTTCAAGAAAATAAAGACACATGAAAAATATAAGACGGGTTCAGGCCCATGGTCAAGTTCCTGGTTCTGTTCCGAGCCTTTGGTTCACAGACTGAGATGTAAAAAGAGTAAGTTGGAACATTCGTTAATTTTATAACGGTCACTAATGTTTTATGGAATGTTATAGCAGATAATAGATATGATAACATATAGTTTATAATGCTTGTCAATGTCTAACCTTAAACTATATTAATACGGTTTGTTGGCCCAAAATAGTTTTTTTTTTTTTCATTTCTCTTTTTAACTTATAGATAATTAGCATGTCAAGTAAGATTACAAAAAAATATGTTACTTCAAATTATAATTGTGATAAAATTATGTATGAAATTTATGTATTAACTTATGGTCTAAGCGACTTCCCACCCATTGTTATACTTACTTTATAATCCATTAGACCTGTTAGAATTCAAAGTTCAAACTTAACATAAATTAGCTCATTCTTAACTAAACGGGCCAGAATTGTAATTGTCGTTTCATCTTCGGTAAATATACATCGGATTATCAAGAAATCAATATATTTTCATGTGTAATGTGTTGTTTAATTTTATTGAATTTTCTTGTACCTTCAGGTTTATGTAAGCAAAATCGGGCAAGAACACAATAGTCGAGCTACACAGATTGAACATGGGGATATCGAAACACAATGATTATGTAACAATCATACAAGTAACAATAAACATTTTATCCTATATAAATGATACATTAATAAAAATTATAATAGAAAGAGAAGTGCTCATTTAAAACTGCTTATTTTTAACAATGAAATTGTTTTAAAGATACAAAATTTGCAATGAATATATGAAAATTTTGAAATGTATTCTTAAAAAGTGAAAGATTATAATTAGAAATTATATAAGCCGCCCGTGATTTATCACGGGTTATAGGCTAGTAACCTAATAAACCCCTTCACTAAAGCCTCCCAAACATCCCTAATAGATACTTTTACATTCGCTTTTCATTATTACTTACTCCATATCAAAATAAGTGAATCACTTTGAAGTTTACGTTTTTTGAGGCAAAATAAGGTAATAAGAGATTAGTGAAATTAAATTGGCTAATTAGAATGGATGGGGATCCACACTTTTTACTATTTTGTTGTTTTTAAAGTAAGATGACAAAAATGGATAGACCCTACACCTTTAATGATGTTTAAAAGGGTATAAAGTAAGGGTAAAGGGGTAATTTTAAATATAAAAAGTTACCAAATGAGGTAAATTATATATTAAAATGATTCACTTATTTTGATACACCCTAAAAATGAAAGTAATTCACTTATATTGATACGGAGGAAGTATAATTTAAGTTCTTCATGTTCCATCACGTAAGCAATTAATAATAGTTGGAAAATGGCATAAATATCGGGTTATTCGTTGCTTTCACATGGCTTCCAAATTAAAATTATTTTTTTTCTAAAAGTAAATAGTTTGGAGTTGGTGTTCATCACAGATAGATGTTGACTTATTGACTTCTCTCAATTGCCAAGCTTAACTCTCCCTTGTACCTATTTTGGCATACCGATAGGTGCAAACATGTTGGTTACCCATCAAAAGCAAGCTTTTATTCGAGGCTTGTAGCCTAGTGATATCTTGAATCCATCCAAATTGGAAATTCTTTTTAGGGATGTAATATAGATGAAAATAAGATCTCTCAAGTAATCGCTTGGAAAAATGTTTGCTTTCCAGAAAACTGTTTTTGCTCTTCTTTTTCGGCCTTGGCCTTTTTGACTGTTCAACTAATGGGGTCTCGGTATTGGATCTCTATTAGTAAATATTAGTAAATATCGTTAGTTATATATTTTAGAGTTATCTCTTTATTTGTAATTCCCTATATATAAGGGATCTTTATATTTATTAATAAAAGATCAATCAATTATCGTATCATAAATACTAACCTCCCTTTAATAGGAAAATGATGGTGGAGATTTTGAAATAAGTCAAACGCACCTTTGCCCAATATAATCAAATCCATTTACGGCTCTCATGGCGGTCTAGACACCACTAATGCTAGGTGATTTCTCATAATCCATTGGAGCAACATTATAATTTCCCAAATTATATACGATTCTTTTCGAGAAAGAAAGTCGTTAGGTGAGAAATGGGCTTGATATTTTTTATATTTTAGATTGTCTTGTCTTGACATTAACCCAACAATAATGTTTGGGACAAATTTTACTTCTCAACAGGTTCTCCAAGCATCAAATGGAATTGGCGAAGGCCAACTAAATCGGGAATCGAATTCATGCAACTAACAGACTTAAATTGTCTTTTAGGTGACATTTTCCTTCTCGGGTAAAGATGACGAATGGGTTTTCACAATATATGAGACGAGACAACACACCATATGAACGTTTTATGCTTAATCAATACCATTCAAACTTGATTAACAGGAGCATAGTATAAAAGAAAAACAAAAGAAAATTACAAGAAAACTAGCGTATATATAATCAGTGGATACTCAGAATTTAATAAAGGAAAAGGAAACTGGCTTATATAAAAAAAAGCATCATAATTTGTAGAAGATTCATGGATTAAAGACGTTAAATTTGAACATGGAACTCCAACTACTCCAACAAACAAAGGTTATTTAGACGAGTTTTGCAATGATAGGAACACAAAGTTTTTCCAACTGATCTAGCGTCTTCTCATAGACATCAACATCTGCAAGATTACTTCCATCAAGACATTTGCTTGCATCCTCCGCTGCATTTTCAATCTTCGACACTTGTTCTTGATGGAGCTTTCCCTTCGAAGTGCTTCCCACTTTCTTAACTTTGCTCTTCACTTCATAAATGTAGTCCTCCAATGCGTGAGCAAACACCTTTTTATTATACTCTTGGTCTTGAAGCTTATACTTTTGAGCATTTTTCACCATTACCTCAATCTCTTCCTTTGAAAGCCTTTGCTTGTCATTACTAATTCTAATCTTCTTTTTTAAACCGGTTGTTAATTCCTCACCTGAACAATCTGTTGGAAAGAGTGTCCAACACATCAAATAAACCGATATTCCGGTTCGGGTATTTTAGAGTCCTATTCGGGTTGCCCTCGAGGCGTCAACGAACACGAGAATTAACGAAGTATTTAATTAATAGTTTAATTAAATGACTATCGGGCTTAGCGGGCTAGTGTAGTTAATAAGTGATTAACTAGCTATAGAGACCGGACTTGGCATAGAGATCGGATCGGGCTTAATGGTGACGGGCTTAGACTAATTAGAGTTTGACTCTAATTAGGTTTAATACACTATATAAAGAAAACACTCTTTTGCTTGTACCCTACAACCTTCGGCCAAGCACCACCTCCACCGTCCGACTGCCGCCGCCTGCCCCGCCTAGCGCCGCCGTCGAACCACCGCTGCCGCTGCAGCTCCGCCGTGCGCCGCCGCCGGAAAACCGAAATAGTTTTCGGTTTGGTTTCTTTCGGTGATCGTTTTCTCAAGAGCGCTTTGTACTACCTTGTGGTACATCGTCTCGTTCGTGACCAACCTTGGGTGTGATACGATAGAGGGATTCTTGCTTGAATCCTAGTGCGTTATTTGATCTGGCTCGTACTAGATCACAAGGTTTATCTAGTTCTCCAATTCGCGAAGAACAAGTAAGTTATTCGAATTGATCTATTTAATTACATTAAATATCTAGTTGCTTTAGAGTTGTAAACCTAACGGTCCAAAAGTTTTTTAATCGGGTCAATTTTCTACCAAGTTGCTTTTGATTTCCGCCTTAAGCAAAGTGTGGCTAGATGCATAGAAAACCCAACAGTGGTATCAGAGCGCCATTGGTTTACAAGTCTAATAGTGCTAGACGTTAAATTCGAAATCCATAAAAATTGTTTTATGATTTTTGGAATTTCCGAAAATTGTTTTTGGGTTTTTCCAAAAATTGAAAATACATTAAAAATAGGTTTTTATATTTTTTGGTATTTTATAAAATTGTTTTGATAATTACCGAAAATTAAAAAATATGATTTTTATAATTTCCGAAAATTCGGAATTATTAATTTAATAATTAAAAACGTTTTTTAATTTAAATTAATTAATTATGATAATTTCAAAAGTTGTAATTATCAAGAAATTTGAATCAAAAGATTTTGTTAAGTATCTAGCCTTATTTAAAAGATTTGAAAATATCTTTATATATGTTTATATATTTTTCCGAAAATATATAAAAGAATACTAGCAGCGTACCTGCGCAATGCGGCGGCGGGTACGCGTAACTATATTTCGAAGTGATGACAGTACCGGTGGTGGTGACAATAGTGATGGTGATGAGTGGTGGTGCGTAGTAATGGTAGGTGCTTACATTAATGACGCCACATACAACCAAACATCATTATGCGACTTTGTGAGTATTTTACTTACCAATTGTATGACAGGAAACGAAGATCTATGCCACCATTAGTAAAGACTTTTGTCCCAAGTTTGCAAATCTACTTGAAGAAGGAACAACTGTCTACCTGTCTAATTTTGGAGTCAAACCAATCGGTGGAGACCACCGTATTGTTGAAAACGATTATAAAATCGTTTTTATATAGGGACAAAAGTCAAACCAGCCGAAGATTTTACTGGCCCCATTTATGTGTTTCGTTTCAAGAGTTTTGATTCTATCCGGAAAGACACCAAAGCATCATCAGTTTCTTATGGTCGGTTTTAGTTGCTAAATAAACAAAAATCATATTGGTCAATTTGTATTTTAATCTTATTCGATTTTGTCCAGATCTTATCGGAGATATCGTATCCGCTGGCAAGTTGGACACATGCATGGTTGGTGGAACTAAACCGACTAAATTCATGCGGTTGGAGTTGGAAGACGAAACGTAAATTTGATAATTATATTTAACGATGTATCTTTAAGCATACTAATGGTCATTGTACAACATAAAACTAACATATATTTTCGTTGTTCTTAGAGGGGTTAAACTTCAAAATGTTACGTTGTGGGAAGATAATGCAACTCAGATGTTTGATGCTATTGGCGGTCGAAAGAATGTGGGCCACGTAGTGGTGATATTGCAGTTCATGCGACACAAAATAAACAATGGTACCATACTCAAAATAGGGAATAATCATATTTTGCTAATATATTAAAATTCGTCAATTTATTTTTTTTTACTCCTGGCATTCGCAGACACTCATTCAGTTTCTTCAATGAGTGGAGCAACCAAAATTTTCATCAATGATGATATCCCGGACATACAAAGTTTTAAGCAAAAGTACAATAAACACTTTAACCTTATACGTTTTTTTTCTTTACTTATCTTCATTTATTGTATACAATATTAATGCTTCAGCTACTCAATTCTTTTGAATTAGAATTCTAGCCAACCGTTCCAATGAGCCGGGTGAACATCGTATTAACGACTTAACATCATTTTCGACTTACAACCTCAAGGATGATTTTCTAAACACTCAAAAACTGACAACTTGCAAAGGCATTAAGGCTATAAAACAAGTATAGTACTGTCCTTCCACAAATTTTGATATACCTAATATGTTTTATGAAATTTTCTATGTACTAAACATTTTCTGGCATTATTGAAGCCAATGTCATGTGTTGTGGTTGCACGTGTACAAGAAATTGACCAAGAATACGACTGGGTGTACTTGTCTTGCACTAAATGCAATCAGAAAGCAATAGAGGATGTGGTCACTGAAAAAGATGAAATATGAGTTATAGTGAAGAAAAGGATTGCTTTCACTTGTAGCAATAACAATTGTTTCGTGTACGCTTATGCCCTTTTTTTCTATGCTAGAATGGTGAGGAAGGCAGTATTCCAATTGACTTTCACAAGCTCTTGGAGTCCACATATGCCTTCAAGGTCGACATCAAAAAGCAAAATCTTGCTAATCCAAATTATGCGTACAGTATTAGCAAGCTTACCAATGATCTCGATATCCTCGATGAGTTGGTAAAAAACATTAACACTGATCCTGTAAGAATTTGCATATCTATATATTTATTTCTTTAAAAAATTTGATCACACTCTTACTATATGTTGAGATTTTGATACAAATTGTGATAAACAGTCAGATGGCCTGAATCTATCTTTCGAGCCGAGTTCATCACAATCATCTTCTTTCATGTCCCTAACTTCTGTGTCCAAATTACCAAAGGTACGTATATTCCGTTTTCCTAAATATACATTGAGTGTTTGTCAACACGTTTAATAATACAAGTACCTAATACAGAAAGTCCTAAAAAACTATTTACATGCTTTCAGGTGGTATCTTCAGTTATCGGTGATAGTAGTCCTAAGAATGATGAGGAAAAGAGTGCAGTTGATAGCACCGGTAAATCTGCTATGAGGGATGTCATTAACATTGATGACGAGCCTGTTTGCTTTTCGTCTACAAAAAAATTGATGATTCCTAAGAAGGAAAAAGAAGACAACTGATTGCATGAGATTTATTACTATTGATTAAGTTTTTCAATTTCGTAATTTCTGAAATTTTTGTTTGTGTTTCTTGGGTTTTTAATTTAGACTTTATGGTTGTTTAAACAAATACTGGCTACCTTTTAATAATTTTGGTATGGATTTTGGTTTTCTTGATTACAAAGTGTGTTCAGTAATACTGTTATATGCTAACCCGTAATGTTATTTTGTATATTTACATCTAAATCACTTTTTATACAAGTTTCACACCCTTTCTTACACCGATTCACCACAATTGCCTGTAAGGGGGTGAGTATGTGGCGATTTGTGGCTGTTTTTATCTAAAACCAATCTCCAAACCGAATAATTCGGTTTTTATGAATTACAAACGCCATTCGATTTCGGTTCAAAATTTACAAACCGAACGGAATAATTCGAATTAGTCGGTTTCGGTTTTTCAGTTTTTTTCAACAATCGCTTCGCTTTTCGTTTAAATTTCGGTTATTTATATTCCTCATAATTTACTTCTTTTTATAACATAAATTTACGTTATAAAAAACTGAAAATTTTTACTCATTTCATTTATATATAAAACCAATAAAATAGCCTAAATTTTCATGGTTATACAATTATAAAAACGTGCCAACACAGTTAAGATGATATATACCTAAATTTTCATGGCATAATTGGAACATTCACCTTAGGGAGGTTACATATATATGGCGTCGTAGACATTAATTATAATACTTCCCATATTTAACTGATTAGTCACTATTTAGGAGACTTTGTAAACCCGCCATAACTGCAGCATTAATTACTTTTAAATAGGGTCGTCAAAATGGAATACTGCCTTCCAAAAATAAATACCGCTAATATCTCCAACTATAACAAAACGTCCACAACCTTTTAATTATTTCGGTTTTGAATATCCTTCTCCCTAATATAGCCATACCATATATACATCATTAAGTAACGTTTTATACAAACTTATGCATACTATATATTATGGTCATTTTTTACTCCTATTAACATTTAGTACTTCAGAACTTATTTCATTTCGGGTATCTGACAAACTATCTCCTTCACTCACAGGTTAGTGGCCTTCATACTCTTGTAGTTTTTCAGATTGTTGGTTGGCATTCTGAAGTATTTACCTTGCACCGTCTAATTTATGCAACCGTGAAATATGGTTTCTGATTTTCGATTACATGACCCTTTTGCTCCTTACTTCCTAAGAAGCATTTCACTGTGTATTATATAAAGATGTCTTTGTTGCTATTATTTCCGATTATTATTTGGTTTTATAACAACTTCAATTATCCAAATATCTTTATATGCAATACCTGTTATTATATCTACTAAATTACATGATAGCTGATTAAAATTGAATTACTAAATGATTTTCATACTAATTTGATTTGATTTTTTTTAAGGATTGATGACGGGGAATAAAAAATATGACATCCTTGAACAGCATGATAAAATTGTTTCTCCAAACCAAAAGTTACCATGTACATCATCAAACACACCAGACACGTCATTGGCGCGAAGGCCTTTAGGGAGACCGATAAAAAAAGATTTCATGGTATGATACAGTTACATAATTTAGAGTTTTTTGTTTTTTTATGTTTTCATAAAGTAATATTGTTTATTTTATTTTTTTTGGTAATTAATTTCATCAATTAAATTTCTACATTTTATCCAGATGATTCTTTGATTACAAACTCCCCTACACATAGGGCCACCACAACTAATAACGGTATTTTTTTTTAGTAAATGAAAATTTTCTTCTATAATTATATCAAAACATTAAATTTATATTGCAACAACATTATTAATTATAATCCGTATCTTTTTATTAATCATATTGCAATAATGTTTGTAGACTTCATATGTAAACCTTTGGGCAGACCACCTCTGAATGACATCTCTAATGGTAATAAACTACATCTTAAATCTCCAATTATGTCCAACTATTAAACCTCCCTCTTAAATTACCGACTGTTGGACTAACACATGAATTACAATTGTTTTGATACAAATAAGTATATGACCGTTATAGAGACATCTTTTTTTTTCATTTTGTCTATTTTGTTTTCTCAAAAAACCACTTTATTATTGTTACAGATTTCACGCCTAGCCGTACAGTCAGACCAATAGTGATTGCAACTACACCTAATTGTAAGTTATTCCATATTTAAACAATTAAACTTACACAACTAAAATTGTTATAATTTATTTTACGTATTAATCATGAAAGTTGCCAAAAGTAAAATTTGAAATTATATATATTTAATATATATAAATCTATATTATTGCAGCTAATTTATCAAATGAATCTCAAAAAGCAAAAGGAAATAGACTTCAAGATCAAATGCTTACTGATTCTGGAACAACTTCACAAACAAATCATTCTGAAGGTATACACCACTAAACTTACTAAGTAAATAATCTTATATACGTTTGGAATGTTCCATATATTAATTTTACTAACAAAGATGTGTGGTGTATATATTCTATATAGATACAGATCTACGTCCTCGACGTCGTGGGAGGCCGCCAAAAAGTGGTAGGATAATTTGCAACATTTTAATCCAGACGCGTTAACAATATATATTTATTTTGTATTATATTTTAACATTAACAATTGCATTTTTCTGTATTATTATTAACATTTTCAAATTTCTTTATATCAGAAGTTGTTCAAGCAAACAATATAATTCAACCAAATCAAACATGTGTATCTTATACTAATTATGTCACACATGGTCACCAAACAGAGAATTCAACACCAGGTTATGTGTGAACTTTCATTACGTTATCATATGTTAAAAATTTGTATGAAATTATATAAAGAACATGTATAATCTCACCCTATCTATATAGATACACATTTTATATATATTCTGATTAGTTCATAATTATTGACGATAAGTCATTGTACATACATGCAACGTCAACAACGTTTCACAAAACTCTATTACAAACAAAAATATTGCCAATTGGCATTTTAGGCTTTATTAATTATGAATTGTACGTACTCGGTTTCTTTTTATTAATCATATTGTTCTTATTATTGTAGACTTCATACGTACACCCTTGGGCAGACCACCATTGAATGTCATCTCTAATGGTAATAAACCAAATCTTAAATCTCCAATTATGTCACCAACTATTAGTTCTCCAATTATGATACCCACTATTGGACTAATAGATAAATTACAATCGTTATGAGACACATACGTATATGATCATGATTTTGAAACAACTTTTTTACATTTAACTTACTTTTTTTTGGTTTCTAAAAATAAAATAAAAACCTTATTATCGTTACATATTTAACACCTATCCTTACTGTCAGACCAATAGTTATTGAAACTAATATGAATTGTAAATTATTCGGTATTTAAAAAAGTAAACTTATAATATTAAATTAGTTTAAGACTATTTTACGTATTACTTTCAAAGTGGCCAAAACTAAACTTTGAAATTATATATTTATAATATATCTGGATCTAAATTTTTGCAGCCAGCCTATCAAATGTATCTCAATTATCTAAAGGAAAAACATTCCATAATAACCCGCATACTGATTTTGGAGCTACTTCACAAACAGGGATCTATAAAGGTACTTACCCCTAAACTTAATAACTACATATAGTTACATAGGTTTGGAATACTCCATATATTAACTTTACAAACAAAGATGTGTGCTGTATGTATTCTATATAGATATAGACATACGTCCTCGACGTCGAGGGAGGCCGCCAAAAAATGGTAGGATTTTTTGGGACCAAGTTTGACATTATATTTTAAATTAATACTTGCTTTTTTCCGTATCATTAATACATTTGCAGATTTCTTTATATCAGAAGTTTTCCAAGCAAACAAGATAATTCAAGCGAATCAAACGTGTGCATCTCATACTAATTATGTCACACATGGTCGCCAAACAAATAAATCAACACCAGGTTATAGAACTTTCATTACATTATCTAATGTTATAAATTTGTAAGAAATTATATAAATAAAATGTATAACCTCACCCAAATCTATATAGATAGGCATTTTAGTAACATTGTTATTAGTTCATAAATATTGATGATAAGTCAACGTAGGTTCATGCGACGTCAACAACGTTTCACAAAGTTCTGTTACAATTTCAAATATATTTCAAGGAAACAATGCCATTGGTTCGCGCAAACACCCCGTTAAACGACAGAGGAAATTACTATACAACACGGATGGTGACGATGATGACGAAGCTTCCCGTTTTAAAAAACAAGATAAATTTTATGGAATATGCTCAGGTCATAATTACTTACCCATTAATTCTTTTATATCTAAACAACAATTTCATAACATATATAGATATTTGAAGGTATTCTAATGTTTTCAGAATATATTGACCATGGGGATCCAACCAACGTATGTGGTGCATGTAATGCTTTGTTGTGGGACTCGGAGGTGAGGCTTAAAAGACATTTCGGAGATAAATGGAGTTACTCTATTTGCTGCTTATACGGAAAAGTCGAGGTTCCAGAATTTAAAGAAACACCTAAATTTTTGTTAGACCTATTTCAGAAAAATGATTATATTTCGAGAAATTTTATAAAAAATATCCGGACGTACAACATGATGTTTGCATTTACCTCAATGGCTGGAAAGGTGGATAATTCTGTCAACAAGGGTAAGGGGCCTTATTGTTTTAGGCTGCATGGTCAAAACTATCATAGTATTGGAAGTCTTTTGCCTGCTCAAGGTTCTTCGGCAAAATTCTCACAACTCTACGTATATGACACAGAAAATGAAGTCCAGAACAGGATTTCCGCATTATGGTACTCAATGTTCACAAAATTTTCTTTTACTTTGAATGTTTATTACTAATGTCATATGTTGTGCGGCTTCATATATATGTATTTTTACCTTACGCTTAAATTTTTTGATGTAGCTCAGGATCTCAAAATGTTGCATCTTCATCTGCATCAGTAAACCAATCAACAACATCTGACTCAATAGACCCAACTATTATTGCTGGTTTGAAACGTATTTTAGATGACAATAATGAATTGGTAAAGTCATATAGGATGGTTAGAGATCGACATGAAAATTAGGAACTACGAAACGTACGATTGAGACTAATTGGTGCAAGGACAACTGATGGAAGAAGTTACAATCTCCCGACAGCATCTGAAATAGCCGGTCTAATTGTCGGAGACATTGAAGATTTACTTGATAAAAGAGATATTATAGTTGAAACACAAACATGTCAACTTAACCATATCAATGTAATGCACCCACAATTTTTGGGTTTACAATACCCTCTTTTATTTCCGTATGGTGAAGATGGTTATAGAAATGACACTTTGCATAGAGACATCGTTGAAGCCAACCCAAATAAGCGTGATAAGTTAACAATGCGAGAATATTTTGCTTATGTCCTTCAAGAAAGTCAAGCTAGATATTCTCTACATCATAACTCCAGAAGACTGTTTCAACAGTTTTGTGTTGATGCTTACACGATGATTGAAACTCAAAGATTATACTTCATAAAAAGCCAACAAAAGATACTACGTGTTGAATCATATCAAAGATTATCCGAAAAAGCAGAAAAGGGAAATACAGATGCATCAACTACAGGCAAACGTGTAGTCCTTCCATCTTCATTTACCGGAGGTGCTAGGTATATGCGTCAAAACTATTTAGATGCAATGTCATTGTGCAAATGGTTTGGACATCCAGATTTCTTTATTACATTTACTTGTAATCCAAACTGGCCAGAGATAACTAGATTCTTGCATGGAACTGGGCTTCGTCCTGAAGATAGGCCCGAAATTATTTGTAGAATATTCAAGATGAAGTTAGATAACCTTATAAAAACATTGAAGGATTCGTGTATGTTTGGCCGAGTTAATGCAGGTAGAGTTTCATCAGTATTTTTGTTTACTTTATTTTTTAGAAACGTATGTTAAATTAGTTGTCATTATTCTAAATTACCATACGTTAAGATACATCCATATTTGAACAACGAAATATTAGATAAATGTATTTAACTATTTTTTTTATATGTTGTAGTTGTATACACTGTAGAGTTTCAGAAAAGAGGCCCCCCTCATGCACATATATGTATTTTTTTACACCAAGATGATAAGTTGGTAAATCATGAAAAGATTGATGATTTTATTTGTGTCGAGATACCCGATAAAAATACGGATCCCCAACTTTATCGTCTTGTAAGTGAACATATGATGCATGGCCCTTGTGGAGCAGAGAATCCAAAATGCCCTTGCACTATTAAAGGGAAATGCACTAATTTTTTTCCAAAGAAGTTTAATGAAAAAACAATGACAGACTCGGATGGTTACCCTGTTTACAAAAGGCCGGACAATGGTAATTTTATTGAAAAAAATGGGGTGAAGCTTCACAATGGATTCGTGGTGGGTTATAATAAAACTTTGCTGAAATCTTACCAGGCACATATCAATGTCGAGTGGTGTAACCAAGCCGGATCTATTAAGTATCTATTTAAGTATATTAACAAAGGGCCTGACCGTGTAACTGCCACTCTCTCAACTACCGGTGATAATGATAATATTGGACCAAATAACCAAGAAGTTGTTGATGAGGTTAAAGAATTTTATGATTGTAGGTATATTTCAGCATGTGAAGCGACTTGGAGAATTTTTGGTTATGATGTCCACTACCGTTACCCCCCCGGTTGAGAGGTTGCCATTTCATTTACCGGGTCTTCAACAAATCTTTTTCGACAATGATGAGGATCTTAATGATGTGTTAAACAAGCCTTCTGTTTCATCTTCGAAATTTTTAGCATGGATGGAATGTAATAAGATCGATTCAGAAGCAAAAAAATTAACATACGCTGAATTCCCAACAAAATTCGTTTGGAAGCCTGAAAAAAGGATGTGGCAGAGACGCAAACAAGGTTTTTCTGTAGGAAGGATACATCATGTCCCTCCTTCAATCGGTGAGGCGTACTATTTGAGAGTTCTGTTGAATAAGGTTAGGGGAAAGATTTCTTGGGAAGATATTCGAACAATAGATGGTATAATTTATGATTCATATAGGGACACCTGTTTTGCTTATGGATCGTTAGACGATGATAAAGAGTATATTGAGGCTATTAAAGAAGGCCATCGTATTGCATTTGGTGATTACGTCCGTCGTTTATTTGTCATGTTGCTTATTTCAAACAGTATTATAAGACCAGATCATGTCTGGAAAGAAACATGGGAATACATGTCAGATGATATCGAAAACGAGCAACGTGCCCTATTTAATAATTCAGGTAACAATTCTTTAGAATGTTCTTAATTTATGTTCATTCATTTAAAAAAATACATCGCTTTTTTAATATAATCATCTTATCATTAACCAATCTGCTTTTATCTCCAACTTTTAACAAATGACACAAAATCTTTTTATTTTGCAGATTTAGAGATTAGAGAACGTCGTCGAAAGAATTTGTGCTTGCAGAAAATTGACATCATCCTCCGACAAAACGGAAGTAGCCTGAGTTCTATCAATGGAATGCCATTACCTGATATGGAGTTTTTGGAAATGCACACCAATAGGTTAATTCATGATGAGATCTGCTATGACGCAACTTTGTTGAAGTCCGAACACGAAATTTTATTTTCAAGCTTAACGGGGGAACAAAAAATTGTATATCACAGGGTTATGTCTGCTGTTCAAAATAAAAAAGGTGGTGTTTTCTTTCTATACGGATATGGAGGTACTGGTAAGACGTACATTTGGAAAACTTTATCAGCTGCTATCAGGTGTAAACGTGATATCTGTTTGAACATCGCATCAAGTGGTATCGCTTCTTTGCTCTTAACAGGGGGACGAACAACACATTCACGATTTGGCATTCCTATCAATGTAAATGAAGACTCTTTTTGTTCTATAACATCAGGTACCGATCTAGCTGGTTTGCTTATAAAGACTAATTTAATTATATGGGACGAAGCACCAATGATGCATAAACATTGTTTTGAAGCGTTAGATCGATCTTTAAGAGATATTATTGGTTCGACTATCCCCAATGCAAAAAATATGCCGTTTGGTGGTAAGGTTATTGTTTTTGGCGGAGATTTCAGGCAAATCTTACCCGTCATACCAGCTGGAAGCAGACAAGAAGTTGTACATGCATCACTTAATTCTTCTTACATATGGGATGATTGCACCGTACTTAAATTAACTACGAACATGCGGTTGAGAGAGGGATTAGATCAGTCTAACGTCGTAGACATCAAGGAATTTGGTGATTGGATATTAAAAATTGGGGATGGTATTTTAGGAGGTCCTAATGATGGCGAGGCGACAATTGATATTCCAGACGATTTACTCATTTTAGATCACATTGACCCTATCGGGTCACTTGTAGAATTTGTTTATCCGTCGTTTGTTCAAAACTTAGGTGATTCAACATACTTTCAACAAAGGGCGATTCTTGCACCAACTCACGAAGTAGTTGAAGTTATAAATGATCATTTACTATCTAAAATTCCAGGCGAAGCAAAATATTATTATAGCTCTGATACTATATGTGAATCTGAATGCCTAGATAGTCAATACACTGATTCATACTACTCACCGGAAATATTAAATGGTCTTAAATTGGCTGGATTCCTAACCACATTTTAACTCTTAAAGTCGGTGCACCGGTTATGCTTCTTCGAAACATTGATCAAACAGCTGGGTTATGTAATGGAACGAGACTAAGGGTTTTAAGTCTTGGTGAGCATGTTGTTAAAGCACAAATAATTACAGGAACTAATATTGGTCATGTTACTTTGATACCGCGTTTGAAACTCAGTCCTTCTGATAAAAGACTACCATTAAAGATGAATAGACGTCAGTTTCCACTTTCGGTTTGTTTTGCAATGACCATAAACAAAAGTCAAGGACAATCTTTATCAAATGTTGGGATATTTTTACCTAAGCCCGTTTTCACTCATGGTCAGCTTTACGTAGCTGTGTCTAGAGTTAAAAGTCGTAAAGGATTGAAGATATTGATATATGATAAAGATGGAAAAGTTACAAACAGTACTTTAAACGTCGTTTACCATGAAGTCCTACAAAAGATTTGAGCATAATAAAAAATTTAGAAGTATTATATTATAATTATGCAACATGAGTGTACATGTTGTGCTATGCATTTTTGAAACTATTGTCAACTATGTTCCTTATGAATAAATGTCTTTCTTTTGTTATCTGCAATATCAATACTATTACGATGACTTAGTAAAATTTTATTTAATCGTTTTCTTTTTCGGATGCAATTAATTGTATTACTATGATAAGGGTAACAATTAGGAACTGCGTACACTAAATCATTAAAATTAATAATTTTTTATAAGCCACCCGTGATTTATCACGGGTTATAGGCTAGTCTATTAATAAAAGAAAGCATGCCACATCACCTAATCCATGTCATCCCTGTCACGTCATCTTTGCTACATCATAAATCATCTACCAATGGAAGTATTCCACGTCACTTTAAGTTGCCACATACGATTACGATTTGAATTTACAAAGATATATATCTTTTGATATAATTCAAGATAAAATTGAGGATAAATTCAAGATAAAATTGAGGATAAATTCAAGTTTGAATTAAATATATCTTTTCAAATCAATGGTATTATTCCCTAATTATCGAAAATAACGTATTTTACTGAAAAAACATAAATTTCATAACACAATAAATGTTACCTAAAACATAAATTTTTAATTTCATTGCAACATGATTGTCTATTATAGTCAAACTTATAAAAAAAAAATGCATATAGTAATCACAAATTTATCATGTATCATATCAAAGATTGGGCTCTTATTTTGTATTTGGAGCTTAATATCTAATTAGGTTTGAGATTATTGGTAATATTTGTCTTAATTTGTAGTATCATTTTACTCTAATTTCATACGAAAACAACAAATCAAATGCTTAAACACAACAATTTGATTTAAATTAGAGGATATGATCATATGAAGGATGAAGTGTTTTTGTTTTTATGTTTTTGGATTTTTATTACATTTTGTTGGATTTATCAATTGTGAAAAAGCTAAAAAAGGTGTTGGAATTAATAAAGCTGATCTAAGCTCAAGAAAAAATTTCAAGAAAATAAAGACACATGAAAAATATAAGACGGGTTCAGGCCCATGGTCAAGTTCCTGGTTCTGTTCCGAGCCTTTGGTTCACAGACTGAGATGTAAAAAGAGTAAGTTGGAACATTCGTTAATTTTATAACGGTCACTAATGTTTTATGGAATGTTATAGCAGATAATAGATATGATAACATATAGTTTATAATGCTTGTCAATGTCTAACCTTAAACTATATTAATACGGTTTGTTGGCCCAAAATAGTTTTTTTTTTTTCATTTCTCTTTTTAACTTATAGATAATTAGCATGTCAAGTAAGATTACAAAAAAATATGTTACTTCAAATTATAATTGTGATAAAATTATGTATGAAATTTATGTATTAACTTATGGTCTAAGCGACTTCCCACCCATTGTTATACTTACTTTATAATCCATTAGACCTGTTAGAATTCAAAGTTCAAACTTAACATAAATTAGCTCATTCTTAACTAAACGGGCCAGAATTGTAATTGTCGTTTCATCTTCGGTAAATATACATCGGATTATCAAGAAATCAATATATTTTCATGTGTAATGTGTTGTTTAATTTTATTGAATTTTCTTGTACCTTCAGGTTTATGTAAGCAAAATCGGGCAAGAACACAATAGTCGAGCTACACAGATTGAACATGGGGATATCGAAACACAATGATTATGTAACAATCATACAAGTAACAATAAACATTTTATCCTATATAAATGATACATTAATAAAAATTATAATAGAAAGAGAAGTGCTCATTTAAAACTGCTTATTTTTAACAATGAAATTGTTTTAAAGATACAAAATTTGCAATGAATATATGAAAATTTTGAAATGTATTCTTAAAAAGTGAAAGATTATAATTAGAAATTATATAAGCCGCCCGTGATTTATCACGGGTTATAGGCTAGTAACCTAATAAACCCCTTCACTAAAGCCTCCCAAACATCCCTAATAGATACTTTTACATTCGCTTTTCATTATTACTTACTCCATATCAAAATAAGTGAATCACTTTGAAGTTTACGTTTTTTGAGGCAAAATAAGGTAATAAGAGATTAGTGAAATTAAATTGGCTAATTAGAATGGATGGGGATCCACACTTTTTACTATTTTGTTGTTTTTAAAGTAAGATGACAAAAATGGATAGACCCTACACCTTTAATGATGTTTAAAAGGGTATAAAGTAAGGGTAAAGGGGTAATTTTAAATATAAAAAGTTACCAAATGAGGTAAATTATATATTAAAATGATTCACTTATTTTGATACACCCTAAAAATGAAAGTAATTCACTTATATTGATACGGAGGAAGTATAATTTAAGTTCTTCATGTTCCATCACGTAAGCAATTAATAATAGTTGGAAAATGGCATAAATATCGGGTTATTCGTTGCTTTCACATGGCTTCCAAATTAAAATTATTTTTTTTCTAAAAGTAAATAGTTTGGAGTTGGTGTTCATCACAGATAGATGTTGACTTATTGACTTCTCTCAATTGCCAAGCTTAACTCTCCCTTGTACCTATTTTGGCATACCGATAGGTGCAAACATGTTGGTTACCCATCAAAAGCAAGCTTTTATTCGAGGCTTGTAGTCTAGTGATATCTTGAATCCATCCAAATTGGAAATTCTTTTTAGGGATGTAATATAGATGAAAATAAGATCTCTCAAGTAATCGCTTGGAAAAATGTTTGCTTTCCAGAAAACTGTTTTTGCTCTTCTTTTTCGGCCTTGGCCTTTTTGACTGTTCAACTAATGGGGTCTCGGTATTGGATCTCTATTAGTAAATATTAGTAAATATCGTTAGTTATATATTTTAGAGTTATCTCTTTATTTGTAATTCCCTATATATAAGGGATCTTTATATTTATTAATAAAAGATCAATCAATTATCGTATCATAAATACTAACCTCCCTTTAATAGGAAAATGATGGTGGAGATTTTGAAATAAGTCAAACGCACCTTTGCCCAATATAATCAAATCCATTTACGGCTCTCATGGCGGTCTAGACACCACTAATGCTAGGTGATTTCTCATAATCCATTGGAGCAACATTATAATTTCCCAAATTATATACGATTCTTTTCGAGAAAGAAAGTCGTTAGGTGAGAAATGGGCTTGATATTTTTTATATTTTAGATTGTCTTGTCTTGACATTAACCCAACAATAATGTTTGGGACAAATTTTACTTCTCAACAGGTTCTCCAAGCATCAAATGGAATTGGCGAAGGCCAACTAAATCGGGAATCGAATTCATGCAACTAACAGACTTAAATTGTCTTTTAGGTGACATTTTCCTTCTCGGGTAAAGATGACGAATGGGTTTTCACAATATATGAGACGAGACAACACACCATATGAACGTTTTATGCTTAATCAATACCATTCAAACTTGATTAACAGGAGCATAGTATAAAAGAAAAACAAAAGAAAATTACAAGAAAACTAGCGTATATATAATCAGTGGATACTCAGAATTTAATAAAGGAAAAGGAAACTGGCTTATATAAAAAAAAGCATCATAATTTGTAGAAGATTCATGGATTAAAGACGTTAAATTTGAACATGGAACTCCAACTACTCCAACAAACAAAGGTTATTTAGACGAGTTTTGCAATGATAGGAACACAAAGTTTTTCCAACTGATCTAGCGTCTTCTCATAGACATCAACATCTGCAAGATTACTTCCATCAAGACATTTGCTTGCATCCTCCGCTGCATTTTCAATCTTCGACACTTGTTCTTGATGGAGCTTTCCCTTCGAAGTGCTTCCCACTTTCTTAACTTTGCTCTTCACTTCATAAATGTAGTCCTCCAATGCGTGAGCAAACACCTTTTTATTATACTCTTGGTCTTGAAGCTTATACTTTTGAGCATTTTTCACCATTACCTCAATCTCTTCCTTTGAAAGCCTTTGCTTGTCATTACTAATTCTAATCTTCTTTTTTAAACCGGTTGTTAATTCCTCACCTGAACAATCTGTTGGAAAGAGTGTCCAACACATCAAATAAACCGATATTCCGGTTCGGGTATTTTAGAGTCCTATTCGGGTTGCCCTCGAGGCGTCAACGAACACGAGAATTAACGAAGTATTTAATTAATAGTTTAATTAAATGACTATCGGGCTTAGCGGGCTAGTGTAGTTAATAAGTGATTAACTAGCTATAGAGACCGGACTTGGCATAGAGATCGGATCGGGCTTAATGGTGACGGGCTTAGACTAATTAGAGTTTGACTCTAATTAGGTTTAATACACTATATAAAGAAAACACTCTTTTGCTTGTACCCTACAACCTTCGGCCAAGCACCACCTCCACCGTCCGACTGCCGCCGCCTGCCCCGCCTAGCGCCGCCGTCGAACCACCGCTGCCGCTGCAGCTCCGCCGTGCGCCGCCGCCGGAAAACCGAAATAGTTTTCGGTTTGGTTTCTTTCGGTGATCGTTTTCTCAAGAGCGCTTTGTACTACCTTGTGGTACATCGTCTCGTTCGTGACCAACCTTGGGTGTGATACGATAGAGGGATTCTTGCTTGAATCCTAGTGCGTTATTTGATCTGGCTCGTACTAGATCACAAGGTTTATCTAGTTCTCCAATTCGCGAAGAACAAGTAAGTTATTCGAATTGATCTATTTAATTACATTAAATATCTAGTTGCTTTAGAGTTGTAAACCTAACGGTCCAAAAGTTTTTTAATCGGGTCAATTTTCTACCAAGTTGCTTTTGATTTCCGCCTTAAGCAAAGTGTGGCTAGATGCATAGAAAACCCAACAGTGGTATCAGAGCGCCATTGGTTTACAAGTCTAATAGTGCTAGACGTTAAATTCGAAATCCATAAAAATTGTTTTATGATTTTTGGAATTTCCGAAAATTGTTTTTGGGTTTTTCCAAAAATTGAAAATACATTAAAAATAGGTTTTTATATTTTTTGGTATTTTATAAAATTGTTTTGATAATTACCGAAAATTAAAAAATATGATTTTTATAATTTCCGAAAATTCGGAATTATTAATTTAATAATTAAAAACGTTTTTTAATTTAAATTAATTAATTATGATAATTTCAAAAGTTGTAATTATCAAGAAATTTGAATCAAAAGATTTTGTTAAGTATCTAGCCTTATTTAAAAGATTTGAAAATATCTTTATATATGTTTATATATTTTTCCGAAAATATATAAAAGAATACTAGCAGCGTACCTGCGCAATGCGGCGGCGGGTACGCGTAACTATATTTCGAAGTGATGACAGTACCGGTGGTGGTGACAATAGTGATGGTGATGAGTGGTGGTGCGTAGTAATGGTAGGTGCTTACATTAGTGATGGTAGTATCAGATCTGAAATTGGCTTTTTTTGTGAAAGTAAATATGGTCCTTTTAAATAGAGAAATGATGGTTGAGTTCAAGTGACGTTAAAGCTTATTAATATTAGTAACTGGAATAAATCAAAATAATCAAGTAATTGAAGTGGTCAAAAGTTGTTTGAAATAAAACATTAAACGGAAATAAGGTTGTCATCCCATATGTGTTGATTTACAACCGCTATTAATTTGTGTAATTAATAGTCAATTGTTGCTAGAAATAAATAATTAAACGGAAATGTGGATTTTGGTAAGAGTTGATGATTTACAACGTCGTATATTTAATGTTATTGGGTAAAATGGTTCGAATAACAGACTTTTGTTATTAAGTGTGGGTGGTGTTACCAAAGTGTAATGTATAGCAAGTGGTTAACACATAGTGATAAGTTAGGAGAGGTCTTGGGTTTGAATCTTATTAGCCGCAATTTTTTTTAAAGGTAAAGTACTAACTAACAAAAGTGGAAAGGTCCTTAAAATTAAGTTTAAGGAGCTCCTTAAACTTGCCTAATGGGGTAGGCCTAAATGCTTTATATAGTAGTAAGATATAAAATATTATTTAATATTTAAATAAAAGATAAAATTATATTTATGGATATATGTATTTTTCGGAATACATATATATGCCATAAATAGTTGATTTACTAAAATCTAGATAATTATTTGAATAATTTCAAATAAAGAATAAAATCTTATAAGGGTTTAAATTTAGGGATATATATTATATATATATATATATATCCGAATTTTTTTTAAATTATATAAGAATATGGATTTTCGAAATAATTTTAAATTTGATTTATCTTGTCTTATAATTGTTTATAATTAAGATAATTATTTAAAAGGATATTATATATGATATATATTAATTAAAGGTATAATTAGAATATATATATATATATATATATATATATATATATAAATTTCGAAAACTCCATTATATATCAAATAAGATTTGAGATTCCTCCCTTATATATATATATATATATATATATATATATATATATATATATATAATATTATGTAATAATAGTTTATTAAATATTATATATAAGATATAGTTATAATAGGATTTAAAACGTCGCGTCCTCGCGCGTTTATAAAATTAATTATACTATATAGAACTTTAGTAAATGTAATTAAAAGGTTTTAATTAACATAGATATAATTATATAATAGTTTATATATATTATAACTAAAGTTAAATATATCGTCGCTTATGTCATTAGTAGGCTCACCCATAGTCTAAGACATCTAAAGGATGAAAAGGAAGAGATATAGATCTCTAAACGGGGTTGCGTTTTTAACACGCCTTGCGCTGACCTGCCCCACCGCTTCCCTTGTCTTAGAATGGAGCTACCGAACGGGCATAATAGGATGATGTTAAGATTAAAAGTACAATCATAAAATTAAACAAATCCTTCCCGTTTAATTAAATGTGAACATTGTGTGCTCTCCATAGAATGACACGCGCTCGTATCATAGTCTGATTAACGGAACTCGTGTGGTTAACCGGTACGTTAATTGTGAGATTATTTTACGAGTGAAACGATTCTCGCGATACTCAAGCGAACTTGAGCCGAGAAGTCCACGTGGGTATTCCATGGTTGTTTCACCTTCTAATATATGATCCACGGTATCCCTGTCATATAGATTAGAATGAGCATTGATACGAGATTAACATGCCATTCTCCCACGAGAATGAATCTCAAAGAACTAGGGATTTCATAAGATTGAAATTGACAATAGTTTGCCTACGACACGAAATTGTTTGGTGTGAAATACGGCATCCCTCTTCACATCAAATAACTAGTGGGCGTATCCTAGCCTTATGAATAAAGATTGGGAAAATTATTATAAGGGTTTATTAATGAATGCACTAAATAAAGAAATTGTTTTCTTTATAAATGTCTTCCAACAACAACTTCCTCCAACACCACCACTTCATCTCGTAACAGTATTACGAAATTTAACTACGTGGATTATATGATTAATTCACGAGCTTCTGTTGAAAATCTAAGACTCATTCCGAATTGCAAAGTGAGAAAAGGAGAGTTTGTATGTAGCTTCATCAAAATGATGAGAGGCTACATATCAGAAAGATTAGGGTGTAAATGTGTCTAAGGAATTAGCAGTTGACATAGTGTTGAACTCGCTCACTCCGGCATATTCTTCATTCGTGTCAGACTACGATAAGAATAATAAAGACATTACACTCAGAGAGTTATGAAAGGAACTAATAATTTCTGAAGCAAAGATGTTAGACATTCATAACTTTATCTGATACTCATATCTTAAATATTGAATCAAATGGTGCTACGACAAGTGAACCTTCTCACCCCAGTGGAAAAAGGGGAAGCTAAGGTGGGACATACCCAACGAAAGCTTAAGAGAAAGAGAAGTTCACTAATAACACAAAAGGATTCAATGTGTTCTCATTGCAATGAAATGGTTCACTGGAAAAGAAACTGCCCAAAGTACCTAGATGATGTGAAGAATCACATGGTCCAAAAGTATGGCATCTTAGGTACAATTATGATTGAACTTCACAGTGCTTCTATGTCTAAGTTCTTGAGTCCTTGATACAGGGTGTGGTACTCACATTTGCACTGATATGCAATGACTGAAGAATAGTAGGAAACTGAAGCATGGTGAGCTGAATCTAATCATGGGAAAAGAGTCTCGACTGCTGTCACCAAGATTGAAGATTATGAGCTCATGCTTAGTACTGGTCATTCAATTACTTTATTAGATGTTTGTTTTTCGCCATCTATGGCACACAACATTATATGAAATTGATGGTTGCGTAAACAAAAGAAATCTAATATTAAATGTTGATTCATCCAAAGGTGTATTGGATAAGTCATGTCTATGACATTGTCGCTTAGGACATATAAACAAGAAATGCATAGCTAAACTCCAAAAGGATGGAGTGTTAGAATCATTTGACCTCAAATCGAATGATGTGTGTGAATCTTGTTTACTTGGCAAGATGACAAAGGTGCCATTCACAGGGTCATGTGAAAGAGGCAAAGACTTGTTGGACCTCATACATACTGATGTGTGTGGACTGTTCAAGTCTAACACTAGACATGGTGAACGATACTTCGTCACATTTACTGATGATTTCAGTAGATATGGATATGTTTATTTGATTAAACATAAGTCTGATACTTTTGAAACGTTCAAAGAATATCAGTAAGAAGTAGAGAATCAACTGGGCAAGAAGATTAAGATGCTCCGTTCTGACAGGGGCGGAGAGTATCTTAGTCAAGAGTTCATCGACTATCTAAAGAGTTGTGGAATAGTATCCCAACTCTCACCTCCTCGAACTCCACAACTTAATGGAGTGTCGAAAAGGAGAAATCGAACCTTGCTTGACATGGTACGATCAATGATGAGTCGATCAACACTTCCAGTGAGTTTCTGGGGATATGCCTTAGAAACTGCAGCACATATCATTAACCTTGTACCAACTAAGAAGGTTGCCAAAACTCCCTCTGAAATGTGGACAGGGAATCCTCCCTCCCTCAAACATTTGAAAATCTGGGGTTGTGAAGTTTATGTAATACATGAATCTCACGACAAGCTAGATAACAAATCAGAGAAGTGCTACTTCATTGGCTACCCACGACAGTCTTTTGGATATCGGTTTTATAATCCGAAAGAGAACAAAGTGTTCGTATCTCGAAGAGGATTTTTCCTCGAGAGAGAGAGCTATTATCCAAAGAAGACAGTGGGAGAAAAATTGATCTTGAAGAGTGTCAAGAATCAAGCAATGAAGATGTAGTGGAACCTATAGTTGACACTAGCACTCAACCAGAGGATGAGACTCCTGTTGAACAAAATGATGTAACTCCTACCGTTTCACGTAGATCCTCAAGAACTGTTCGCCCTCCTGAGCATTTTGGTGATTATTATGATTTCCATATTGCTGAAGGCAATGCATCTACTGGTAATAGTTTACCAGTTGATGACGACGAGCCATCGAGTTATAAGGAAGCTATGGAAGGCCCTGAGGCCGAAAAGTGGAAAGTGGCTATGGAGAGTGAGATTCAGTCCATGTATGACAATCAAGTATGGAACTTGATTGAGACTTCCCCCGGTGTCAAAACCGTTGGATGCAAGTGGATCTTCAAGAAGAAGATAGACATGGATGGGAATGTGCACACCTATAAGGCTAGGTTGGTTGCAAAAGGTTATACTCAAACTCATGGGATTGATTATGATGAAACCTTTTCACCAGTAGCTAAGATAAAGTCTATCAGAATATTGCTTGCCATAGCTGCATTTCATGACTACGAAATTTGGCAGATGGATGTTAAAACCGCCTTCCTTAACGGAAGACTTACTGAGGATGTCTATATGGCACAGCCAGAAGGTTTTATCAATAAGAAATATCCCGATAGAGTGTGCAAGCTTGAGAAATCCATTTATGGATTGAAACAAGCCTCTCGAAGTTGGAATCTTTGTTTCCATGAGAAAGTCAAGGAGTTTGGTTTCTCTAGAAGTGAAGATGAGTCCTGCGTTTACATCAAAGCTAGTGGGAGCGTTGTAGTCTTCCTAGTACTGTATGTGGATGACATACTCCTTGTAGGAAATCATATTCCTACACTGCAAGACGTGAAGTCTTGGTTGGGAAAATGTTTCGCTATGAAGGACCTAGGAGACGCAGCGTACATACTCGGTATAAAGATATACAGAGATAGAGAAAGACGTCTAATAGGATTGAGCCAGAGTACATACTTGGATAAAGTACTAAAACGTTTTAGTATGGTTGATTCCAAGAAAGGGTATCTACCCATGAATCATGGCATAACATTGTCTAAAAGTCAATGTCCCAGTACTGAGCAAGAACTGGAGAAAAAGAGTCGAGTCCCTTACGCCTCGGCGATTGGATCGATCATGTATGCCATGGTATGTACTCGCCCGGATGTCTCATATGCGCTAAGCATGGTGAGCCGGTTCCAGGGCAACCCTGGCAACGATCATTGGACTGCGGTGAAAACGATTCTCAAGTACCTAAGGAGAACAAAAGATATGTTCTTAGTGTATGGTGGGAAAGACGAACTTGTTGTGGAAGGTTATTGTGACGCGAGTTTCCAAACGGATAGAGATGACTCGTGCTCACAAACTTGGTGGGTGTTCTTATTGAACGGAGGAGCTGTCACTTGGAAGAGTTCCAAGCAGGAGACAGTAGCTGATTCAACTTGCGAATCTGAGTATATTGTTGCCTGTGAGGCATCAAAAGAAGCCACATGGTTGAAGAATTTCATTGGGGATCTTGGTGTCGTAACAAGCATCAAGGAACCAATGAAAATCTTCTGCGACAATGAAGGTGCAGTCTCATTGACTAAAGAATCCAAAGATCATAGTCGAACCAGGCATATACTCAGAAAATTTCACTACGTGAGAAAGCGAGTTGAAGATGGGGATGTGATAGTGACAAGAGTATCGTCGGAAAATAACCCGGCTGATCCTTTCACAAAAGCACTAAGTCGTGCCAAGCATGATGTTCATGCGAGGACGATAGGAATTAGATTTCATAGTGACTTATCATAAATTGTCATTCATTTGAAATTGTAGCGAATATTAAATTGTATGAATTGATGATTTATTTATGGAGATTAAATAATTTGCAAGTGTTCTATCATTCATATAGTATTTAATTATTCCATTTCAAACCTTTTGCATGTTTAGAACCTATTCCTAAGTAAACTAAGAGATTACTTAAACGTCGACAGTCGATCGTTCTTATGGGAATAAGAACTGAATTAAGATGTCATGGGAGAGTGAGTAGATTATTCAAAGTTATGAACATTGCATAGAGATTGCTGCTACTCTCATGAGCATTTAAAAGGTGTATTTAAATGTTGGACCAACCCACGCTCAGAGTATTACCCCATGGACTTTATCATGGGTAATAGTGAGGCGATAATATCGTATGAGTCTTCAAACCAAGATGCATCATTTCCTTAGTACGATTTCGTGATGCATTGGTCTAACTCCAACGCTATTCGTAACTGGTAGCTATAAAGATTAGTTCCATGTATTATGTGATGACTATGAAGTAAGATGATGTAGTTAAGGTTTATTCGTTCCCTCTGATCAAAGTGATAGAGGAGATATCCGTGGGCCCCCTGTTGATTTGATGTGACACTGAAGTACCTGCGCAGGTCATGACTAGATTGAAAGTTCAATCATGTAGTCAAATCGTCATCATAAATCTAAAAGCAGGAAACATAATCGTAACTAGAGTGATTGACATGTCCATGTCACTAGTTACATGATATCGCGCAACGAAGGACATATGATCACTTATCATAGGACTGTTTCTGATAGTTCAGAGTTCAGCAGCTGCACATGACATGCACACTCTAAAGGTTACACGGACGCGTACCGTTTATAGTTGATGAGGTGTCCAAGTGGGAGACTGTTGGAAAGAGTGTCCAACACATCAAATAAACCGATATTCCGGTTCGGGTATTTTAGAGTCCTATTCGGGTTGCCCTCGAGGCGTCAACGAACACGAGAATTAACGAAGTACTTAATTAATAGTTTAATTAAATGACTATCGGGCTTAGCGGGGTAGTGTAGTTAATAACTGATTAACTAGCTATAGAGACCGGGCTTGGCATAGAGATCGGATCGGGCTTAATGGTGACAGGCTTAGACTAATTAGAGTTTGACTCTAATTAGGTTTAATACACTATATAAAGAAGTTAAGGGGTATTAACCTAAACACTCTTTTGCTTGTACCCTACAACCTTCGGCCAAGCACCACCTCCACCGTCCGACTGCCGCCGCCTGCCCCGCCTAGCGCCGCCGTCGAACCACCGCTGCCGCTGCAGCTCCGCCGTGCGCCGCCGCCGGAAAACCGAAATAGTTTTCGGTTTGGTTTCTTTCGGTGATCGTTTTCTCAAGAGTGCTTTGTACTACCTCGTGGTACATCATCTCGTTCGTGACCAACCTTGGGTGTGATACGATAGAGGGATTCTTGCTTGAATCCTAGTGCGTTATTTGATCTGGCTCGTACTAGATCACAAGGTT
Organism: Calendula officinalis; assembly: GCA_963853835.1. Lineage (NCBI taxonomy): Eukaryota > Viridiplantae > Streptophyta > Magnoliopsida > Asterales > Asteraceae > Calendula > Calendula officinalis. The sequence continues at coordinate 50,341,809 of OY970820.1, read as the reverse complement.
TATCTAGTTCTCCAATTCGCGAAGAACAGGTAAGTTATTCGAATTGATCTATTTAATTACATTAAATATCTAGTTGCTTTAGAGTTGTAAACCTAACGGTCCAAAAGTTTTTTAATCGGGTCAATGTTTTACCAAGTTGCTTTTGATTTCCGCCTTAAGCAAAGTGTGGCTAGATGCATAGAAAACCCAACACAATCTAGAATACCATTAGCATCAACTTTAAAGACCACTTTAATTTTCGATGCACCCTTTGGTGCAGGTGGGACTGCCACTTCGAATACCCCTAACCAGTTATTTTCTTTAGCCACAATACTCTCAACTTGGTACACATCCACGGCTATAATAGTTTGGTTATCCTTAGCTGTAACATATGTTTTTTCCTTCTTGGTTGGTATTGGTGTATTTCTTGGAATAATAACATTCATAGAGCCATCATCAATATTTGTACCAAGTGGTAAAGGGACGGCATCTAATAACACTAAATCCTTCACTCTTTCACTTATTTTGCCGGTTAACTTTGCAGCAAGAACGGCTGCACCATATGCAACCGCCTCTTCCACATGGATCCTTTTATTAAGCTCTTTCCCATTGAAGAAATCCTGCAATAGTTCTTGTACTTTGGGTATCCTTGTTCACCCACCAACAAGTACCACCTCATCTACATCTTCATTATTCATTTTTGCATCACTCAAACAAGTCTCCACTGTTGTTATACAAGAACTGAATAAATCCACATTAAGATTTTCAAACTTTGGACGAGTAATTCGCATAGAAAAATCATAACCTTGATGCCAACCATCAATTTCAATACTAGTTTCAGTAGTTGAAGAGAGAACTCGTTTAGCTATTTCACAAGCTGCCCTTAATCGTCATAGTGCTTTTGCATTCCTACTTACATCTGTCTTGTTTCTTTTGTTGAACTACTCCACACAATGCTCCACCATTAAATTATCAAAGTCTTGACCACCTAAGTGAGTGTCTCCAGCAACCGCCTTCACTTTCACCTTACCATTGGCATCAACTCTGACAAGAGAGACATCAAATGTACCACCACCCAAATCAAAGACGAGCACATTTGTATCTCTAGTTATATCGGTTCTCATGTTTAATCCATAAGAAATTGCAGCAGATGTAGGCTCATTAATTATTCGCAAGACGTTGAGTCCAGCTACACGTCCAGCATCCTTTGTAGCTTGGCGTTGGGAATCGTCAAAATAAGCAGGCACAGTGATAATTGCATCTTTCACGGTTTTACCAAGGTATGACTCTGTGAGAGATCAAATGATGATGAATTCAAGCTAATCCATGGTGTTTTTGGAAGAATTGAAGATCAAGTGTGTGTATGGTGTGTGTGTTCTTAAGAGAGAGATTGAGATGGAGATGGAGCTTTCAAATGTATGTTTCAATAAGTGTGAGAAAAGCTTACCAATCAAGTCAACTTACATGTATATATACCTCCTACCACTTAACACTACAAGTAGTTAGTTAACAAGATTAAAAGTCAAAACTAGTTACAAAAGTGGTCCTAACAATCTCCCCGTTTTGAGCTTTAATACGTCATCCCAGTCTTCTGACTTCAGTTTCTTCTCATAGTCTGTCATTAGCAAGAAAATGTTTTCTGAATTTCAAGAACATAACATTGCAGAAATCTGGAAGTTTCAGATACTCAAAGAAAGTATGTTTTTCGTTGAAAATGTTTGAGTGAGGAAATCCTATAACTGATATACTAAAGTTTTGAAAATTTGGGAAATGAAATATCAGTTAGATAAGGATTTGTCTGGGATTTCAAATAATGAAGAGGTTGTTTTGGAATTTTGTGGTAGAGGATTTTAGTGAGGATAGGATGATGATGTTTTTGAATGATTTGTTAGTTAAAGTTTTGGATGTGTGTTTGTTTTCGTAAAAATGATTTGTCAGTTAAAGTTTTGGATGTTTGTGTTTGTTTTGGTAAGAATGATTTGAAAGTCAAAAGTTTTGGATATATGTGTATGAATGTTTTGTATGTAGTAAAGAATGATATGTACATTTAAGATTTGGTTGGATGTGGATAACTTGTATTTTGCATGGAACAAAAGAATTTAAACAGTTAAGCTTTTGAATGGATATGGTTGTTATGGAATTTGGAAAGAATGATTTAAACGATTAAATTTCGTTTATGGATATGGATGTTTTGGGTTGAAATGGTTTAAGAATTTGTGAAAGAATTTTCTATGAATGTGTCAGTTTCCTCTTTCTTCACAAACTCCTTCATGCAAATCGACGAAATGTAGACCCATAGATAGATAGAGTTGTTTGTAGCGGAAGTCTTTTAAAAGAAGCTGTGGCTTTGTCGATTTGTGATCATTGATAATTGTTATTAGGGTAAAATGTTGATGAAGTTTACGCTTCCCCTCAAACAAACAATTATTTCTCAACGGATCTTCAGTTTCTTGTTTACTCCCCCTTAACCGGTGCATATGTCTTTTTAATGCGGAGTAAACTGAGCTAATATATTCTATCTCCTAAATGTAAGCATTTTATCTTTATAATAAGAACTTCTGTAATATTTTCTCCCCCTCATGATGAACAAGATTTATCTGAATCATCATGTAAAATTTGAAGTTCTTCGAGTTGGAATTAGAAAGATTCTTCGAAGCTCAAGGATAAAAATGTGTTGAATAATGATATATTCATATTTTGAATGAATCAATATATAACACATTTCATCAGATAAACCAGATCGTTATTGATTATGAAGAAATACGATCAAATGTTTTATCGTTTAATCTCAATGACCGTTGTAGATGACATAAAAGAACAGTCTCGTTTTTATCATCTGAAATCCCGACTGTTGTTGATAGCGTTGGAGTACATTCATAAACAATGTACATGGAATCGAACAGGGTAATCCGGGATCACATAGATTGCCCGTTAACACACCAGTTACACAAACTGTGTGACCTACGTTCAGCATTGGCGTAGATGTTAGCACTGGTAGGATTTCCATTCAATCATCGTGAAATACCAATAATTTTGGTATCACTATGAATGGTCCGGCTTTATCAAAGATAAGCTTGGTATTTTGTCTGTGTCCTAAAAGTGTTTATATCGGTTCTAGACTCAATTAGTGGACAAACTAAGGCAAGGACTGGAGAGACTTGTCCTCTATTTCAATATCAACAATCTCCAAGTGAGATGTCGATAGCATATGAGCTTGTCTCCATGAAAATGAAACAAGTACTTTTTAAGAAATACTTGAGTAGCTGGGGGGGGGGGGGTTGTGCATTGCATCACTAGGTCCATGCTGTCTTTTTCAATATCAGAGAGCAACACATGCAATCTGATAGAGACGTGGCAACCCGGCTTTTTATCGTTTTAGAAAGGGTTTTTCGTTTTCTTTAACCCTGTCACACCCTCCTCACTCAAGCTTACTTTTTCAATTTTCAACTACTCCCTCATTTCATTTTACCATGTGTTTAGCTGAATTGCACCCCATACGACATTCCCCCTCTCAAATTTTATCTCAGCGCACCCCAATCAAGATCCCGTGATACTTGATTCTGCTCACCTAGACCTAAGGACCCTCACATTATGTCCTATATTGTAGGTGGCTCCTGGGGAAGATCATGCCGATTATAGCAGATCATAGGAGTTATTTGAGAGTGAACTATAACGCTCATGTGTAATTGATCAGCATATATGATGTAACATTTTAAGAATAACATGGATTTTTCATCAGAAATGTATGTGTTTTCGGCATAAGTTGTTGCCTTTAAGATACCAAATTTAGGCACAACAACTTGAACAATTAAGGTAATACCAGACTCACATAGAGTATCCGTTAACACACCGTATGAATCGATAGTCGTTTGCACAACCGTTGATTCAAATGTGTGACCTGCAGTTAGAGTTGGCGCAATTTTAGCTCTAGCAGGATTTCCACTCAATCCTCGTGAAACACCAGATTGTGATGCCAATATGAGTGTTCCGATGAATTCATGGAGATTCATTTTCAATAGTGTATGTGTCCTAAATTGGAAATATTTGGTGGTGAGATCTAGACACACTGTGCATTGAATAAAGATGTAACCCGGGCAGGAGGTTAATGATTTCAATACCAAAATACTCCAAATGAGCAGTCAATAGATTATGTGCTACGTCCCCTGATGAATTGAAATAAATTCCTATTGAGAGGAATCTGAGTGGTTGGTGGTGGAGTGCAGATGCTTGACTGGGCCAGTTAAGACTGATGAAACATTCAACACATGAATGATCACATTTTTGTGAGGTTGCCCGGTTTGTTGACGGTCTGGATGCACTCAAAGGTGTGTATTCTTGTTATTATCATGTTTTCACATCACCTTGCACTCACCTAAATCTATACCCTAGACTTATACCCTCACATTTACCAATCGGCTAAAAAATATTTCCCTTGGAAGGTAAGGCCGGTTCTGGCAAACCATGAGAAGGTATTGTCTTTTGAGAAAAAAAAATTATCATTAAAAAAAAATTCAATCGGGTATAAAAGTTTTGATAGAAGAAAGTTTCTCCCCCTGGAAATACTAATTCTCCCTTTAGAATTAATATTTCTCCCCCTCGACAAAATAAAGGTAGTGAAAAATTTACAGTTTTAGAGGGGTGGGAAAGAGTTTTTACATTTATGTGATTAACAGATTATGAGCGGGTTTCAAGCTGATGTACTTGAAAGCCATTGTTAATGTGACAAATAAAATGGTTTAAGCCTTGAGATTTAGCATACCAAGTTTAAACACAAGAAAGTTAAAACGTTTTTCATCTAAAGCCTTGGTAAACAAATCATCTAATTGATAGTCGGTTGAAACGAAGTACAATTCCACATTACCTTGTTCAACATGGTCTTTTATAAAATGATATCGAAGATCAATATGTTTAGTTTTAACATGTTGAACAGGATTGCATGAAATTGCAATTGCACTCCGTGAATCACAATATAAAGGAATACGGCTGTACAAAAAGCCATAATCTTTTAATTGTGATTGCATCCAAATTACCTGGGACAAGCAGCTTGCAGCAGCAACATATTCGGCTTCTGCAGTTGAAAGAGATACGCAATTTTGTTCCGTGAAGACCAGGTCACCAATTTATGTCCCAGAAATTGCACACTTCCAGATGTACTCTTGCGATCCAGCATACATCCAACATGGTCAGCATCAAAGAATGCAGTCAAGTCAAAAGAAGTTTCTTTAGGATACTAAAGACCAAGATCTCGAGTACCCTTCAGTTAACGAAATATACGTTTGACTGCTTGAAGATGTGATTCTTTAGGAGCAGCCTGATACCGAGCGCATATGCAAGTAGAGAACATAATATCTGGTCGACTCGAAGTGAGATATAACAAGGATCCGATCATCCCCCGATAAATTGTAATATCGACAAGTTTGCCATCAGGATCAGTATGCAATTTAGAACCAGGTGACATCGGCGTCGGTATTGGTTTACAATCATCCATGAGATATTTCTTCAAGAGATCAGTGATATACTTGGATTGATTGATGAAGATCCCAGTAGGTAATTGGCAAACTTGAAGACCAAGAAAGAAATTCATTTCCCCCATCATACTCATCTCAAATCGTTTAACCATAAGATCAGAGAACTTTTTGCAGTATTTTGGATTTGTAGAACCAAAAATGATATCATCGACATAAATTTGAATGAGAACAATATCTTCCCCTTGTCATTTGATGAAAAGAGTTGTATCGATTTTTCCTTTTGAAAAACCAGAATCAACTAAGAATTTGGATAACACATCATACCACGCACGAGGAGCTTGTTTCAAACCATATAAAGCTTTGTCGAGAATATAAACATGATTGGGAAAATGTGGATCTACAAAACCTTCAGGTTGATGAATGAACACTTCTTCATTTAGAATCCCATTTAAAAATACAGTTTTGACATCCATTTGATAAACTGTAAAATTCTTATGTGCTGCATATGCCAAAAATATTCGAATGACTTCTATTCGTGCAACAGGAGAAAACGTTTCTTCAAAGTCAATACCCTCCTGTTGAGCATATCCTTTCGCAACAAGACGTGCTTTATTACGAATTACTATCCCATTTTCATCCTTTTTGTTTTTGAAAATCCACTTTGTACCAATAACAGATTTCCCAGGTGGTTTTGGAACCAGACGCCAAACTTTTAATCGTTCAAATTGATTGATTTCTTCTTGCATAAAAAGGATCTAGTCTGGGTCTGAGAGAGCTTCACTGACTTTCTTAGGTTCAATAGAGCTTAGAAAAGAAGAATATTGACATTCGTCAGCAGTGGCTCTAAGGGTTTGAACAAAAGATTCAGGATCACCGGTTATTTGATGCAAAGGATGCTCTCTTGTCCATTTAAGAGAATGAGGAAGTGGAAGTTGACCTGGAATTATATTTGAGGTATCAGTGAATACATGATGAGGGATTATTACAGTTTGATCATTTGATGTAGAAGGTGGAGGATCTACTCGTTTAACGTTGAATTTAGAGAAATCAATCACCAATGGTGGAGGTTGTGCTGGAACTAAAGATAAATATAAAGGATTAGCAGCTTGACCAGAAGGTGGAGTTTGTGCTGGAACTAAAGAGAAATCTAAAGTATTTGCAACATTTCCAGAAAGTGGGGAATCGTCCGGAGATGATTGATTTTGCAAAGGTGAAGAAGTATCCGGAGATGATTGATTTTGCAAAGGTGGGGTATTTTCTGGTGATGATTGAGTTTCCAAAGGTGAAACTGAATTTAAAGGAGAAAAGTTGTTAGTTGGTTCAGCAGAAGTAGGAGATGGAGGATAAGTTGAACTTGAAGTTTGCACTTCAGGTACAGTAATAGATTGAACATCGGCTACAGATGGAAATGGAACGCCAGCCTCCTTAAGTAAAGTATGTCGGATGTTATGATAATAATCATAAAACTTTTCAAACAAGACAACTAAATCATTTTGAGATGTGGAAGGCGACGACGAAGGTAGAGGAATTTCAACATTTGAAGTTAATGGATCTATTGGAAAAGTTTAATCAAAGTTAACATTGACACTTTCTCTAACCGTGCGTTTTGAGCGATTATATACTCTGAACGATGCAGATTCACGTGAATACCCGACAAAAACTCCTTCATTAGCTTTAGCTTCAAATTTATGTAATTTGTCTTTGTCATTTAGGATGAAGCATCGACTCCCAAAAATATGAAAAAATTTAACATTTGGAATTCGGTTATTAATGAGTTCATATGGAGTTTTGTTGTAGGTTTTGTTGATGATTGAACGATTTTTAGTGAAACATGCCGTACTAATGGCTTCAGCCCAAAGAGATAATGAGAGTTTTGAAAATGAAAGCATGGTACGAGCAGCTTCAACTAAAGTACGATTTCGTCGTTCAACGACCCCATTTTGTTGAGGAGTTCGGGCAGCGGAAAATTGATGAGATATACCAACTGATTCAAGGAAAGAATCTAAAGTTTGATTTTTGAATTCAGTCCCATTGTCAGTTCGAATGGTATGAACTTTTAATTCCAAATTTGTCTGGGTTTTCTTGATGAAGGCAATAATAGTCGCAGCTGCTTCATCTTTTGTGCGTAAGAAATAAACCCATGTATAACGTGAATAATCATCAACAATAACCAACACATATCGTTTGCCAGCCATGGTTTGAACGCTCATTGGGCTACATAAATCCATATGAAGTAATTCAAGCGGTTTTGAAGTACTTGGAACTGGTTTGGACTTATGAGGTTTCTTCGTCATTTTGCCCATTTCGCAAGACGAACAGAGATGATCCTTAGCAAATTTAACATCTGGAAGACCAGAGACATGACCACCTTTAACCAATTTGTTAATCGATTTAAAATTAAGGTCAGAGAGACGACGGTGCCATAACCATGATTCATTTGACGATGCCGTTGACATTAAACATACTTCGTCAAGTGGGGTCACGTCATCCAGATTAATTGTAAAAAGATTCATCTCACGAGTTCCGGTAAGAAGTTCTTCGCTATCATAGGTGCAAACAACACATTTCTTTGTTCGAAAATTAACTTCCAATGTTTTATCACAAAATTGACCAATACTAAAAAGATTGTGTGCAAGATCTTCAACATAGTCACATTCCGGATGATTAAATTGTGACGAATTATATCTCCAATACCCATTATTGCAGCTAAATGGTCTTACCAAACCGAACAGTTCCCAAATATTTGTCTCTAAAATTTGTTAATAACTTCTTGTTTCCGGTCATGTGTCTTGAACAACCAGAATCAAGATACCAAATATTCTACATAAGACAATTCAAAATTTGGTACCCAAACAGTTATGGGTCCTGAACGATTAGTAATAGATGTCTTATGAAGAATTTTAAGTCAGAATGTATTTAGAGTTCTGGAGAACTACAAGGAGGCAGTTCTGTGTTTGTTAATTTGATAGACCATTTTAGGGATTTCTCAGGAGAAATTAAAATCCAATTTGATTGTTCATTTTGAATCCATTTATATTTAACAAATTTGGATGGTTTTTGATTTAGCTTGGAAGACGAAGTTGAGGAACCGGAATTTGGCGATTTGGGTTAAGACACTACGCGATAAACGGATTTTGGCGATTTATGTGTAGGAATTAATCGAGAAACTGATTTTGAAGATTTAGGTGCAGAAACTACACGATAAACTAATTTTGGAGATTTAGGTGCAGAAACTACACGATAAACTGATTTTGAGGATTTAGATGAAGAACGTGTAGTTAGAGATGTTTGAGATCGAGCAAGCATTGTTTTGCAGGGTTCTGGATAACAAATTGTACATGAATGAATGATTGAACCATTTTTATGCAGTACATCATGTCGAGGACCACATGGATCATCTTTTCTAACAAAATATCGTGTATCATATTGAGAAATTGGTTGATCAGTTTTCCTGTCAAAATAAACTTTGTTTCCATTTTTATCTATTTTAACAACAAAATTTACACCATTAACAGTGAAATTCACGGGACGATAAATTGCATAATCATACACAATACCATAAAGTGTATAAGGAGAAATAAACTTTGTTGAGTTATTACATTTATTGGAATTAGAAAAAGAAGAAGCTAAAAACGAAGGAGATCTAGACTTCTTAAGGTCCTTGGACTTAAGCATACTAGACTTAGTCGGATTAGACTTCTTAAACTGCTCAACTTCTTTTACTCCGCTTTGCACTGACTTCTTAAGCTTGGATTTTAAATTTCGATCTGAAAAATTTAAAACAGGGGAATTAGAATCTCGTCTTAAAAGAATTGGAGTTTTAGGAGAAAAAGAATTAGCATTCTGAGACGTTGGTTTTGAAGAAGCGTTTTGATTAGAAACCTGTTGATTAGAAATAGATTTTATTGCTACGATTTTATCCTCTAATTCATGTATTTTGGTTTGTAGATCAGATTTTTCTTTGTCAAAAGCCTTATGGGTTTCATCGATTTCATTTTCCAGTTGGTAAATTTTCCTTTCAAGAATGAGAGAGGGAATATAAATATTTAGTGTTATCTTTTGTTGAAGTACATCATTACCTTTTATCTCAAATTCTTCAGGTGTTATAATTGGAAGATAATCATCATTTTCAAATTGAGTCTTTTTGGTTTCATATGATTTATTTAATTCAGTGTAATTAAAACTAATTTGGACATTCTCCTTTCTAGCTCGGTTGAAAGTCTTCATTTCTTCTTCCTCATCAGTTATACGAACAAATCTTTGTGAGATCCCATGGTGCATGTATCTTGAATCATATAATGTAGGAACCATTTTGCATGCAGTCTTAAGATATTCAGGATTGGAAGCTCCGAGCCCTTCTCTTGAATTTAAATATTTAAAGTCTTTGGGCTTGTTAAGATGAATGGTTTGATCAGTGTGTCCTCTTTTGACAATCAATTCCTCAAGTTGTTTGATATGGGAATTCAATTTATTGGTTTCATGCTTGAGTGTGTTTATAATATTTTGTTTGGTTTTCATTTCATTTAGTGAAATTATTTTTTGTTCATGAATATTTTCAGTTAATTTTTTGATTTGTGAATTTAAAGATTTAAACTGTTTTTCATTGTCGTCAAAATCTTGTTGTTTACGTGCCAACGCATTTTTATTATATTGATATTCATGCCATGTTTTTGTGTATAATTTGTGATTGTGATTAAACTTAGCCTGTAATTCTGATATTTGATTTTGTAACTCCAGATTCTCTTGTTTAAAAACTTGAGTTTGTTGAATATGATGAACAAGTTGATCACCTAAATGAGCATTTTGTTTATTTTGTTTTTCCAAAATATTTAAACGATCTTTAAGTTGATAATTTAAATCTTTTTCTACTAAACGTTTTTGGGTTAATAATTCTATTTGAGATATCTGAGTTTGGATGAAACAAGTATCAGAATTATTGGAAGTATTTTCATTAGAGAGAAGAGATTATGTACCTTGCCATCCTCATTGATTTCATTAATACGATCAGCAACCTCAGCATTTTCTCTCGCCATAAAACACAAGTTGGCTGAATGTTCTTCGTCTTCAGGTTCAGAATCTTCCATCCAACTAAGATCTTCAGCTAACAACACCTTTCCAGCCTCTATTTGCTTAGCCATGAGCATCTTTCGTTTAAAGTAATCAGAATCACGGACTTTGGGTTTCTTGCAATCACGTGAGTAATGACCATCAACACCACAATTGTAACATTTTTTCGTTGGATCCAGTGGTGTAAGAGATTGCTTATCAATTGTGTTGTTTGTTGCTGAAGCAGCTGGAGCATATTTAAAGTTTGAGGACGATCTTAAGTTGTTGTTTGTGGGTTTTTTGTAATACTTCTTCTCATAATTTGAAATAAGTGACATAGCTTGAAGTACGTCTTCGAGTTCTTTTTGCAAATCATCAGTTGTAGATGTTACAGGTACTTCAACACTTTCTTTCATTTTTGTTGCTGATGCATACATATGATGTTGTTTTGTGAGCAGTGCTAGAGTATCATCAGTCTCTTGTTTAGTTTTCACTATGTTCTTAACCATAGGTTCATTTTGGTGCAAGTATTCATAGAGTTCATGAATATCGATGAGACTGAGATCTTTGTGTTGCATGACACTATTCCTAAATATTTCCCACTCTGGTAACAGACTATGAATGAATTTGATATTGAGCTCCAAATTTTCTTTACGCAAATGGTTTTTTGCGAAATTCATTCATCAATGTACAATATCTATGATATATACTTTCCAAATCTTCTCCATTTATAGCCTTGAATGATTGATAAGAGTTCAGGGTAGTAACCATCATTGCTTTGTTGCCTAACACTGTACCCTCCATTTGCTTTCGGATCTCATCCCACAGCTCTTTACCAGTTTCAAGACTATCTAAACTGTTGTAGATGTCGTTTTGTAAGCCTTGAAGCATAAATGAATATGATTGTACATCGCCTTTGGCCCTTCGTGCTTGTTGAACTGAATATTCAGCAGGAGGAATACAACGTTTTCCACTGATAACTACAGGAGTAGCATCCGGATCAGCAATAGCATCTTCATAAAATACTGCATTTCCATGCTCGAGGGATTCAAGAATTTCCACAGATAGCTCCTGATTCTTGATGAAGTGGAGAAATCGTTTCTTCCACTGTGGATATTCTCCTCGATATACAACGGGAGGTTTGAGATCAGATGCGATCGAAAGTGCATCTTTAGAAGTCATTTTAAAATGTGTTAAAATGGTTGTGGACTTAAATTGTTAATTGGCCGAAGACTTAGTTCGGGCCGAATTGTAATTGATCTAAAACTATGTTCGGGCCGAACACTATTGGGCCGAAATTGATTGGTATGTATTAAAACTATTCGGGCCGAACACCTTAATAAGCCTAACAATATTGGGCCGATGACTATATTGTTCGGGCCGAAGAATTGTAATACCGAACACTAGAGGCAAGATTGAGCCGAACACTAAAATTTTCTTCGGGCCGAACAGTTGGGCTGAACAGTGATTTGGGCCGAAGACGGGAAGAGTGCTCGAGTCGAACTTAAGTTCGGGCCGAAGATGATGGAGATCGAACACTTGAGTTCGAAGTTGGGCCGAACAGATTTAAAATGACTTCGGGCCGAACAGATTTATGTCTTCGGGCCGAACATTGGAAATGACTTCGGGCCGAACAGATTTATGTCTTCGGGCCGAACAGTGGAAATGACCTCGGGCCGAACTAGTTCTTGAGGTCGAGGAGTTTGACGGATGAACACAGTTCGTTCAAAACTTCACCATTTCAATCCGATTTCGCTCAATACTCGATCAATTTCAGTGATTCCAATCACAATATGCTCGAAATTGCTTTTCTAATCATCTGATCCGATCATATATCCCAAAACATAACACATCTGATCGAATTTTTGATTTCAGTTGAGTTTTGGAGCTTTTCTAGTTTTTCACAAAAATCTCTAAATTGAAGTGATTTGTTGATGGAATTGATTGAAATATGATTCTATTCTTATTAGAATCACTAGAGATACATGAATCTTCAATCAAATCTTCAATATCTAACAAAAAATTCACAGATTAATTCACAGAAAACGAACGAACTATATCTTCAAAAATCTCAGATCTGAACCATCTCACCACGAATTTGGATCTACTCTCGGAGAGTTTTTGCTCTGATACCAAATGAGAGATCAAATGATGATGAATTCAAGCTAATCCATGGTGTTTTTGGAAGAATTGAAGATCAAGTGTGTGTATGGTGTGTGTGTTCTTGAGAGAGAGATTGAGATGGAGATGGAGCTTTCAAACATATGTTTCAATAAGTGTGGGAAAAACTTACAAATCAAGTCAACTTACATGTATATATACCTCCTACCACTTAACACTACAAGTAGTTAGTTAACAAGATTAAAGGTCAAACCTAGTTACAAAAGTGGTCCAAACACTCTGCAACCTCTTTGAGTTTCACAAGAACCATGGATGAAATTTCTTCCGCAAAAAACTCCTCCTCTTCACCCTTGTATGAAACCACAATTTTGGGAATGTCATTAGGGCCTTTTGTAACTTTGAAAGGCCACGATTTCATGTCTTCTTGAACTTTGACATCGTTGAATCTCCTTCCAATCAATCGTTTCACATCTAAAAATATATGAAATCAAGATAAGAAAGTAAATCAATAATCATGGTCAAGGGCCCTTATATAGACTCAAAATGAATACTCTAAACGAGTAGCGGACCCAGAAGAAATGTTAAGGGGTAGCACAATTTTTCAGCTATATAATAAGATTAAAATAAAAAAAGTATATGTTCATTAAACATTACAAAACGACAAACTAGGATAAAAACTAGGTATTACATTTTAAAGTTGTCAATCTTCGTTAGCTTATTTTCCGAAAACGAGTCCTTAAATTTTCATATGTAACCTTCATAAGTGTTTCATTTTGTACACTACAAATCGATTGGTTTATGTTGTTTGATATTTGTCTTTGATGATTTCAAATGAGAGACAAAAAAAGTATTAGTTTTTTGTCCAAATTGTCAAAAAGTGGAAAGTGAGCTTCATTTATTAAATTAAATTGATATCCCGGCTTACTAATAATCAAAACAACATTGTGGCTTTCAAATTCGGATTGTTTTTTGCTGAAATTGTAAGTGAAGGGTAGCCACACACTTTTTTAGGGGTAGCAACGACATATACTTTATTTTTTTGCAAAAACTTTTACACTTCTGGTCGAAAATTAATGGGTAGCACGGACCCTCTCGGGCTCCAAAAAGGTCTGTCAGTGCTCTAAACAATGTTCTAACTATAAGGTATAAAATACAAACCGTATATCGTGCACTTTGGATTCATGGCGGTCTGGTTCTTGGCAGCTTCACAAATTAGACATCCACCATCCGTGAATGCAACACAAGAAGGCATGGTCCTATTACCTTGATCGTTGGGTATGATCTCAACTTGGTTATTTTGCCAAACACCCACACAAGAGTAAGTGGTTCCAAGGTCGATACCAATAGCTGGTGCAGTACCTTTTCTAGCCATTTTGCTTTCAGAGTAGATACTACATCTATATATATATATATATATATATATATATATATATATATATATATATATATATATATATATATACATATATATATATATATATATATATATATATATATAATGAGTTCCAAGTTTAAAGTTGTATTTATTATCTTGCATTTAATATTAATAATAATAATGTAATAAATTAATTCATTTATAAGAAATAATAAATTAATCAATTGTAAGATCAAAAGTTTATCTTAATAATGTAATAAATCCATTTATAAGATAAAATAATTAATAAATAATAAATTGATTAATTGTAAGATCAAAAGTTTTACCATAAATAATATTTTATAAACATAACAAATAATGATGTCCATGCATTTCTTAATCGCAAAAATAGTTGAATATCTACATTATGGTAAAAACAATAACTACATAACAAAAAAGTTATAGGGTAAAAACACACGGTGTCAAATAGTTATTACAATATTATTATAAATATTTAATGCAAGATAATAAATACAACTTCAAACTTGAAACTTATTTTATATATAAGATCAAAGTTTTACCATAAACATAAACAATATTTTATAAACATAACAAATAATGATGTCACAATTTAAGAATATTAATCAATTGACAATATTTTCACCATTTGTAGATATATATTTATATTCTATATAGATAAAATGAGTTTCATGTTTGATGTTGTAATTTAATCTTAAAATCATTTAATTAGATGATTTAACCTTATAAAATATTCAAGTAGATGAAGTGTCACAATTTAAGATTAATTAATATATAGGTTTTAGTTTCTAGCATGTGTAAAGACACACATTAAAGGTATTAATTAATTTAGTTTTTTATACAAATTCAAAATTATACATTTAGTATAAATAGGTAAGAGTGGTTGTTAATCTCACTCATCTATTCTCATGTGATGAATTTCATTTGTCGAATCAGTGAATGAAATCTGTCTTGATTGTCTTTTAATTGATTTTGTGTAACTATACATCGTTTAATTTAGCTTTGTTTATTTTATAGGATCGACTATCTCCGGCGGTGTTACTCTGATGATTACACAATATCTTATACTCAAATCGGTATGATTCAATTCCTCATAATTCTACTTGATTATTTCATCTAATTCTTTGATTATATAATTCTTTTAGTAAATCTTATACTAAAGCCTAGATATCGTCGGGAAACACAAGGCATGACGACAACATAAATGGGAAAACAAAAGGAATAAATGATGATCGGAGGTGAAGGCAAGCACATTGCACATTACTTTAATAATAAACAAGATCCTTCATTTTCATATAAGTGTTTGTTTAAATATTTGTAAATATAAATAAATTAATATATTTAAAAGTTGAGTTTTGTCATAAAAATAAGAAATTAATGTAATAATAAAAATATAGTAAAAATTAATAACTACATCAAATTTTCATATCAAAATTCATGAAATAGTCTCTAAACAATTGTAGCATTTAATTACATTTTTTAATATAAAAGTTTTGCCATAAAAATAAGAAACTAATCTAATAAAAAAATAGAGTAAAAACTAATAACTCCATCAAATTCTCATATCTAGCATTTAATTACATTTTTTAATATAAAAGTTTTGTCATAAAAATAAGAAACTAATCTAATAAAAAAATATAGTAAAAACTAACAATTCCATCAAATTCTCATATCAAAAGTCTTAAAATGATATTATTAGTAAATAAATATATGTAATAAACTCATATATATTTATAATAATAACTGATAAATTGACTTATCATGAATTTTAAAATAATTATTAGAATATGATTATGAGTAATAAACTAATATATAGTTTGTCATAAATATGATTAATAAATTAATGTAATGAAAAAGAATATTATAATAAAAAAATATAATAAAAACTAATAACTTCATCAAATTGTCATATTAAAAACTATATAAATAACACACTATCAAGATGCAAATGATGTTAAGTTTTAAAATGATTTTAGCTTATTACCCCAACAAAACATCCATATAAAAAAAGAGTGTTATGACAATGCTCGGTTTGGAGGATTTTGTTGTTGATCTTTAATTTTGTTATACACGAGAGAGTTTTCTTATTATTTTTGTTTTAGATAATGATTTTGTTAGTATTTTTAATAGAAAGATGCATGTTTTTTTTGTATTCGTATGGATTTCTATTTTTTTATTATGTACTTTTGGAGAAAAAATATACAATTAGAAGTCTGACATAATGTTTGCATTAACTGACATTATTTGAAAATATATCGTAGTTGATTCATAGTTTGGTTATATAAGATAAATCATAAAGTTCTTCATAGTATCATTTTTATTAAATGAACAATATGTTTTGTGTTGCGTTAATAAAAACGATAATAATTTTGTTACGTTTTATAATGAGCGAAGTCCGTGCATCGCACGGGCCATGTTGCCTCGTTATTGAAAAAAATAAGATGAATGATACTTGCATAATTAAATATTAATTATGGCCAATCTTCCAAGAAATATACTTCTGCCCAACTACAAAATACATAGCACCTCGATAATTTCTAGGCTGGACACCTCTTATAGCAGTTTTTTGATTTAACAAATGTGCAAGTTAACATCGCATTAAGTAGTTATAGATGTGTACGCCTTTTTTCCGTTGCAAAAAAGGTAACATTAAGGTTTGTCCTCTTGTAACAAACTAAAAATTAAGCTATCAAACTTGAAAATAATAATTCCAAATAAACTTGAAAATTTAAATTTATTTAGGCTTATTAAGCTATCAAACTAAAAAGCCATCTAAATAAGCCTTCCCAAACATGCCTAATCCACATAGCTATACTTTTTCTATGAAAATAATCACTTAGAAATTACACGATGCCCTTCCCTTGACAATATTATTAATCATTCTTGCTGCCAATGCTCTAATTTAAACATGCTATACAGTAGAATTTTTCGCTTCGGCTTAACAGTAACTCAGTAAGTGCGTTACTTCATGAAGATGTAAATTGGTTTTTCGATTTTTGACATTAATCGCCGACTATCGGACTTTTAGGCGCTAGCCGGTCAAACCACGCTCAAAATCGGAGTTAGGAAGTCAAAAGGCGGTCAAATCCGGAAGAGAAAGGGGTCTTACCAGAGAACAATGGCAATGCAGCTGTGCTTGCCGGATATGGTGGTGCCGGTAGACGGAGGTGCAGGTGAACCGGCAACAATCAGATTCCACCTTGCAGAGGCGAGGAGGTCGAGCGTCCGGCTATTTAAGATGATTGGAAGGGGAATGCTGATTGGTAAACTTTGTTCGTTATATAAGTGGGCCCATGATTAAATTTTTATATTATGATACCTTTTCTTAAATAGGTTGATGGATTAATTTTTATAGGGTTTTGTTAATTTTTATACCTTTTCTTAATTTTTATAGGTTAATAACAGTCTTTAAGGCTGTCTTTAACATGCATTAAATAATTGTATATTCATTAAAAGAGTATTTTTCTTAAAATTCAGGGGTGATTTTTATATTAATTTTGTCTTGTTATTGACAGTCTTAACACTGTGTTCCAGAATATTAAATAAAGAAAAGAAAAGAAAGTAACAGAATAGAAGAGAGAAGAAGAAAATATTTTTCTTTCTTGTGTTCTCGAATCAGATATAATATAAAAGAAAATCATCAATTTGTTGTCTTTCCGAGTTGAAGAGAAAGGAAAAGAATTAACACATTTAGAATTTTATCTTTAAAATACAAACAAATTATGTAACATCAAGGATAATTTAGTAATTGTAAATAGTTTTAATTAATTAAAATTTCATTTTCTCTCCAAATATTCCCACTTTTGGAAGGAATATTAGGAGAGAGAAAATGCATAAAATTTCTCTTTTCTTCTCTTTCTTTCTTTTAAAAAAATATTATAAAACACGATAAAAAAGTTATTTCTTTCTCTTTTTCTTCTCATGAAATTAAAACTCTGGAATACTTACCTAAGAGTTGTCATTATCATTTTTCCATTTTTATAAATGGACTTTTTCAACTTTATATGAATTTTGTACTTTGAAGTTTGATCTATGGGTTGATAACTTTAGTTAAATGTGGGAAAACAATTGGTATGCGATACGAAACTGGTTTGAAAACTAGATTGGAACCGGATTGAAGTATACATTCGAATGATTTATCGAGATATGTGAAATTTGTACTCTTAAAGTTCAAACATATAACTAACTAGCTGACACTTTATCGAACTCAATGTCTCGTACCAAACATATTGAATATGATTGGAACATTGGACTTCGACAAGCTAGTAGTTTAATATAAATCTGTTTTAGTATTTGAATAATAGAACATTGAGCAGTCTTATTGGAATAAATTGATATATTTGATATGATCGTTTTTATATGAATATCTACCGTGTTCTATATTTGCATTTTATATCCATGAATATTTACAGTGTTTTATATTCTAAATTGTCCATTGTCATACTAATAATATGGGAATATTATTAAGACAAATCTGAGGGCATTGATGACATGATCTTAGTATGACTAAGGATGATGAAATCAAACTCACATGTTGTTCATTGGGATGCACAATTGGACTGACCCAACCTATGAGAAATCACTTCCTGGATTTATGTCACAAATGAATCTCACAAAGGCTTTGTCGCTTATCCTCTGACTTGAGATGCAAGTTGGTTTGTGTGTGTGGAGTGTCAAACTTTGATGTGGTTAAACGCTGACCTGAATAAGGCTGCTATAACAACCATCTTCAGGTTTGACATTAAGCATATATCAAACACGTGTAGTCAATAAAGAATTTGTTCCTCCACATGTTTGGATTAGATACTACTGGGCCCCTCGATGATTTGAAGAGATGCTTGTACGGCCGTACCCAAAGGTAATCAAGATGAATATTGATTGGTTTGGTAATCTATTTCAATGTAAAGATCGAGAAACAGAATCGTTGAAATTTTAGATTGACATTAATCCTTGTCTAAAATTCAACATGGTATCAGTAACAAAAGGATAACTGATCGAAAAACTTTGAACCTGGACTTTTCTGAAACTCACTCATATACTTCTAGGGGCATTGGCGGGTTGCTAGACTCTAACCTTTGCTTGTATAACTACTTAATGTTATGACGTGCGCAACTGAGAGCTGTTGGAATATGCTTCACGTACATGACACATAGTTATATGGCTAGACGTATTTGAGCCTAAAGGGTCACACACTTATACACCAAACACCATTTAATATATATAATATAATTAGGGTAATTATATTATTTATATAAACTATAATTACTTGGCTAGTTATGTTTTAATTAATTGTTAAGTTAAAATGTATTAGTGAGTAATTGTAAAGAATCAAAAAGACAAGCAGCTAAGTGTCATATCTCATAACTTGTATTATGGATATATATACTTAAGAAAAGAAAAACCTAATTCCTCTTCTTGCCCCTGCCGCCGTAGCCTCAAAGTGAGCAGGTCTCCTTTTGGTTTCGAAAAACCACGTTCAACAAATGGAAAAGAAAAACCTTGTTTTTTTTTCTTGGTTGATTGGTGTGTACGTAACATTCAAGAAAGAAAACAGAATGACATAAAGTCATTTTGTAGGTTTTGTGATGTGCGTGCAAAACAAAACAGGCACAAGTAGGAATGACAACTATCATCCGATCCGATGATCATCTACCCGATCTGCTCCACCGGTAGTGGATATGGATGAAGTTAAATGGGTGAATATCGGATGTGGGGTGGATATGGATGTTTATTGGAGCGGGTACGGATGATGATTTTCAATCCACAGATAAATCCATTTAACCCGAAATAACTTTTTTTATATTACAATTTCACATGATTAATAATATACGTCTACACATTTTTTTTTAAATAAAATTTATACATAACATAACATTGAATATAACTAAATTTGTAAACATTACAAATCATACTCTAGACTTATATTAAGTTATGTTTTTGTTTGTATTCATCAATATTTGGGGATTAGTTACAAACTATGTTATATGCCTCGATGCATCGAATGCAGATTCGTAATTATGTTTTCGTTTGTACTGTATATTTTTTTGGAAGAAATATATACATATTCGACAAAAAAATTGCGAATTTACATACAAAAGTATCATACGTTCTTTAGAAAACAAATTTCTTTCGACATCCAACGGATGCCCATTTACCCGCTATAATCCGATGGATATGGATATGGATGGATGAAATGATTTTAAATGGATATGGATGTGGATATGGACGACGCAAATCTAAATGGATATGGATGTGGACATCGCATCACCCGATCCACTGTCCACATCCGCTCCATTGCCATCCCTAGGCACAAGTCTAACGTGGTTTGATTCTTGTTCAAAGGACTAGCATCCTAATTGGTGTTCTAGACAAGGTGTGGTGTGGATACCATTAGAGGATTCTACATTGAATTCTTGGTGTTCTTCATCCTTATTCGTTGGTGTAATCAAAGGCTTCAAGGGTATGATTTATACATCCTAACTCTTTGGTTTTATCTTTAGTTTAATTGTATGATTGCTATCTGGATCCGTTCATGGTGATTAAATCTTTTCCGCTGCGTTTTGTTACTAGTTTTAACCGAAAATCACCATTAAATTTATCAATCCTTTCACCAATGGATCTTTCGAGACGATTGAATTTAGATGTCAGATCAACGTTACTTGACGTGAGATTTTCAATTGCAGAGATAAGATTATCGATCTGCTTTTGTGCATTCACGTTTCTTTGAAGATTTTCCTGATTGTTAGCAACGAAATCTTGAACGTTGTCAGACATATCATGGTGATTGGAGATGTTCCTAATGTTGGTATTGATAACCCCACAAAAACTTCTAATCAGAGCAAGTTGTTTGAATGTTTCGTTGAAGTTTTCCATCAGGCCGGGGAGATCTCTCGCAGCTGGCACACCCCGGTCCATCGGACCCTCTGGTGTGGCAGCTCTCCTGGGAGGTGGAACTTGCTCGGCTGTGGGGGCTAGTTCTTTATCGGAGCTATCAGTCCAGCTGACTGGTAGCGTGTACTCCTGTTCAGGTTCAACATCAATATTCGTTTGAGCGGGGACACTCGTCAGCTGCACCGATTGGTTTACATCAGCATTTTCTTCTTCTACAAACTCATCAATGAGTCTGTTAACATCATCAAGTTCAGCTTTTAACCTGGATTCCTGATGGATCGGAGAATGGTCCATATCAACATTTTCTTTCCTCAAAGGGACTGGTGAAAGGGTGAATGAAATTTCCCTTATCTCAACTGGAGTTGGATTGGGCACAACTCTGGTATTGGAACTCCTGGTTCTATATCCGCGGGATTGGTTTGAAGGATTTGAAGGTGATGGTGGTGGTGAATGATCAGAAGAGGATTGATTGTGATCATCATCAGACTCGACATCATCCTCTTGAGAGGAGGCATACTGAGCAAATCGAGTAAATGTCAACATACCTTCTGGAAGCTCAGGAGCGAATTTCTCTTCTTGACCAGTGAAGTTTGAGCTACCCACCATACCGGCTTTGAGAGAGGAGCCAATATTATCATAGAACTCTTGTTCTCCTAGAGAATGAAGAAAGACCATACACAAGAACCTGGGAAATGGAATCAGCTCAGCTTTGCTTGCAGCACCGACTTTCTTTACCAATTGATCAAAGATTAGTGAACCGAAATCAATCCTAATATCGGAGAATAGGGCCGCTCCCAAGATCATCTCATGACCAAAAACAGAATCATACCCTCCAGTCTTACTGGTCAGGCATTGAGAGATGGTCATAAAGAATGCTGACCATAGCGAACCCATTTTTGTTCGTGAAACACTCCTGGTGTGATCTCCTTGGTATCTGATGTATGGCAGGACAACACTTTTCGCATCTTCTAAAGATGATGTTGGTTCACGAAATTGCGGAGGTCTTACATAATCGAGTTTAATAGCTTCCATGATTATAGTGAGGTTGAAAGCGACGGTGTGTTTACCTTGTAATATTGTTCCGGTTACAACATCTTCTCCGGATTCTTTGGAAGTGGTGCAGGTATACCAGAACTCGAGCAACATAGGTTTTGACAAGGGGATGTCAAAGTTTAAAGTATGTCTGATTGGGTGTTGATCGTAGAATTTTAACAGCTCATTAAACTCCGGTCTCAAATTTCTGAGACGATAATTTATGAAGCTTCTTGAGTTGTTCTTTGTATAATATATGTTTCGGTATGGATACGAGACATTTGAAGATGGTTGAATCGAGGCAGGAAGAGGAACCTTGAGATAAGTTCTTTTTGATTTCGACATTTTAGGACTGAGAGATTTTGTTAAGGAGGACGAAAGCGTTTTGGATTTTGAGAGGAAAAGTGTTAGTGACAATTGATGAAATGTTGAAGTAAAGAGAAATTTAGGGAAGATCGTGGGAGTTGATCGTGTGGTGGAGATGGGAAGCTATTTCTAGGTAGTCTAGGAATGATGTAGGTAGTTCATCAAATTGCAGGGTAGTGTGGCGGGAAATGACATCGTGCAGTCGCATTAAATGTCAGCGAGACAGACGTGTCCAATAGAACTTGAGTGTCAGTTATGAAGATAGGTCCAATGAGATTGCTCCATCTAATGATTATCTGATGAAATCTAGCAACTGATCCATCATCAGATGGTCATGCACCAATTTTAACTATCTGAAATCATTTGACTATCTGAATCACTGAGTTCCGAGGCGGTATCTGAAGTGTATGGTATCTGAAGTTTATATATATATATATATATATATATATATATATATATATATATATATATATATATATATATATATATATATATATATATATATATATATATATATATATATATATATATATATATATCCGAGTTTAATGAGATACTAAGATATGGCTGATAAATCAGGTAATATGTTTGTATTTCATAAAAACGTACTTATATAATACTAAAAGATAAGAACTTTAAACAAATCAACTAAGAAAAATGTCTTGTATGATAGAAAATACTAAAAGATGGAAATTAAAAGAACTCATACCCATAACAAAATTTGTCCTCAGACTTAGTAAGAGAAGAAAAAAACAGCTTCGTATGAGGAATAATAGCTGCAACGGTGGTCGGCGATGAGCGGGAAATGATGATAAAACTTTCACTATGCCTTATTAATGATGATAAATTTGCAGGGGCTTACAACTGATCATAAATCAGATGTTATCTTGTTGTCTCCCCTGCACCGTCCTTCAGCTCATTCTTGGATTTTCGAGTACCCATCGCAGAAAAATGGATACTTGTTGTCATTTAGGATGGCCAACCTTTTTGATATGACCTCTGAGCTAGATGCTATATCTTCTTTAGAGATTAGATTGTAAACACCTTTGCTTTTGCCATTTTTGAGTTTATTGTTCTGATATGAATGCTTTCATCAATCTCCATCTCTTTAGTTACTTCCAAAATGATATTCTGTCTTACATATTGTTCCATTGATAGACCCTGAACATCTGGATCAGCTTGAATTTCATCGACCTCCATTTCTTTAACCCCTTCAAAAATAACATTTTGGTTGATATAGTTTTCTATTGAGATATTTTGGGATTGGTTAAGGTCATTCATCTGATTAAAGAATGTCATCAGATAGTCATCAGTGACAGATTCATCTGATATTTCCTTAGGATGAAACGAGAGATGTTGAAAAGGATAGCTTGTGAAGTCTTTTGAAGAGACTGGTGGAGTGGCACTGTTTTCTAGATGTTTGAGAAATATTTGCAGTTGATCGTTAATTTTTGTGAATCCTTCATTCATCTTTTTAGATGTGAATTGTGCAAGATTAGCTTTAGTATCAGCTATTGATGATGTTAGCAAGCTGATGTGAGTGGCGAGGTTTACTAATGTTTGGTCGATAGAACAATCAACTTCAGTGGTTCTTGCTTGTCTATGATGACAAGTGGATTCTATTTCTTCATGTGGAGTAGAAGCCTGAGACATCTCTTTATCCTGGATCTTGGATTCCTCTGAAGTATAGTCTCTGGTGATGATCAGATTTCCGCTTGCAGTCTGAAAGACTTCTCCTTCATAGCGAACTTCTTGGGATTTAGACAATTTGGATTTTTTGTTTTTAACGTTTAATGTTCTAGATGTAGGAGTTTTACAGATTGGATATTGCTCATACTTCTTAGAAAAACCTTGAATGGAATTATGTTCTTCTAGAAATTGCTTGTTGAAATCAGATGATTTATTCCATGAGTTGCATGATTTCTGAAGAGCTTCATTTTTCTGAGCTAGTGACAGGTTATCTTCTCTCAGAATATTGTTGAAGCACTGAAGCTTGACTACCTCAAGTTTTGAATTTTTAGCTTCTGAGGATTCTCGGCTGAGTTCTTCTAATCTTTCAGTCACCATGGATAGAGCGGTTTCTAACTGATTTCGTGAGTGAGCATCAGATCTTTAACAAGTGATCTGACTAACGGTGGATAATCTTCTGGAGGAACTGTGTTAGGCACTTTTTCCTTGTTTGGAAGTTCGTCCTCCCGTTCCCTTGAAACAGGGGATATTGGAGTATCAGATTCCAGAGTTTCTTTTTCTTCGTGATGATATTCAGTTTCTTCAACCCTTGCCATCAGACATATACTATTTTTTAGATCTTCAGAGATTGACTCAGATTCTTCTTTTGATTTAGCGAATAGCCCTTTTATGTTGCAAGTAATTACTTTTTCTTCACTTGTCTCTAAGTCACTTAACCAAGCTTCAGCAGTTGCCTTTAATGCTTTTGCATCTTTCTAAGCCTTGGCTAGCTGAGCTTTCAACTCCTGGTATTTCTTCTCAGTATCTTCATATTTCTTTTTACAGTTTGACGAAGAGCTTGAGCTTGATCTTTCAGATCCCAAGTTCTCTTTAACACTACAATCAACTTTAATGTGACCCGTTCTTCCACACTCAAAGCATACCATCTCTCCTCTATCGTTTTGACCTCATGATCTGTTTCTATTTAAGAATCTCTTGTATCTTGTGGCTAATAGAGCCATACTTTCTGAGAGTTCTTTTATATCATTATTGTCACCTTCTCCTGAAATAGATTCACGTTCTTCGAAATCACCATCTTCAGCATCTTCAAACCTTTCATCACCAGCATCATTTGGATCGACAACATTTTCCGCCTTTGCTTTTAGTGCTTTTCGAGATGACTTAGAGGAATTTGCAATGAGAGCAGATGTGGTGGGAGTTTCATTCAGGTCGTCATACATCTTGTTTTCATTTTCAAAGTTCAACAGTGTACTGTAGAGACTGCTCATGTTCATGTCTCTCATCTGACCAGAGGTTCTTAGTACCGTGGACATGACAGCCCAATCTTTTGGAAGAATTTCCAAAAAAATATACATTAACTCTTGAACATCTTTGTGAATGCCGAACTCCCTTAATTCATTTATGAGGATGGTGAATCTTCTGTAGGACATGTTGAGTGTTTCACCTTTGATGACCTTGAATGCTTCATACTTTCAATTTAACATTGCTTTTCTGCTAGCGTTATCTTCATCGGTTCCTTCATACGATGTTATCTAGATATCCCATATCTCTTTGGTAGTTTTACACTCTTTTACAGTGTTAAGAATGTGATTTGAGAGGGATGTTTGAAGGGGGAACCGGATTTCAGCATCTAAACCCGCTAGCTTTTTGTCTGCCTCTGACCATTGATCTTTTGGTTTGGGTTCTTCAACATCCGAAAGGGATTTTTCTTGGAACGAACATTTTTGGAATGTATGGACCATTGACAAGAATATCTGGTCCCATGTCATTTTGATGTTCGACAAATCCCAAAAAACGGATTTTCCACATACCAAAATCGTCATCAGTGAACACAGGGGCATTTGTCTTCGAACCAAGATTCATTTGAGATAGCTTTTCACCCATTTTTTATCAGTAAGTAAGCAGATCAACAATTATGAATTAATTGTCCTGCTCTGATACCAATTGTTAGTCCCGGACAGGTGAATTTCTACACCTATACGCTTTCACTGACCAATTTAACATTAATGGAGACACTCAACACTTTTTAAACTTTTCTTTATTAGTCAACAATGATACAAATAAAGATGCAAGCAGTTTGCGGAATAGCTAAGAACAAATCCTAACTAAACTGCTTGCATGTGATAGACAACAACATATATTATCTAAGACAAGTTTATGATCAAAAATTGATGAAGCACAAGACCAGACACTTTCGTTATACAAATTCAATTCTCGAATAAGATAACTAGAGTTAACTGGTGGTTTACACTCTGCTCGAGGGAATGAAGTTCTGGAGTACTTTTAGCAGCGTGTAACCTTGTTGGGTGCACACAGAAATCAAGCGTCCTCAATTTATATCATTGGGAAACGTAGAGCCAAAGGAATAATCGATCGGTTCCACGTGTGAGAATTCCGTTGGTGCAGATGATATTTCATGGGTCGAGCACGACTAACGGAATTCTGACAGTACTTTCGTTCGTCTTGTGATCGCCGATATCTTCTAGAAGATTTGCAAGATATTCTCATAATCAGCGATGAACGAACTTGTGCTTTACTTGTGTCTTTCTGTGACGCTGATACTTTGGGCCTATGTACACTTTTGGCAGCCATGAGTTTTCGGATACTCATGCTTCTTCAGATGGCCTTCAGCTTCAACGACCATCACTAAGAGTTTTGCTTAGAGAAGTATGTGTTCAATGGTTCAGCGTTTTGTCCAATGCGTTGAACCTGTTACACTATCTGATCTGTTAACCAGTATCTGATTCCGCACGGGGAACTGATCGTTGTTTCGGATAGTGATCAGATAGTGTAACTGGGTAACTGAAATCCGAACTGATCAGATTCAATTACCCCCAATCTGAGGAACTCATCCTAAGATTGTCTTGTAACTATTTACCTTTTTGTCTTCATAAAATCTCTTTAGTGAGGGATGCTTTTCAGCGACCCAACACAAGGTTTCAGTCCTATATTTAAGTTTGGATTTACTAATTAGTGATTAAATAATGCTAAATGATCATCGCTTTCATTATGAACAAAAATGTTAATTTAATGTGTGCAGAAAAGTTCAAAATCAGGATGTCCTCCTAAGCATGTTGAAAGGTATTAAACTACTGATATTTGCTCAAATTTGTTGTAAAAAGGATGTAACTTTTGAAGTAACTGTCGTTTTTATGTTTATGTTTTAGGTTTGTATTTGTGCTTCATCATGATGATCGTGAAATTGTATCATTTCGTTCTTCATTTTATTGTAACCAGATTTAAAGTAAATATATCTACAGTGTATAACTATGTGTTGGCCTTTTTGCTTGATTTTGAATTAATTATAAAATTGATTGGGAAAATATACAGATTTTCAAACTTGAATGGAAATACTAAGTTTGACTTTGATTTCTGAAAGTCAAATGTGGACCTTTTTCTCTTTGTTTTTACATATGCAGTTTAAAATCATATCACAATGTTCACTATTATTGTGTTCTTTCTAATGCCATTGAATTAGAAAGTTTGACTATTGTGTTCAAGCATATTATTATACTTCGTAATTAATTTGTGTATTTATTTGTAGAAACAAATGACGGACCGAGAAAAATATGGTCGACGCAAAATATAGTTACAGGGTATCTGTCGCCGTCACCATTTGTATTGTAATTGTTAGAAAAAACATGTAACCGCAAAACATTTAAATCGCCACAAAATATAGTTAACAAGGTACCCGCCGCCGCATTGGGCGGGTACCCTATGCGACAACTTCATCAGGTGCGGCAGCTAATAACGTGCTGGGTGGTAGAACATCTCACTCCTGATTCAAGATTCCAATTAACCTTGTGTCACACCCCGCCAAAATTGTTTGCGGAAGAACGGGGTGGACATCATGAGTAACAACAAGCATATGATTATTGTAAACGTTAAATGTTAAAAAGATCTGAATAATATTTGAAATAAAGTAGGTCATAATTTATATGTTAACAAAATACTTGAAAGGTAAAAAGATTTTTTTTAATAAATCGTGGCATCTCGGCACATGCATGCTAATGATCCAAAGCTAATGAGACGCAATGTTTCTCCTAATTATCTGAAAAACATATATAAAACGGTCAACAAAAATTGTTGAGTGAATCCACAGGTTTAATATGAGTTTTGAAAACCAAAGTTTTTATAAGCCAAACATGGCAAAATCGTGTAGTAAAATGTTATATGTAAATGATTTGAAATACATAGTTTTTGTGTGCCAACCGGCGTAACTTGTATAATGACATATAGATTTGAGTTACCCAAAATGTATATGTGCCAACATGGCAAAAATAAACGTGTGATGATAAGATGTTTAAAAATAGTTTGATACAAAGAAATGTTGTAATGAAATTTGATATGTAAACACATGTATGTAACAAAATAGTAAGGTTGTAAAAATAGTAAATATTAAAAATGCATGACTGGTATCCCCGATAGTTTGCAAGGCTCTTGAGTTAATATGTCGACCCTAAGCCCATAACCAAACTACAAGTCTAAGTGTGATGTTTCTGTTCTTTAAGATATGCACTCCCCTGACGGTGGGGTAGCACCGTTAAAACAAAATGTGGGAGGAAGAGTGTCACCCAATAGTACTATCTGCATATCCAGGGTCTAGTCGCAACTAGCTAATGGTTATAGTATGTAGGCGTCTACCTATACACTACATCTTGTCTTAGTCCGAGCATAATGATTGATTGTCATGTTTTGAATAATGTATCATCACAATAAAATAACAGTTATAAATAATGCGAGTATATGTAAAACACTTTGATATGTTTTTCACCCCAAAACAGTTTAAAACGTAATAAAAAGAGGGGCTGTGGACTCACCTGATGCAAAGCTTTCGATAACATGTTTTCTTTCACCTCATTGTGCTCTTCAACAAGCATGCGTATTTCTTTGAGCACTTTCTGAGATGCTTCAACTTCGGTGAATTTATGACGTGCCAGAATTTCTTTGAGTTCACTTTCGCTGAGCCGATTGAGTTTGCTGGATGGTATATAATCCTTTTTTAGGGATCTCTGACTACTTCCACACGAGTTCCTTGGGATTTGGAGTGACGATTTCTGGTCGTCTCTGATTCTGGTTTCTTTTAGTTTTAACCAATCAAGAACCTCCTTTTTCTTTTCAGCTAACTGCAGAGCAATTATCCTTTCAGACAGCTTTTCTGCATTGATAGCAGAGGCTTTAACATTGTCTTCTACGACTATTGTTTCAGCATCTCTTTTTCTTTCTACGTTTTCGATGTCTGAGTACCAAGCAAGCAGCCTTCCATAAGATATACCGTAGTACCTTATATAGTTCTCCATAGACATTTGTACATGTGATGCAATATCCCTGATGTGTTTGAGCTCATCTGAAGATTTTGGCAGTCTTTTCAGAACTTCCATCACGTTGCTTGTTTCAAGGGCTCTTAAGATCCCTTCCTTTTCATGCTGAGGAGTTTTTGAACGTGATGCCTCCTCTGCATCTTCTTCTTGAATTCTGAAGACCTTATGATTTCTTCTTTTCTCAGCCAGCTTAGAATTTATCTCGTCAGGTTGTAGAGCAGAGATTCTTTGTGGTCTTACTGGAGGTTTTGGAACTGAAACTGCTGTATCGTTGCTACTTCCAGTACCATGTAAGTTCTTTTCCTCCGTTTGTATAGCCATGTATTCCTCAAAAAAGAGAGAGAGAGAGAGAGAGAGAGAGAGAGAGAGAGAGAGAGAGAGAGAGCTGCTGCTTAGGCTGCACGAAGACGTTCTTTCTGTTCATTTGTTCCAAACTCATACTCTTTGATTTTGATTTTTGTTGGGGATGGATGCTTTATTCCTTTCCCTTTATCACCGGGAGCAAGAGAGGGGTTCTTTTCTTCTGAGAACATGCTCGTTGGTGCAGGTTCTGTATTTCCACCAGGTGAGATGACGTTTCTTGGGATTAATCTTGGTCTAATAGGATCAACTGCAAATGGGTTTCAGATGGTTTGACGGGTACAAATTGTTGTTCTTGTGTGGCTATTTTATCAGTTTCAGATGTTTCAACTGATATGATATGTTCAGATTCCTTTTCATCTTCTTCTTCTTCTTCGGCTAACATATTCTTATTTTCACCAGTTTTCATTTCTTCGGCTACCATTATATCTTCAATTTCTATTTCTTCAGCTTCTTCTATATCTTCATGAACAATCTGCCTTCTGGCCACGAAAAGTCTTAGAAGATCTTCAATTGATGTTTGTTGAATTGGTTGAAATTCGGCAATTTGTTCGATGATAGGGTCCTCCAGAGATGGATAAGTGATTCTGAGCATTTCACCTCGAGGATTTTCAATAGATGTGGACCGATATCTCTGTAGCATTTCTTGAAAGTTAACAACTTCGATATCGGAACTCTGATCAACCTGCACACCTATTTGTTAGGTCACAACAACCCTGGTTTGTTTGTTAATTGATAGATTATTATACTTAATGAAATATTAACGTGAATAACACAAGAACATAGTCATTGTATATTTCCACTAAGTGTGGCTTGTTGCGGAATAACAAGACCACTGATCAATTACAAAGTATGAACGTGTAAAAGTGAATTGATGAGTACTCCTTTGCCAAATGATCTCTATTTATAGTGTTATAGAGATCTTACAAGATAAGCAAGGAGTAGTGGAAGGACTGATATAAGGAAAGTGACCGAGATCAAAGGGATTTGACCTGGTCAGTTAAACATGGAAAGTTTAACTCAGTCCTACCACTTAGTATTGGGTTCCAATACTGAGTTCCAATACTTAGCTAATTTATTCTACAAACTATACTAAGCTAGTCTAGGCTGTCTTGTTATCTTAAGATCCTAATGGGGTAAGGCTTTTTTCCTTAAAAATCTCCCCCTATCTAATGATAACAAGACACTATTACAAAGAGAATGAATAAAGCAAAACAAGGCAAAAATAAGAAGACAGCAGAGTCTTCTTCTTCTTCTTCATCTAAAGAGCTGAATCTTCTTCTTCATCTGCTGTTGATGGATTCCTGCTCATAGAAGACTTCTTGCTTGATGTGGATGAATTCTTCTCTCTTTATCAGTTCATCCCTTATGTTGTTGAGCACATCAATAATCTTCTTTCTGAACCAAGATGAAGGAATTATGTGCACAGTCAGTCAACCTATGATGATACATCCATGCCTACGAAACACTTAAGGGTCACACCGGTGAGTACATGTAATACGAGCAAGATAAGCAATGATACTACGAAGAGGAATCATTCATAATAGTCATTATGAATCAGTTAAGTATTAAGTTAGGTTTAACTTATTACTAGATTAGTTTAACTAACTAATTAATACAAGTA
This sequence comes from Calendula officinalis, assembly GCA_963853835.1. Taxonomy (NCBI): domain Eukaryota; kingdom Viridiplantae; phylum Streptophyta; class Magnoliopsida; order Asterales; family Asteraceae; genus Calendula; species Calendula officinalis. The sequence goes on along the minus strand of OY970820.1, from coordinate 50,310,519 downwards.
GTTGTACATTTACTAGTTGAGTAAATATACAATGTGTTAATTATAGATTATCCATGATATGATTTAAAGCTATTAAATCATATAGTAATTGGATAATAATAAAATATACTATAAGGGATGGAAGTGTTAAAAGGAAGTTTAATTAAAGTTCTAATATTAATTAAACTAGAAGGGTTCTAAGCGTAACTTATTTGTATATAAATAAGAGGCTTAGGGTAACCCTAAAACCCCTTACACACCTCACGAAATCACTTCCCTCTCCTCTCCTAGTTTTGGCCGAGAACAAGCAACAAGGGAAGAACACAAGTTTGTGTTCTTCGTGTTTTTCGTTCTTCGTGTTCTTCGTGTTCTTCAAGTCTTGAAGATCCAAGTTCGTTGCTTAGATCAACTAGAAGATCGCTCGACTTGTTCATCATCAGTGGATCTATCTTAAGCAATCAACAAGGTATGTTTTGGGAAACCCTTTTCTCCCTTCTCCCTTTTGGACGAATTTCGGCCAAAGAACCCTAGGGTTCTTTGGTTGATGGTCGACGAACACCCAAGTATGTGTGTGTTCGAGTTCTTCGTACAAGGTTTCTTTATTGTTAACCTAATCTAGTTCTCCAACATCCCAATCCTTTAGGGTTTAAGGATTATGTTTAATCCCAGTTCCGCATTTAGGGATTAAATCAGCTAGTTGGTTTTAACCGGTCAAGAACAAGTTCATGTTCTTGGTCAGTATGGTCGAACCAAGTTTACTAGGAGGTTGACCCAAGTGGTCGATCAGTGTACTATGAAACCCTTCAGTGGTATCAGAGCGTTGGTTTAGAGATCTAGACTAGATTAACAAAGATTGTTTGTTTACTTTAATTTAAGTTTTTTTTTATTTTGTTTCAAGTTTTCTTCTTCTTCTTCTTCTTCATATTTTTCGAAAAAGGGAAAAAGCCCTAGGACCAAGAACATTAAACTAGTCTAAGTTTAATTGGTCAAGAAGGTTTCTAGTAAACCCTAGCAATTTTCGAAAACCCTATAAAGAACCCTAGCATCAAGTATGTTAAACAAGATATGTTTAATTGTCAAAAGGATTCTTTCCACAATCCCTTAAAATTTCGTGACCAAGGAAAACCCTAGGATCAAGTATATTAAACAAGATTTGTTTAGTTGATCAAAAGGATTCTTTCCTAATCCATTAGAGATTTCGAAATCTAGGGATTACTTGGACACCAAGTTTATTAAACTAGCCTAGTTTAATTGGTGGAAAAGTTTCCCAGCCTTAAGTTTTCGAAAACCCTAAAGAACCCTAGAACATTAAACTAGTTTAAGTTTAATAGTTTAAAAGTATTAATTAGGATAATAATCTAAAACCTAGTTAATTAGACAAGTTTATGTCTAAAAGGTTTAATTATTATTTGATAGATTTATTAAAGCTAGTTCTTTAAACCTAGTAATTTAGACAAAGTTTTATTGTCTATAAGGTTTAATTTAAAGAGTTTTAATAAATTTATTAAAGGTTATAATCTATCTTAGAATTTAAACAAAGTTTATTGTTTAGATATGATTGATTAAAAAGAAATTAGTCTTTTAAACAAAATGATGTCTTTGATCAAGAAAGTCAAAACCCTAGTTTTGATTGATCAAAAACAAGATTAGGGTTCATGTAATTAATTTGGGGAATTATAAAGAGGATGTTAATTTTTAAGTTCTAAAATTAACAAGGTGTATTTAATTTATATATATGTATTTAAATTTTCAAAATTTTTAATTATTAAGTAAAATTGAATTTTTTAAGATATAATAAGTTTATACACATTTTAATTAGTTCAAGTTAAAATGAATACATATAAATTAGATGTAATATTCTTATTAGAATGTTACAAGTTTATTATAAGAAATATACATATATACGAATTTTATATACTAAATACAAGATGAATTGGAACAATTAAAAAGGGTAATGTTATGTTGATCTTTTAAGGTAATATTATAATTAGTTATTGTATAAGTTATAATATAATTAAAACTAGAAAGTACAAAGTTATGATTTAATTTTAACTAGAAATTGTACAAGTTGAAATTATATGATTAACTAGAAATATACAAAGTTATATATATTAAGATGTATAAAGTTATAGGTTATTATAACTAGTTAATTATGCAAGTATAGTATAAGTATTTTACTAGTCATGTAATATACTAGATTAATGATCAAGTGAAAATAACAAGAACCTATATTTAACTAGTTCAAGTTGAATATAAGAAAAGTTTAAACAAACTAAGAATTATTATATATAGTCTTTATATAATAAGTTTATTAGTTTCACCAAGTATAAACCGGTGATTGTGTTAGCTTAAGTTTCATCATGGTTGTTGAAGCTAGTGGGAGCTATACAAGAAAATCACAAAGTTTATAAGTGTGTCATTAAGACATAAGTTTTGGTCGAATCTAATAAGTCATAAGAAATGTTTAATTTCATTATTAGACATTGAAAAACTAGATGTGTTAAACTAGGTTTATGTTTCAAGTTCATGAATCATAAAAGTTTTAAAAGGTTTAACACAAGTTTTATAAATTTTTCAAGTAATATAAAACAAGTAAGTTTTATTAGAAATAAGGTTTCTCACAAAACCTAGTAAAACGTTTTGTACACCTCGTTTTAGGTATACATGTAAAATCGTGCAAATTCTTGAAACTATAAGTTTTAAAGAATAGTTCTTAAGTTTTAAAAAGGTGTCTTGTAGAACTCTTCAATTCACAAGTCACACATTTTAAATAAGGATTAAGATTGGAATAAAAGTTTAAGTTTAGTTTATGACTTAAACAAACCCAAGAAAATCTTAGATCTAAGTACTATCCACCTAATGGAACACCTCACTTGTTAAATGATATTCATATTGTAAGGATAAAGAACCTTAGATATGGATTCAAATCATTGTGAGTGTTAGGGTGCGTAAGGTTCTGTGATAATCGGGAGTCCCGGCGCAGAACATCGCACTGTCTTAGATGGTCTGATCTACTTTGGTGATAATCGGGAGTCCCGGCCCAAAAAGTACTTGAGTAGAATAAACATACTAGACTTTATTACTAACTTAGAAATGTACAATTAGATTGTACAAAGTTGTAATAAGTTATAAGTCTAAAGATTATACGACCCCTAGGAATCGTGTCAAGTCTTGATACGATCGGTAAGGAAGTTACCTACCAGAAATAGCATGTCTCGTCGGGAAGTGCCCAAACCTTGCGGCGAGAATGTGATATATGGATCCTAGGCCTAAAATATTAATTATGGGTTTATAATATATTTTAGAGAATGTTTATTGATGATTACTAATTAAACTGGGTTTGATTTGTAGATGGCAGCAACAACCATAGCGACACGTACAAACAATCTCTCACTACGCTTGTTTCTAGAAAAGGACGAATTGACTGGGTCAATGTTTCTCTATTGGAAGCGTGATCTTCGGATTATGCTTACGCATGAGAGAAAAGGAAATGTCCTAGAAAAAGCAATACTAAATGCTCCTACCGCGAATGCTAGAAATGAACCAGGATAAGCATATTACGCTTATAGGGTGTTCAAATCTTGCAAGATGGTTATGGGATCATCGGTAAGTGCTCACGTCATGAAAATGAAAGAGCACATGGATCATCTTGAATGAATAGGATACCCAGTACCGTTGCAGTTAGCAACAGTAATGATACTCAACTCGTTGTTAGATGACTATAAGTCTTATGTAGTCAAATACAACATGCATAACATGGAGCAATCCATTGATGAGCTACATTCCATGCTCATGACTACTGAGTTGATTTGGGGACGAAGTTTAAGAATGATCTCGTAGTAACCGATGATGGTAGTGATCAGAGAAAGAGGCGCAGTGGAAAGGGAAAGGAGAAAACCGATCCCAGCCACAACGTGCCTAAAGGGTAATGGAGTCAAACAAAAAGGTGAATAAGGTAAAGCCAAACAAGGACCGAGAAACGGTGTCTTGGTTGTGGCAAGGGTCAAAGGGTAGGAGGCAATGCTTGCTCCTTAGTTGACTTGACCGACTTCTAGATACTCGCTTCCTACTTGTAAAAGTTTATTACAAGTTACTCAACTTTAGCAATCGTTTATTGCATAAGATGATAAGTGAGATGACCGACATGAGATGGTGATAATCCCACGAGCACCAAGTTTTATAATTCAGTATTTTTTGTGGATTCGTTTTAAACAAATTTACTTTATTGTTTGGATAATTTCATTTTTGTTAAAACAAGTTTTATTTTTGGTTTTAATTAATCTCGAATCCTTGGTTGAATTATATTGTGTGCATGTGTGATAATTACACTAGTCAAGGTTTATGACTAGAATGTAAGTCAAGTTTTTGACTTACTTATGTTTCATGTTTATATTTATATATTTGTTTGATTGTTGTTTAAATAATGTCTTGATAGCTCAAGGTATTTAGATGCTAGTAATTAGAAAGTTTTTCTAATGAAAGTGTTTAAGAGTTTTATGGAAGCATAAGGTTCAAAGGTTATTGAACTTAGTTAAAACATCTTAAGTAATAGTAATTACTTATGATAGAAAGTTTTAAAGTATTAGTATTAATGTAGTATGATTATATTGGATATAATCAAGATAGACTTTAAAGAGTATTATTACAAGTCTTTTATACTTGTAGTAAAGGTTTTAATGAAGTCATAATTCCCTAGTAAGAATAATTGGATATTCGTATAATCCAAGTAAAATGACTTAGACATTAAACGACTCTTAAAAGGGACAAACTATATTAAAGTATTTAAGAATTAAAGGGTATTATTTCAAGTCTTTTATAATTGTAATATATACAATATTTAATCAAGTCATAATTCCTTAATAGGAATAATGGATATTTGACAAATCCAAGTAATGACTTTGGCATTAAATAAAATTCTTAAAAGAATACTAATGTGTTTAAGAATTGATAGTATCATTTCAAGTGTTTTATACTTGTTAGATACAGTAATCAATAAAGATCATGATTCCCTAAACAGGAATGTTGGATATTCGCAAATCCAAAGGATGATCTTAATTATTGATAGAATTCTTAAAAGATTAAACTACAAGTTATTGACTAGGTCAAAGTAGTAGTTTATGAGATGCTTAAGTTCGATAAACGTAAGTGGGAGCTAAGACTAACGTAATTCATTAAAGATGTTAGTGAATTCAGTAAGTTTGTAAGACATTAACAACAAGGTTTTACCAAGTCGTTAGCCAAAGAGTTAAGAGAAATAATAAATGATCGTTGATTAGATTATTGCAAACCTAATAGCGTGATCACAAGTCTTGTGATTAATTATTTCATATCTAATAGGTTGTTAACCCTTCAGTGGATAACATAGTCATTTAAGGAAATTTCTTTAACTAGTAAGAATATCTACAAATCAAGTAACTAAAAGAAGCTTTAGTTACAAGGATGGTTTTATGAATTCAAGAAACTAAGGAGTTAATTTCCAATCCTCCTATGTTTACCGAATTACATAAAAGACAAGACTAGAATATGTTCTAGATTGTTGCAAGAACAAATATCTAGCAAAGACAAAAGTAATAGTATTCCTAAATACTCATCTTATGTCTTTAGTTTAATAGAAATGATTGGTTTAGTGATAAAGTTACAATTAAGTTTGTAAGAATCATTAAGTAATCAACACGAACGAAAGGAATAAGTAATGATCCAGTAATAATTCAGTATCTATGTCCAGTGAGGAATAATACTTGAGTTAGTATCATTTTTATTCAGACTTTGTATGTTTTACAAGATCCATGAATAAAAGTCTATTTATTCAAGAAGACAAAAAATCCGTGACTACTCGTCTTGGTGGGAACCTCGATGGGACGTTAACGTCATCGCGATATTTGGTGGTAGATTCGAAGTTCTTCGAAGATAGCTACACAAGTTTTGTGTAAACCAAATATCAGTGATATTCTGTTGGAGACTCAACGAATATTGGATTGACCACCGTGACAATACTTCGTGGTTGAAAAGTTCAAAAGTATTGTTCACTAGGATTGTCCTTAAGCCTGAGGTATTTGGTTTAGGATACGATGACTAATGTGCTTTGGTTCAACCCAGACAATTCGGAAATACGTTTGTCATACGAGGCAATACTGGGTACAAAGGAAGTTGTATTTTTAAATCGAAATATACAAGATGGAAATTGCACCTCCTCTTTAGGAGAGATATTTATAGGTCCTTTGACTTGATAAGAAACTGGCAAGTGCACGGCCGTGCCCAAACGAACTGATCTGTTCTTTATCGTTTATCACAGCAGTTTGAATCAAGAAGTCATAAAACGATTTCGAATACAGGAGTTGATATTTTCTACCATGCTCGTATTCATTATCACAAATATCGTGCTGCAAGGGACAAGCCTAACATAGTTTGCCCAATAAGTAGAGACAGAGTGTTCTTTACTAGGAGACGCTATTAAAGAGTTTTTCATAAACTATACATGGGTTACGTAAGCTGTTTTTATGGGGTTGGTTACCTACATGCCCATCTAGAAGGCCACTGTAGCTCGTATCATTAAGACAAAGGTTACAGACTTGCACAAGTGGGAGTCTGAAGGAATTATGTGCACAGTTAGTCAACCTATGATGATACATCCATGCCTACGAAATACTTAAGGGTCACACCGGTGAGTACATGTAATACGAGCAAGATAAGCAATGATACTACGAAGAGGAATCATTCATAATAGTCATTATGAATCAGTTAAGTATTAAGTTAGGTTTAACTTATTACTAGATTAGTTTAACTAACTAATTAATACAAGTAGTTGTACATTTACTAGTTGAGTAAATATACAATGTGTTAATTATAGATTATCCATGTTATGATTTAAAGCTATTAAATCATATAGTAATTGGATAATATTGTTGTATAAATTATATAAAGGTTATTATATAATTAATTATTAGAAGTATAAATACAAGTATATAATTCGTGTATATGGGTACCGAATTATTAGTGTATTAATACTAGACATTTAGTAGTTAAGTGCAACAATAATAAACTAGTTAAACTATAAGGGATGGAAGTGTTAAAAGGAAGTTTAATTAAAGTTCTAACATTAATTAAACTAGATGGGTTCTAAGAGTAACTTATTTGTATATAAATAAGAGGCTTAGGGTAACCCTAAAACCCCTTACACACCTCACGGAATCACTTCCCTCTCCTCTCCTAGTTTCGGCCGAGAACAAGCAACATGGGAAGAACACAAGTTTGTGTTCTTTGTTCTTCGTGTTCTTCGTGTTCTTCAAGTCTTGAAGATCCAAGTTCATTGCTTAGATCAACTAGAAGATCGCTCGACTTGTTCATCATAAGTGGATCTATCTTAAGCAATCAACAAGGTATGTTTTGGGAAACCCTTTTCTCCCTTCTCTCTCTTGGATGAATTTCGGCCAAAGAACCCTAGGGTTCTTTGGTTGATGGTCGACGAACACACAAGTATGTGTGTGTTCGAGTTCTTTGTACAAGGTTTCTTTCTTGTTAACCTAATCTAGTTCTCCAACATCCCACACATTTAGGGATTAAATCAGCTAGTTGGTTTTAACCGGTCAAGAACAAGTTCATGTTCTTGGTCAGTATGGTCGAACCAAGTTTACTAGGAGGTTGACCCAAGTGGTCGATCAGTGTACTATGAAACCCTTCACAAGAGTCCTCCTTCTTGGTTATCATCCATTTCAGTCCAACCAGATGATTGATATGGGCCTTAGGCAGATCTGCTTCAGAAATAAAGCATTCCCTATCCTCTGAGTCAGTATACATATATCCATAGATTGGATATATGACACTCTTCTTATCCTGAAATATAAGGTTAGAAGGAACAAGGTACTTTCGAAAAAATTGTATGTATGAAGGCACTCTGGTCTATTATTTGAGTAAGCTTCAGTCATCACACAAAGTGCTCTATACTCCACTTCATGGAGAATCCCCTTTTCATAACATACTGCATAAACTGCACATATTTCATCCAAGACTATCTGAGCAAATGTTGATCTGGTTAGTAGCTCTTTGATCAGTCTTGTGATCTTGACCTATTCTTGAAGACCAATATTTTGAATTTCATGAAGAAAGATCTTCATGGGAGGACTGATTAAACTAGTGCAGGTGATAACAATTTTTTCTTCTTTAGACTGCACCTTCACCTTATTAACATCAATGCTTTACCAATGTATACTCCTCACGAATGCTTTGTTCTTAAAGGACTCCTTAATGTTCTCCTTATACTGAGTCCGTCCTGCAACCATATTCTAGTAGTGCTGAATATGGTCTGGACCTTTTCTGGAAATTCTGTGAGATGGACCAGGAGTATCAGTATCTGGGTCAGTATCTGGTTCTTCTTTAACCCCCAACTCTTGTTCTTATAAGAATTTCTCTTGTTCTTCGACGAGTTGTTGATTAGACTTTCTTGGAACCTGTTCTGTATCACTGTCCACAGTATGGACATGTCTTATTGGTCTGGTGATCAAAGGAGCAGGTTCCTCACTTGATTAAGAAGAAGTAAGAACTACATTTGTCATTCTTCTTGTGGGTGATCTTCTTCTTCTAGTAACCAGATAGTCTTCAGGTTCTTGTGGCTCTTCATCATCAGAGGATAATGATAAAGAGCTTTCTTGTTCTGCCATTTCCAGTGCAAAATTTAGAAAGTTTTGAGTTGGCATTGAAATTGGTTCTTGATCTTCATCATCAGCAATATGCCAGACAAAAGGCCTGTAGACTACTATCTGCAAGTTGTTCTCTTCTTGAGCAGGTGGCTCAGTATCAACTTGCTGAGGTTGGTCAGTGTAGGTCTCCCCCTGAGCAGATGACTCAGATAGTTCTTCAAGTTGTTACAGTACTGACCTTCCTCTTTATCTTCTTCTTTCATACTGAAATCGAAGTGGTTCAGTATGAGTAAGTTGCTGAGATGGTTGTTGTTGTTGTGGAGTTTGATCTTCATTTAATTTTCTTCTTTTCTCCCTGAGCAGATGGCTTAGGTTGATCAACGTCATCTTCTCTTTGTCTCTTCTCCACCTTATTGGTATCAATGGATGGGGAAGGAAGAGGTTCAATATCAGCACCTATTTCCCCTTCTTGATGTTCATGTGTAGGGGAGGGCATAGGTTCAGTGGCAGCATCAATATCACCCTCAGGATCTACACTGGATGGTGATGTCCTAGGCTCAGTATCAGCTCCACCTGGATTGACATTGTCTCCACTGTGTTGAGAGTGTGGAGTCAATGGAGGCTGATGTTGTTGTTGGAGTAGTACAACTATCTATTTTAGGGAGTCAATTTCACTACTCATAATGTCGATCCTGGCCAGAATTGTGTTCTGTGTGTTCTGCATGGCCAGGATCTGCTGCGTGATTGTCTGCAAATACTTGTGTTCTCCTGGAGCCTGTGATACTGGATTACCCTGCCCAGATGGTGCTAAAGAAACAAAAATAGAAATCTGGTTAGTAATGAAAGGTTTATCAAATAGAATTGTGTTGTTGTTTAACTCTATAATAATTTAAACAGAATTTTGAAGTCTGTATTTCATCTGGTTTATGATGAAATATTGTGGACTTGTGCAAAGCTTGTGTAAGAAGTTTTAGTAAAACGTGAGTGTGAATATTTTAGTAGCTCAGTGTGACATCAACCACCATTGTCTCTTGAAATGGTGAGACAACTGTAGACTGACAGTGATCTAGGGGTGAGCATTTGGACCGAAAAAACCGAACTGAACCGAAAACCGACCGAAACCGAACCGAACCGAAACCGATAACACGTTATTGGTTCGGTTTCGGTTTTGAAAATTCATCATTATCGGTTATCGGTCTATCCGTTCGGTTCGGTTCGGTTCGGTTTTAGGAAAAGGATGAACATTTGGCCTAAAATAACCGAACCGAAACCGCACCGAACCGAAACCGAACCGAACCGAAACCGATAACATGTTATCGGTTCGGTTTTGGTTTTGAAAATTCACCGTTATCGGTTATCGGTTCTATCGGTTCGGTTCGGTTCGGTTCGGTTAGGTTTTGGCCCGATAAGCACCCCTACAGTGATCAATTGATTGCTCAGTGTATGAATGTTTCATAGTAGCAGTGGGCTAACTATGTTGGCCATAAAAGGATATATATTTGAAAGTTCGATTGAGACTTTGGTCAATATTGAGGTGGTACATGCCAATGCTTAGTCTCTATGGGGAAAAAGTATATATATATCCTGAGCACCTTCCAGAGTGTGTTGCTCATATGATATCTCCACATCAAGAGCAACATGAGGTTCCTCAATTGGTTGAGTAATTTGTTCTGGTTCTGGACCTGTTGTGGCAATCAGATTTTGTTCTTCAAATGATGGAGTCATTGTTGGAGCATTTATGTGCTGCACAGTATCTGATGATAGAGCTCCCATAATTACTGGAGTCCAGCTTCGTCTTCTTCTTCTTCTTCTTCTTCTTCTTGCAATCAAGGGTTGCGGTAGTGACTCAGTATCAGAATCTGATGCAGTATGAGGAGCATCATGATCCTGTTCATGTTGTGGACTGTTCGATTGTACTGGTTCTGGTTGAGTATCCACCATTTCAACATCTTCACTAGCATTACCACCACCATGATTATCATCATCATTATCATCACTGTCTGCAGTGTATTCAGTATCAGAATCATTTTCATCATCATCATCTATGTGAGTCTTAGCAATGGGTAACCTAGTGGCACTTAGTGGTGGTTCTTCCTCTCTAAGAGGATGAAAGAAAATCCTCTCATGAATGGGAGGAAGATCAGCCCGTATGCCTTCAAAATTATCATACATCTCCCTTGTCATAGAGTTTTGGAATATGATGGAGAGAAACCTGCAAAATGGAACATTTGGATCTCGGAGTCTGGCTTGAACAAGTGAGGCCAACTCATTGAATATCCATCTGGCATAGTCAATTTCCATGTTGTGGTACATGGTATGTACCAACTGCATTCCAAAATCGTTAATTTGATCAAGGGCCCCTGTTTTTTGGGTCATACACCGGATTATTTTTGAAATAATAATCCCCCACATCGTGCCAAATTCACGCCTCTTGATAATACCCGTTGTGTGATGTTTGCCTAGGAGGGTCAATACTGATCGTACAGTATCACGATCAACAAATCCTTCATACTGGGCATGTGCAGGTAAACGAAGTGTTTCTCTGATGATTGCTGTTGAGATAAATGCCCTTCGTTGATCGCGAATAACCCACCCTGCTATCATGTCTGGTGAGTCCATTTATGCAGTGTACCAGAACTCACACAACATTGCAGGGTATATTGCTCTCGGAGACAATTGGAGAGCATGTGAGATTGGGCTATGTCGAAGATAAGTAACCATCTGTCGAAAAGGAAGACATACCCAACATTCAGGGATCACAAAATTTGTTGTGATGTTTTTCTTCGAAAATTTTGGAAATTCATCACGTTGAAAGTTCTTCGCCGGTGCAGCATTCGGCGCCACGAATTGGAAATTCGCCATTTTTATCTGCGATTTTCGAAGTAGAAAAGATTTTGCTTGCAAAGAAAGAGTAGAAATCGTTAATCGCAGAGAGAAATTTAGAGATGAGAAATGAAATAACTGTTAAAAGAATTTAAATTTAGAGAAAATGGTTATATATATTAAGAATCACGGTATTGGGAAGTAAAAATGGCTGAAATGACAGCCTTATACTGTTCCAACGGTAACTTTTCTATTAAGGAAAGTTACCGTTGGGGAGTATGTGGTTTAGAATAATTGTGAACACTCCAGGATCCCCAATACTGACTTAGACTTAAAAAAAATTAAACTAAAAAATATTTAAAATTATAAAAACATTTAATTTAAGCTATAAATTAATAAAAAATTTTTAATTTTGATAAACCAGACGAGCTATACAGTGTTGGTCAGTATTGGACCCAATACTGAGCAGACAGTGTTAAGGCAAAAAGCCTTACCCCTTTAGGATCTTAAGATAACAAGACAACCTAGACTAGCTTAGATTAGTATGTAGAATTAATTAGCTAAGTTTTGGTGTGATACTGAGTAGGCAGTATTGGCCACTCAGTATCAGAACTTAGTATTGGGAATCCAATACCGAGTGGAAGGACTGAGTTACATTCTCAAATGTAACTGACCAGATCAAATCCCTTGATCTTGGTCACTTTCCTTACTGTAGTCCTTCAACTACTCCTTTGCCTATCTTGTAAGATCTCTATAACACAATAAATAGAGATCACTTGGCAAAGGAGTACTCACAAATTTACATTTTCACATTCATACTTTGTAATTGATCATTGGTCTTGTTTTTCCGCAACAAGCCACACTTAGTGGAATTATAAATTTGACTCTAATATTGTGTTAATCACTTTAATTGTGTTAAGCATCATTAATCTATCAATTAAACAAGTAATCCAGGGTTGTTGTGACCTAACAACTGGTATCAGAGCAGGCTAAATATACTCTTATTTAGTCGATCTATTACCCTGGCAGCCATTCCATATACATACCCTTCCCAACCTACAAAATCCAAAATGTCTTCCATAATTGCACTAGTTATGTCCGGAAAGGGAGTGCCAATCTTTGATGGTAAAGACTTTCATCAGTGGAAGTTGAAGGCACAATGATATCTTGAATCCATTCACCATGAAATGCTCACAGTGCTGACTGATGGTCCCATCATTCCCCAAACTGTGGAACCCATTGCAGCCACTGATGATGCTCCTGCAGGCACAGGAACCATACCAAAACTGAAGCATACATGGACTGATACTGAGCGTCAGTTGTTCAGTCTTGATTCTAGAGCCAAAGGGGTGATTGGTAATGCAGTTACCAAAGAAATATTGAATGCAATCATGAAGTTACCAACCGCAAAATCTATGTGGGATAGCTTATCAATCACCTATGAAGGCACAACAAAGGTGAAGTTGCAAAGAAAAAGCAACATGAGAAGAAATATGAAAACTTCTTCTCAAATCCTAATGAAGACATCACCTCTCTCTATTACAGGTTCAATACTGTTATTCATGATCTTATCAGTGTTGGGATTGTAAAGGAAAAAGGAGAACTCTGTAAAAAATTTCTAGACAGTCTTCCTCAACAATTCCTTGACATGACAAATTATGTCAATGCTGCTAACAATATTGAAACATACACTCTTCAAACGTTGTATGGTTTAATGTTGAATCATGAAGAGAACTATGCTGCTAGACTAATCAACTGGAAGAAGACTGAAAAGACTTCCACTGGCATGGCTTTAGTTGTGCAACATGCCTATACTGTCACAGAGCCTGAAGAGCCAAATGTTGATCTAGATAATGCTGAGACAGAAGAGCTTGAAACTCAAATGGCTCTCATGTCTATGAGGCTGGATCAGTTGAAGAAGAAGAGGTTGGGTGTTAGCTCTTCTAATACTGACCCAAGATCAGGTCTATGCTACATGTGTGGAAAGTCTGGACACATTGCTGCCAACTGTCATACAAAGTCATCTGAAACTGATCAGAATGATAAGATCGCATATCGAGCTAAACGGTAAAGGGACAAGTATGTCAAGTTGAAGAACAGGAGGAAGGGAAAGGGTGCAGCTGGGAATGGAGCACCTCATCAGGCACTATACTCTGAAGCTTGGATGGATGAAGGCTCAGTGATGATGAGGAAGAAATTGAAAACAAAGCCTTTGTGACTTTCACTGAAGAGGATTTGAAGAGCACCTTTGAGAAGGATATAAAAGAAGCTGAGAGAATGAGTGTTCACACTGATTGGGAAAAGATTTTTGAGTACATGATTGTTGATCTTAAAACTTTAGTACAAAAAGAAAAAGCTTTAAAATTAACTATTCTTGAACTGAAAGGGTAAATAATGAAAATTTAGATAAATTAGCAAAATTTAAAGATTTAGAATTAAACTTTTTGAACTTACAAGACATGAACTAAAGATTAGCTGATAAAGCTCATTTACACAAACTGGAAAAAGAAAAATTTGAAAAACAGTGTAAATCTTGGGGGAATGCTTCGATTAAATTAAATAAATGTCTAAATCAAAAATTTTCCCGAAAATGTGAGGGATGCACTTGGTGTTGATCCTCATTTAAAAAGTGGGAACAATTTTGCTGATTTATTTGAAATTTTTTCAGATATGAATCCAATTTAATTTGTCAAGTCTAATACATTTTGTGAAATTGGATGTCAAACTGAGTCAGATGATGAGGACAAAATGATTTTTGAAAAAGTCATTGGTCCTTCTATCTGTTCAAAGTGCTATAGTGAACTACAAGAGCTCAGTATTGAATTTACTGAAAAAGAAATTTCTGATACTGAACCCGTTGTAGTGCAGTATGACACTTCTGCTGTTCCACCATTTGAATTATTATTTAATACCACTACATTTGAAAAATATAATGAAATGGAACAACTTCTACATCTAGTGTTATAACTGATACTGAGGTTGCAGGAACAAGTGATTCATGTACTGAAGAACCAAAAGACCCTGTTAAAGTTGTCATTTTAAAACATGATAAACAAAAATCAACTTCAACAGGATCTGCAAGTGGCAAAAACAAGAAGTCTAAACATAATAAGACTTCTTTGCCAAGTAAAAAGAAGAAACCAGATTCATCTCCTCCAAAACCCGTTAAAATAATGTTAGACCACCTATAAAAAAGACAAAAATAACATTTTAAAATCCATTGGTGATCAGATTAAAATTTTCAGCCAAAAGTTTGCAAAACTAACTCATACTGATCAACCAAAAGAAAAACAATTTTCTAAGATTCCTTATGAAAATATGTTCAGAAATAGGCCTAGAAAATGTTACAGATGTCATCATACTGGTCATAAAGGAGATGAATGCTGGACTGATCTCTCAAATCCTAGGTACTCAGTACCAAAGAAGAAGAGAGAAAATAAGTCAGTATCACCAAAGAAAACCTCCAAGGTTTCTCCTGAAGTGATATTGACCTCTCCATCTAAAGAGATCAAGTCTAAACCTGTTTCTCCTACCAAAGGTCCCATTCAAAGATGGGTTCCTAAAATGAACTAATCCTTTTTATGTGTCTTGTGCAGGGTGATAGAAAATGGTGCCTGGATAGTGGCTGCTCAAGACACATGACAGGCAGCATGGAGTACCTTCTAAATTATACACCAGAGAAGGGTCCTTCTGTCAAGTTTGGGGATGATTCAGTAGGAAAGACAAGAGGATATGGAGTGATCAAGGCAGGCAACATAACTTTCAAAATAGTTGCCTATGTAGAGGGTCTAAAACACAATCTACTCTGTATTAGCCAGATGTATGATGATGACAATGAAGTTCATTTCAGAAAAACTGCAGGAATCATCTACAATGATAAGGGGCAACCTGTACTCATTGCTCGAAGAGAGAAAAATGTCTATGTGGTCAACCTGTATGAACTAGACCCTAAAATAAGAGCGTGCCTGCTTTCTAAAGTCAATCCAGAACTGAACTGGATGTGGCACAAGAAACTCTCTCACATCAACTTCAGAAACATCAATGAGCTCAGTAAGAAGAAGTTGGTGAGAGGGTTGCCCACAATTCCTTATTCAAAAGATAAGTTGTGTACAACATGTGAAATGGGCAATCAGAAGAAGAGTTCATTTAAATCAAAAGTCAACCATTCTATAAATGAACCTCTTACAATGATACATATGGATCTTTTTTGCCCCATCAGTACACCATCTTTGGGCAAAAAGGTCTATACACTGGTCCTGGTTGATGAATACTCAAGATACACTTGGATCATCTTTCTTAAGACCAAGTCAGATGCTACCACAGAAATTATTGCCTTCATCAAAATAGAAGAACTTCAGAAAGGCAACAAGGTCAAGCAACTTAGAAGTGACCATGGTACTGAGTTCAAGAACTCAATATTAGCAGATTTCTGTGAAGACAAAGGAATCGTACAAAACTTCTCTGCAGCCTACACACCACAACAAAATGGTATTGTAGAAAGGAAAAATAGAACACTGATTGAAGCTGCAAGAACTTTGTTATGCCATGCTGGACTGGCACTGAGCTTCTGGGCTGAAGCTGTAAACTGTGCAAACTTTACACAAAAAAGAGCCACTATAGTCCAAAGACATCACAAGACTCCTTATGAGTTATATCAAGGCAGGGTTCCTAATGTGGATTATTTCCACATCATTGGGAGTAAATGTTTTGTACTCATTACTAAACAAAATCTCAACAAATTTGCTCCCAAAGCAAATGAGGGTGTGTTCATGGGCCACTCACCACACTCCAAGGCTTTCATAGCGTATGTTATTTCAACAAAGGTGATTGAAGAATCCATCCATGTTACATTTGATGAAAATCCGGATGAGCATTCTACTTCAGCAAAGGAGGACATAAGTGGTATTGAAACCTTATGTAATCCAGAAAACTCCAATGCTGACCAACCCAAGTCTCACCCATATTATGTTTCACATGGTATGAGTGATACTGATCAAGATAGAACTCAACATGATCAATCTGCAACAAATACTGAGGTTCCCATATCTGAGAACCCCAATAATGAGTTCTCAAATCTTGATCTGAACAACTCCACTTATGAAGAAGGTGAAACATCCAACACATTTCAAGAACCCTCCTCAAATCTGCAAAATGAAGAAGAACAACAGCCTGAACTGTCTAATACTGAACAAAATTAAGATTTGTATCAGACAGACAACACTCCAGCTCAAAAAGATATTGTTGACCTTGCTTCAAATGCTCCCTTAGGAAACAATCTAAGGGAACACAGGGACCATCCACATTCTTAAATTATTGGTCCTATTGAACAAGGTGTCCAAACAAGAAGAAAGTTAGCTTTTGAACCCCAAGCCACTGCAAATTTCTGTTTCTTCTCAAGTTTTCTGTCTACCATGGAACCAAAGAAAGCTGGTGAAGCTTTATTAGGTGAAGACTGGGTAGAAGCATTGCAAGAAGAGCTTACAGAATTTGAAAGAAACAAAGTTTGGAACTTAGTACCACCCCCTTCCAGCAAAACTATTATTGGTACTAAGTGGGTATTCAGAAACAAGACGGACAAA
The DNA here is from genome assembly GCA_963853835.1 of Calendula officinalis. Taxonomy (NCBI): domain Eukaryota; kingdom Viridiplantae; phylum Streptophyta; class Magnoliopsida; order Asterales; family Asteraceae; genus Calendula; species Calendula officinalis. The sequence continues at coordinate 50,293,505 of OY970820.1, read as the reverse complement.
GATGGTGTTGTAATTAGAAATAAGGAAAGACTGGTTGCTCAGGGTTACAAGAAAGAAGAAGGCATTGACTATGATGAAACATTTGCACCAGTTGAAAGAATTGAAGCTATTAGGCTGTATCTTGCGTATGCAGCTTTCAAGAACTTCAAGGTTTATCAAATGGATGTCAAGAGTGCCTTCCTCATTGGAAAACAGCAAGAGGAAGTTTATGTTAAACAACCCCCAGGTTTTGTTGATCCTAAATTTCCTAATTACGTTTACAAGCTTGATAAAGCTTTGTATGGGCTCAAACAAGCTCCTAGAGCCTGGTATGATACCATGTCTGAGTACCTAATTGAAAATAAATTTACAAGTGGTAAAATTGATAAAACTTTATTTTTAAAAAGGAATGGGTCTGACATCTTACTCATTCAGATATATGTTGATGATATTATCTTTGGCTCCACTGACAAATCCATGTGTGATTGGTTTGCTAAGATAATGTCATCTCAGTATTAGATGAGTATGATGGGAGAACTTACTTATTTTCTTGGTTTACAAGTTGATCAAAAGCCTGATGGCACTTTTACAAATCAAAGTAAGTATGTGCATGACATGCTAAAGAAATGCAAATTTGAAAATTTATCTTCTATGCACACTCCTATGGGTACTTAGGACAATTTAAGTAAGGATGAGACTGGTAAACCAGTATGTCAATCCACATACCGAGGTATGATTGGTTCCTTACTTTACATAACAGCTAGCAGGCCTGATATCATGTTTGCAACATGTTTGTGTGGTTGGTATCAGGCTGATCCCAAGGAATCACATATGAAAGCTGTTAATCGCATTTTTAGATATCTTTCAGGTACTCCTAACATGGGTCTCTGGTATCCCAATGACTCAGCCTTTGACCTTGAAGGGTATACAGATGCAGATTTTGCAGGTTACAGGTTGGCCAGGAAAAGTACAAGTGGAGGATGCCAATTTCTTGGTGGAAGATTAGTTGGTTGGTCATCCAAGAAACAAAATTCAGTAGCAACTTCCTCAGCAGAAGCCGAATATGTTGCTGCAGGAAGTTGCTGTGCTCAACTCTTATGGATGCAGTATCAACTTATGGACTATGGGATCAACTTTCAGAAAACTCCCATTCATTGTGATAACAAAGAGTGCTTGCTAATACTGAGAACCCAGTCCATCACTCAAGAACAAAGCACATTGATATCAGACACCACTTTATCCGAGATAATGTGGAAAAGGGTAAGGTTGAGGTAGATTATGTTCCCACAGAGGACCAATTGGCTGATGTATTTACTAAACCTCTCTCAGAGGAAAGGTTTATGAATTTACTAGGGCAATTGGGCATACTAAACCCTTAAATCTTCTCAAAATTTTCTGATACTATATGCTCAGTATTGGTTCCAATACTGACCAGGTCAGTATCACTCGTCTTGTTTATCAAAATTAAATAATTTTTATTTTTTATTAATTTATAGGTTAAATTAAATGTTTTTATAACTTTTATTTTTTTTTTAATTTAATTTTTTTAAACTCAGTATTGGGTGTCCTGGAGTGTTAAAACTGATTCTAACCCTCATACTCCCCAAGGGTAACCTTTCTTTATAGGAAAGTTACCGTTGGAACAGGATAAGACTGTGATTTCAGCTGGTTTAACTTCCCAATACCGTAATTATTGCCTTTTTACTATAAATAACCGTTTTTCATTTCATTTAAAAATTTTTTAAACTGTTATTTCATTCTTTCTTCTCCGATTTGTCTCTGCGATTAACGATTCTACTCTTTCTTTGCAAGCAAAACCTTTTCTACTTCGTAAATCACAGATAACAATGGCGAATTTCCAATTTGTGGCGCCGAATATTGCACCGACGAACGAATTTCAACGTGATGAACTTCCTAAGTTCTCTAGGAACAACACCACAGCAAACTTCGTGATTCCAGCAGGTTGGGTATGTCTTCCATTTCGTCAAATGGTCACTTATCTTCGACATAGCCCAATCTCACATGCTCGCCAAGTCTCTCCGAGAGCTATATACCCTGCTATGATGTGTGAGTTCTTGTATACTACAGCAATGGACTCACCAGATATGATAGCAGGGTGGGTCATTAGAGAACAACGAAGGGCGTTTATTTCAACAGCAATCATTAGAGAAACACTTTGTTTGCCCGCTCATGCTTAGTATGAAGATTATGTTGATCGTGATACTACACGATCATTATTACCACTTCTTGGACGACAACAGACAACGGACATCATTAAAAGGCATGAATTTGGCCTAATGTGGGGGATTATGATTTCCACAATAATCAGGTGTATGACCCACAAAACAGGGGTCCTTGATCAAATTAATGATTTTGGGATGCAGTTGGTATACGCTATGTACCACAACAGGCAGATTGGCTATGCAAGATGGATATTCAATGAGTTGGCCTCAGTTGTTCAAGCCAGACTATGAGCCCCTAATGTTCCTTTTTGCAGGTTTATGTCCCTTATCTTTCAGCACTCAATGCCAAATGCTATGTATGATGATTTTGATGGCATTCGAGTTGATCTTCCTCCAATTCATGAGAGGATATACTTTCATCAACCAAGGGTAGAAGAACCACCACTCAGTGCCACTATGTTAGCCATTGCTCAGGCTCCCATAGATGATGATGAAGATGATTCTGGTACTGAATCAACTGCAGACAGTGATGGTGGTGATGATGATAATGGAGGTGGTATAAATGATAATCAAGATGTTGAGATGGTAGATGCTCAACCTGAACAAGAACCAGTGCAACCAAACATTCCACAACCTGCACAAGATCTTGATGCTCCTCATACTGCATCAGCGAGTCCGTTTCTGAGTCACTTCCACAACCTTTGTTTGCTGGAAGACGAAGAAGAAGAAGTTTGAATCCAGTAATCATAAGGGCTCTTTCATCAGCAGAAGTGCAACACACACATATTCCATCTTTGACTGCTTCCCTTAAAGAGCAGAATGTGATAGCTGCAACTGCAGCCCTTCCAGGTCCTAAACCAGAACCTATTGCTCAACCAATTGAGGAACCTCATGGTCCTCTTGATGTGGAGATCCAATATGAGCAACATACACTGGAAGGTGCTCAAGATAGAGGCCATACAGGTCCTGAGGGTGCTGGAGGTTCAAATCAACATACAGATGATCCAGCACCGACCTCTGCAGATGTAAGAAGAGAATCCGACAAAGCCTCAGGTATGAATTTCTATAAAACCCTTAAAACAGTCAGTGGCACTACTCCAACAACAACATCAACCTCCACCGACTCCACCATCCGATCACGGTGGACACAATGAAGATGAAGGTGGAAATGATACTGAGCCAAGGAAATCACCCTCCAATGCAGATCCTAAGGATGATACTGATGCTGCTCTTGAGCCTATGCCATCTCCAACAAATGAAGATCAAGAAAGAGACATAGGTGGTGATACTGAGCCTCTTCCTTCCCCATCCGATGATAACAATAAGGGGGAGATGAGACAAAGAGAAGGTGAGGTTGATCAACCTGAGCCATCAACATGAGCCATCTACCATCTGAGCCATCTGCTCAGGGGGAGACTAACCAACCTAAACAGGTTGATACTGAGCCTCCTGCTCAGGATGTGAACAACCTGCAGATCATTGTCTACATGCCATTCATCTGGACCATTTCTAATGATGAAGATGAAGAACCAAATCCAGTGCCAATTCAAAACCTTCTCAACTATGCACTAGAATGGCAGAATAGGAAGCTCTTCATCATCATCCTCCGATGATGAAGAGCCAGAAGAACCTCAAGACTATCTGATTACCAGAAGAAGAAGACCACCCACAAGAAGATTGATAAATATGGTCCTCACTTCTTTTGAATCAAGTGAGGAACCTGCTCCTTTGATTACAGACCTAGAAGACATGTCCATACTGTGGACAGTGAGGCTGAGCAGGTTCCAAGAAAGACTCGCCAACAACTTGTTGAAGAAAAAGAGAGATTCATATATGAACAAGAGTTGGGGGTGAAAGAAGAACCAGGTAATGACCCAGATACTGATACTCCTGGTCCATCTCACAGAGTTACAAGAAAGGGTCCGGACCATATCCAACATTACTGGAATATGGTTGCTGCACGGACTCTGTATAAGGAGAACAGTAAGGAGTTCTTGTAGACCAAGGAATTTCCCATTGTGAGGGCAGTACACTGGTTAAACCTTGATGTTAATAAAGTGAAAGTGCAGTCCAAAAAGAAGGAAAACTTATTATCACCTGCACTGCTTTAATCAGTCCTCCCATGAAGATCTTTCTTCATGATATTCAGAGAATTGGTCTTCTAGACTGGGTGAATATCACAAGGCTGATCAAAGAGCTTCCAACAAGATCAACATTTGCTCAGATAGTTTTGGATGAAATCTGTGCAGTTTCTGCAGTATGCTATGAGAAGGGGCTACTCCACGAAGTGGAGTATAGGGCACTCAGTGTGATGACTGAGGTATATTCAAACAATCGACCAGAGTGCCTTCATACATACAAGTTTTTCCAGAAGTACCCTCTACCTCCTAACCTTGTATTTCAGGATCAAAAGAGTGTCATATATCTAACCTCTGGATATATGTATACTGACTTAGAGGATAGAAAGTGCTTCATCTCTGAAGCAGATCTGCTAAGGGCCCCTATCAGTCATCTAGTGGGACTGAAATGGATGATATCCAAGAAGGAGGACTCTTGGTTTAGAAAGAAGATCATTGCTGTGCTCAACAACATAAAGGATGAACTGAAGAAGAGAGAAGAGTTCATCCACATCAAGAAAGAGGTCTTATATGAGCAGGAATCCATCTACATCAGATGAAGAAGAAGATTCAGCTGTTTAGATGAAGAAGAAGACTCTGCGGTCTTCTTACATATTTTTGTCTTGTTTTGCTTTATTCCTTCTCTTTGTAATATTGTCTTGTTATCATTAGATAGGAGGAGATTATTAAGGCAAAAAGCCTTACCCCTTTAGGATCTTAAGATATCAAGACAACCTAGACTTGCTTAGATCAGTATGTAGAATTAATTAGCTAAGTCATGGTGTGATACTGAGTAGGCAGTATTGGCCACTCAGTATCAGAACTCAGTATTGGGAATCCAATACTGAGTGGAAGGACTGAGTTACATTCTCAAATATAACTGACCAGATCAAATCCCTTGATCTTCGTCACTTTCCTTACTCTTAGTCCTTCCACTACTCCTTGGCCTATCTTGTAAGATCTCTATAACACTATAAATAGAGATAACTTGGCTAAGGAGTACTCACCAATTTACGTTTTCACATTCATACTTTTTAATTGATCAGTGGTCTTGTTCTTCCGCAACAAGCCACACTTAGTGGAATTATACATTTGACTCTAATATTTTGTTAATCACTTTAATTGTCTCAAGCATATTAATCTGTCAATTAAACAAGTAATCCAGGGTTGTTGTTACCTAAGAGACAGTATAAGAAATTTTTTGAAAGAGTTAAGGATTCGGTGTACCTAATTGCCCTAGTAGATACATAAACCTTTCTTCAGAGAGAGGTTTAGTAAATGCATCAACCAATTGATCCTCTGTAGGGACATAATCTACTCGAACCTTACCCTTTTCCACATTATCTCAGATAAAGTGGTGTCTAATATCAATTTGCTTTGTTCTTGAGTGATGGAATGGGTTCTCAGGGATAGCAATAGCACTCTTGTTATCACAATGGATGGGTGTCTTCTGAAAATCGAACCCATAATCCATGAGTTGGTACTACATCTATAAGAGTTGAGCACAACAACTTCCTGCAGCAACATATTTTGCTTCTGTTGTGGAAGTTGCTACTGTATTTTGCTTCTTGGATGACCAACCAACCAATCTTCCACCAAGGAATTGGCATCCTCCACTTTTGCTTTTCTTATCAAGGTCAAAGTCTGAGTCTTGTGGATACCAAAGACCCATGTTAGGAGTACCTGAAAGATATCTAAAGATTCTCTTAACCGCTTTCGTATGTGATTCCTTGGGATCTGCCTGATACCGAGCACAAAAACATGTTGCAATCATGTTATCAGGCCTGCTAGCTGTAAAGTAAAGTAAGGAACCAATCATACCTCGGCTTACCAGTTCCATCCTTATTAATCTTATCCTGAGTACTCATAGGGGTGTGCATAGAAGATAAATTTTAAAATTTGTATTTCTTCAGCATGTCATGCACATACTTACTTTGGTTTATAAAAGTGTCATCCGGCTTTTGATCAACATGTAAACCAAGAAAATAAGTAAGTTCTCCCATCATACTCATCTGATACCGAGTTGACATTATCTTAGCAAACCAATCACACATGGATTTGTCAGTGGAGCCAAAGATAATATCATCAACATATATCTGAATGAGTAAAATGTCAGACCCTTTTCTTTTTAAAAATAAAGTTTTATCTATTTTACCTCTTGTAAATTTATTTTCAATTAAGTACTCAGACAGGGTATCATACCAGGCTCTGGGAGCTTGTTTGAGCCCATACAAAGCTTTATCAAGCTTGAAAACATAATTAGGAAATTTAGGATCAAGAAAACCTGGGGGTTGTTTAACGTAAACTTCCTCTTGTAGTTTTCCATTGAGGAAAGCACTCTTGACATCCATCTGATATACCTTGAAGTTCTTGAAAGGTGCATATGCAAGATACAACCTAATCGCTTCAATTCTTGCAACTGCTGCAAATGTTTCATCATAGTCAATTCCTTCCTCTTGCCTGTAACCCTGAGCAACCAGTCTTGCCTTATTTCTGATTACAACTCCATCTTTGTCCATCTTGTTTCTGAACACCCACTTAGTACCAATAATAGTCTTGCCAGAGAGAGGAGGTACTAAGTTCCAAACTTTGTTTCTTTCAACTCTGTAAGCTCTTCTTGCATAGGTTCTACCCTGTCTTCATCTAATAAAGCTTCATCATCTTTCTTTGGTTCCATGATAGACAGAAAGCTTGAGAAGAAACAAAAGTTTGCAGTGGCTTGAGGTTCAAATGCTAATTTTCTTCTAGTTTGGACACCTTGTTCAATAAGACCAATGATATTTGAGTGTGGATGGTCTCTGTGTTTCCTTAGATTGTTACCTAAGGGAGCATTTGAAGCAAGGTCAACAACATCTTGTTGAACTAGAGAGTTTTCTGTCGGATATTGATCTGGGTTTTGTTCAGTATGAGATAGTTCAGGTTGCTGGTTTTCTTCATCTTGCAGATTTGAGGTGGATTCTTGGAATGTATTGGATGTTTCACCTTCTTCATAAGTGGAGTTATTAAGATCAAGATTTGAGAACTCAGTGTTGGGGTTCTCAGAGATGGGAACCTCAGTATTAGTTGCAGTTCTTCCATACTGAGTTATATCTTGATGAGCATCACTCATACCATGTGAGACATAATGTGGGTGAGACTTGGGCTGGTCAGCATTGGAGTTTTCTGGATCACATAAGATTTCTAAACCACTTATGTCCTCCTTTGCTGAAGTAGAATGCTCATCCGGATTTTCATCAAACATAACATGGGTGGATTCTTCAATCACCTTAGTTGATATAATATACACTCTGAAAGCCTTGGAGTGTGGTGAGTAGCCCATGAAAACGTCTTCATTTGCTTTGGAGGCAAACTTGTTGAGATTTTTTTTAGTACTGAGTACAAAACATTTGCTCCTAAAGATGTGGAAATATTCCACATTAGGAACTCTGCCATGATATAACTCATAAGGAGTCTTGTGATGTCTTTGGACTATAGTGGCTCTGTTCTGTGTAAAGTTTGCCCAGTTTACAGCTTCATCCCCGCAGCTCAGTGCCAGTCCAGCATGGCATAACAAAGTTCTTGCAGCTTCAATCAGTGTTCTATTCTTCCTTTCTACAACACCTATTTGTTGTGGTGTGTAGGCTGCAGAGAAGTTTTTTACGATTCCTTTGTGTTCACAGAAATCTGCCAGTACTGAGTTCTTGAACTCAGTACCATGGTCACTTCTTAGTTGCTTGACCTTGTTGCCCTTCTGAAGTTCTTCTCTTTTTATGAAGGAAATGATTTATGTGGTAGCATCTGATTTGGTCTTAAGGAAGATGACCCAAGTGTATCTTGACTATTCATCAACCAAGACCAGTGTATAGTCTTTTCGGCCAGAGATGGTGTACTGATGGGGACAAATAGATCCATGTGTATCATGATGAGAGGCTCATTAATCGAACGCTTGACTTTTGACTTGAATGAACTCTTCTTCTGCTTGCCCATTTCACATGTTGTACACAACTTATCTTTTGAATAAGTAATTGTGGGCAACCCTCTCACCAACTTCTTCATACTAAGCTCATTTATGTTTCTGAAGTTGGTATGAGAGAGTTTCTTGTGCCACATCTAGTTCAGTTCTGGATTGACTTTAGAAACAAGGAAAACTCTGATAGTAGGGTCTAGTTCAGACAAGTTGACCACATACACATCTTTCTCTATTCGAGCAATGAGAACAGGTTGTCCCTTCTCATTATAGATGATTCCTATAGTCTTCCTGAATCGAGCTTCATTGTCATCATCACACATCTGGCTTATACTGAGCAGATTGTGCTTAAGACCCTCTATGTAGGCAACTCTTTTAAGTTATTGTGTCTGCTTTGATTACTCCATATCCTCTTGTTTTCCCTACTGAGTCATCTCCAAACCTTACAAAAGGACCCCTCTCTGGTGTATAGTTTAGAAGGTATTCCATACTGCCAGTCATGTGTCTTAAGCAACCACTATTAAGGTACCATTTTCTATCACCCTACACAAGACACAAAATAAGGATTAGTTCTTTTTAGGAACCCATTTTTGAATGGGACCTTTGGTAGGAGAAACAAGTTTAGACTTAATCTCTTTAGATGGAGAGGTCAGTATCACTTCAGGAGAAACCTTGGAGGTTTTCTTTGGTGATACCGACTTATTTTCTCTTTTTTCTTCGGTACAGAGAACCTAGGATTTAAGAGATCAGTCCAGCATTCATCTCCTTTATGACCAGTATGATGACATCTATAACATTTTTCAAAAGGAATCTTAGAGAACTGTTTTTCTTTTGGTTGATCAGTGTGAGTTAGTTTTGCAAACTTTTGACTTAAAAATTTAATCTGATCACCAATAGATTTTAAAATGCTATTTTTGTCATTTTTAATAGGTGGTCTAACATTATTTTTAACAGGTTTTGGAGGAGATAGATCTGGCTTTTTCTTTTTATTTGGCAAAGAAGTCTTATTTTGTTTAGACTTCTTGATTTTGCCACTTGAAGATCCTGTTGAAGTCGGTTTTTGATTATCATGTTTTAAAATAACAACTTTAACAGGCTATTTTGGTTCTTCGGTACATGAATCATCTGTTCCTGCAACTTCAGTATCAGTTATTATAATAGGTGTAGAAGTTGATTCATTTGCATCAAATATTTCAAAAGTAGAAGTATTGAATAATAATTCAAATGGTGGAACAGCAGAAGTGTCATACTGCACTACATCGGGTTCAGTATCAAAATTTTCTTGAGCAGGAAATTCAATACTGAGCTCTTGTAGTTCAGTATAGCACTTTGAGCAGATTGAGGGACCAACAGGTTGATCAAAAATAATTTTTTCCTCATCACCTGACTCAGTTTGACATCCAACTTCACAAAATGTTTTAGATTTCACAAACTGAATTGGATTCATGTCTGAAAATTCCTCAAATAAATCAGCAAAATTGTTTTGATTTTTCAATTGAGGGTCAACAGCAAGTGCAGCCCTAACATTGCCTGGAAATTATTGATTTACACTGATTTTCAAAATTTTCTTTTTCAAGTTTATGTAAACGAGCTTTATCAGCTAATCTTTGGTTAATATCTTGTAAGTTTAAAAAATTTAATTCTAAATCTTTAAATTTTTCTAATTTATCTAGGTTTTCAATAGTTACTCTTTCAAGTTCAAGTATAGTTATTTTTTAAAGCTTTTTCTTTCTGTACTAAAGTTTTAAGATCAGCAATCATGTACTAAAAAAAATTTCTTTTTCATTTATTGAATAAATTTGAAAGGCACTCACCTTGTACAACTGAGTGGAATCCCAATCACTGTGAACACTCATCCTCTCAACCTCTTTGACATCTCTCTCAGAGGTGCTCTTCAAATCTTGTTCAGTGAAAGCCATAAAGGATTTGTTCTCAACTTCTTCCTCATCATCACTGAGCTCTTCATCCATCCAAGCTTTAGAGTACAATGCCTGATGAGGTGCTCCATTCCCTGCTGCACCCTTGCCCTTACTCCAGTTCTTCAACTTCACATACTTATCCCTATACCGTTTAGCTCGGTATGCAATCTTATCATTCTGATCAGTTTCAGATGACTTAGTATGGCAGTTGGCAGCAATGTGTCCAAGCTTTCCACACCTATAACATAGACCCGATCTTGGGTCAGTATTGGAAGAGATAACACCCAGCCTATTCTTCTTTAACTGATCCAGCTTCATAGACATAAGAGCCATTTGAGTTTCTAGCTCCTCTGCTTCAACATTATCAAGATCAACCTCTGGTTCTTCAAGCTCAGTGACAGTATAGGCCTGTTGCACAATTAAGGCTATGTCAGTGGAAGTCTTGTCAGTTTTCTTCCAGTTGATCAGTCTAGCAGCATTGTTCTCCTTATGATTCAACATCAAACCATACAATGTTTGAAGAGTGTATGTTTCAATGTTGTTAGCAGCATTGACAGAGTATGTCATGTCACGGAATTGTTGAGGAAGACTGTCGAGAAATTTTTGACAGAGTTCTCCTTCTTCCTTCACAATCCCAACACTGATAAGATCATGGATAACAGTATTGAACCCGTTATAAAGAGAGGTGATATCTTTATTAGTATTTGAGAAGAAGTTTTTGTATTTCCTTCTCATGTTGCTCTTTCTTTGCAACTTCACCTTTGTTGTGCCTTCATAAGCGACGGTTAAGCTATCCCACATAGCTTTTGCAGTTGGTAGCTGCATGATTGCAGTTTCTTTGGTAACTGCATTACCAATCACACCTTTGGCTCTAGAGTCAAGACTGAACAACTATCGGTCAATATTAGTCCATGTGTGCTTCGGTTTTGGTATGGTTCTTGTGCCTGCAAGAGCATCATCAGTGGCTGCAATGGGGTCCACAGTTTGTGGAATGACGGGACTATCAGTCTGCACTGTGAGCATTTCACAATGGATAGATTCAAGATATATACCATTGAGCTTTAAACTTCGACTAAATAAGAGTTTATTTAGCCTACTCTGATACTAGTTGTTAGGTCACAACAACCCTGGTTTTTTTGTTAATTGATAGATTATTATACTTAATGAAATATTAAAGTGAATAACACAAGAATATAGTCAATGTATAATTCCACTAAGTGTGGCTTGTTGCGGAATAACAAGACCACTGATCAATTACAAAGTATGAACATGTAAAAGTGAATTAATGAGTACTCCTTTGCCAAGTGATCTCTATTTATAGTGTTAGAGATATGTTACAAGGTAGGCAAGGAGTAGTGGAAGGACTGATATAAGGAAAGTGACCGAGATTAAATAGATTTGATCTGGTCAGTTAAACATGAAAAGTTTAACTCAGTCGTTCCACTCAGTATTGGGTTCCAATACTGAGTTCCAATACTGAGCGGCCAATACTGCCTACTCAGTATTGCACCAAGACTTAGCTAATTTAGTATACAAACTATACTAAGCTAGTCTAGGCTGTCTTGTTATCTTAAGATCCTAATGGGGTAAGGTTTTTTGCCTTAACACTATCTCCCCCTGAAGAATTAGGGGATGCACCTCTAATATCTAGACAAGTTGGGGTGCGGGTTCAAGCTCATGAACCGGTTGAATAAAGAATGCTAGATTTTGGAGAGGCCCAAGAAAGGCTTGCAGTTGTTCATTGATGCTGTTGAAACCTGCATTCATCTCTTCTCGAATACCAGATGACGTTTTTAATAACTCATCTTTCATATCAGATACTACTGTTGTAAGATTGCTGACTTGGTTGATTAGTGTATGTTGAGTAGGACAAAGTTCGTCATGAGATGCAGTTAATAGATCACCTCATGAACAACATCTTGATTTTTTGCCAATGCATCCTGACAGGCCATCGTCACATGTTGATATTCATTCAGGGCCTTCAAATCATGCATGATGGACACATATTGTTCTTCAATGGGTTTTTGTATTTTAAGCGCATCTTGATTTAGATCGCCTATCACTTGCTGACTTCCTGAGAAGAGTTCTGGAATAGTTGACAGAGTTTCCACACGTTGTTCCATTCGGTCAAAAGTTTGGCTGATTTTCATTTGGTGGTAGTTTTGCTGATGTTTCACTATATCCATCTAACTACATATGGCAGAGAATGCCCGTTCAGTTTGTTTAATAGCCAGAGCAACTTCTTCATCTCGGAATTTTGATCCTCCTGACGAATACACATTTACAGGCTCAACGTCAGCATTGGGATTCTTCTGAGGCACTCAAGAAGTAGTTGCTTGCTCAGTTTTGTCTGTATGGACATTGGTGTTTGTGAGCAGACCTAGGGGATTTGGTGAGTCGTCAATGAGGTAATTTCGATGCAGAGGAGTTGGAGAACGTTGAACATCATCATTATCGTCATTAGAGCAATCTGAAGGTCTTTCGAACTGAGATGCATCCTTGTTTATGTTTTGAATAGGCTGACTTATGATTCGATTAGCTACAGAGAAGTTAAAATCACCATCAATTGGAACTTCACCATAGCTTTCCTCTTGTTCTTCATTATCTATTTCATATATGATTTCTAGTGGAACTCTTAATAACTCTTCATCAGATGTCTGCAAAAAGTGGTTAATTACTGGAGTAGACTCTAGTGCAAGTGATTTGGTTTGTGTGTGCATACCAGACTCCTGATGCGTTTGCGATTAACCCTGAACTATATCATCAGTCAGTTGAGAGACTGGGATAGGATGAGGTGGAGATACCATTTTCTCGTCAGATACCATCTCAGTATCTGATGGGGATGGTGAAGGTTGATTTACCTTGGGCATAAGGTTTTTCTTATTGACTAGTCTGGCCCGTTAGGTCCTGGCGAGCCCTTTTGTGAGGGAAACCCCAGTCGGTGATTTTTTCTTAGTGCGAGATGGAGATTTTTGTGGTGGGGAGACTTGGTCAGAATCTGATTCGTTTTTCAGATTCGTGGTCTCTTTGGGGAAAGAGCCGGTATCCAAGAAACCTGAAGGAAGTGCGTGCGAAGCCAGGTTTTCAAGCCTCGTCCGATCCTCGTTAGAGGGACCGGGTTCAGGGATTATGGAAGTAAAGATCAATATACCTTGGGGAAGAGGCTTGGTCTCCTTGGCGGAAACGCTTGAGAAGTTTGCGTCACCCACAATGCCGGAAAAATATCGTCCATCTTTGCTTTTGAGCTCGTATTCCACTTTTCCAATGAAATGTTCAAAGATCAGAGATAAGAATCTTGGAAAAGGAACAATGAAGTCTCGCTTGATTGATTTTACTTTCGACACCAGTTTGTCGTAAATTAGTTTTCTAAAATCAACCCTCCGGGTGAAGATAAGAGATTCACTCAAGATTAAGTCATCTGCAGAAACACATTCCATACACCCTGTTTTAGTCATTAGACACTGAGAAATTGTCATGAAGAATGCACACCATATGCTTGACATACCCTGTCTTTTCATATTTTGGGAATGCTCTTTGTTGTATGAGATTAGGTCTAAAATGGATTGCTTCGCTTCTACTGGAGTTGGTGTTGGTTCATAATTTGATTTGTCATCTCCATAGTAGTTCATGCATGTAATGCGTCTGAAGGATTCCAGATTGAAAGAGAGAGAACGTTCTCCATCTAAAATGGTGCCCAAGAAAAGATCATCACCATCTTCAGTTGTAGAATGTGTATATGAATACCAAAATTCAACGAGTAAGAATTTTGAAAGAGGGACATCCTGATTAAGAGCTGTTTTTAAAGGATGTTCTTTGAAAAGTTGTAAAATAGGCTGGAAATCAGGATGTGAAACTCGTGGGTTCACATTACTCCGGTGATTGTTCTTAGTAAGCTTGATTGATGAAGCGGTAAACTCGTGTTGAATGTTTGGGGCACGTTTGACGTTGGCTGAAAATTCAACTCCATGAGGTTCAATCATCTCTTTCTTTGGAGCCATTTGAATTTTGAGTAAGAGTTTGAGAGAAAGAGAGAAGAGAGATTGAATGATGAATGAGAGCGTTGAAATTGAAAAACAAAACTCAGCAGAGGGTTTAGGGTTGTTAAATTGGATGAGGGGTGATCAGTACGATATAGATCAACGGATGATATTTGAACAAGTTGATCTAATGGTGTACACCGGATAGACAGTTGAGTTGCTTGCCCACGATGAGGTTGTCCAATCAAATCAAAAGAAAATGGGGCGGGAGAGGACGTTAAGCTGTCCGCATTAAGTGCGTACACTGACAGCGTAGTAGAAGGACAGTGGGTCCAATAAAACGGTTCCACCTCATAAGATACCTTAAAGTGAGATACGACAAGTGTCTCTGTCTGAAGAGATGTGAATTGAAGAAGCAAGCTATATGAAGACAGTCATTATCTGATAAGACATACTTCGCTGAAGAAGATTTTTTATTTATATATATATATATATATATATATATATATATATATATATATATCTGAGTGCAGGGACTTACAACAGATCGATAGTCAAATGTTGTAGTGATTTTTTCCCTGCTCAGCTTCTTGGAGCTATTAGGTGCATTTAGGCACCCATTGAGGGACGAGTACCGAAGGATTCTTGGTGTCTTCCAACTGATTCTGATGATCTGATGGGTTTTCAGACTCTGTAGATGAGATTTCCTTGTGAACTTGGTTTGGACAATCTTTGGCTTCGTGATTTTTATCGTTGCAGTGATAACATTTCCTCTTGTGAACCAGAGATGGTGATAGAGTGATTTTTGGAACAGATTGAGCCTTTACATTTTGAGCCATTTCATTTGAGGTCTGAGTTAATGTTTTGATTGGTTTGGTGACCTTGACTCCTTTGTTCTTCATTTTTGGCTCATTTATCTTTGTTGCTAAAGATTTTTCAGTTGTTGGATCTTCAGGCTTAGCTTTAGTTTCTGTCCCTTGAGATGTTTCATCTTTTTGGGATTCTGATGATTTTATTTCTTATGGTTATGAGCTTTGGATATTTTCAATCTTTTCTTCAGTTCTAGTACTATGGGTGTAACGACCCGAAATTTTGTATCGAATAAATTATTGAAAAATATGATTAATAAGGATAAATCATTTAAAATACGTGCGAATTAGTTTTGTGTCATTTGGATATCGTTTGCTATGTGAAATCCTTCGTTAAAGTCGAAACCGGGTCAAAAAGGACAACAAAATGTGCAGCCTTAGCTGCTAGGCAAAGTTCGCGACGCGAACTTGGGTTCGCGTTCGCGAATACTCAAACAGAAATTTGTTTTCGCGGAGTGCGAAGTTTTTAGGCAGGAGCGAATAAAGTTCGCGTGGAGTTCGCGACGCGAAGTCGAACGCAAGAAACGCGGGTAGGGGAAATTCGCGGCGCGAAGTCCGGGATTGTGGCGCGAATTATGGAAGGTTACAAGATAAATACGGTAATTCTTCATTTCTTTCACATTTTCACCCCCAAACTCTCTCTAGACTTGTGTGTATGATTTTTGAGTGGAAAGGGTTGTTTGGAGCTAAATCTTCAACAAATCTTGGGTGATTTCACACCTAGTGGGAGATTAAAGGTATATCTCAACTCTTTGTTAGTTATATGTTTAAGATTTGGGGTAAATGTTGAAAAGTTATGAACCCTAGTTTGAGGGTTTTCATGAATGATGAAATGGAAGTTATTTAGCTTAGATCTACAAGATGTTTACAAGGAAAATGTGTTTGTAACATGGATTTCAAGTAATCTTGAGATTTATGAAATTAGGGTTTTGTAAGGTAACTAAAATCGGGGAAAATGGTGCTAATAGCAAATTAGTGGTAGAATGAGCTCATGTTAGTGATAAATGATGTTAAACCTTGTATTGGTTTCGATATTAGGGCTTGGATTGGAAGACTTGAAGTTTTCAAGTCTTGGAAAGTAGGAGTTGTGTTCAAGAGACACATTTGGAGGAAGCTTGGCTAAGGTGAGTACATGTGAACTTTTAAATTGGGTACATAGCAAAGCGTTTTGAAAATGTATGATGTTTTTACGAGTCTTTATTAATAAATGTTTAGATAAAGATAGTGATTGAAAAGATAAGAAAACAAGTATAATGTGTTATTAGATCATGTCTAATATAATTGATGATTTGGAAAGAAAGCATGATGAAACAGAGTAATTAGTACTTAGTAGTAGTATACTAATAAAAGGTAGTGAACGGAAAATTAGGGGAATAGGTATGGTGTGACTAGTAGTAGATACGTATTCTAGTCATTGTAAAGATAAAATGTTAATAATCATGATAAATAAGAAATGAATCTTACTAGTAAACTAAATTGATAAAGTTGTGATGTAATGAGAAGAGTTAAAAGAAACGTGTAATGATTAATAGTAAACGAGTATGACTTAGTATGTGATTGATGTCTAGATTGACATGATGAGAATGTAATAAAGCTAGCGTAATGAGAATATAGATATATTATAGATAGTGAATGAATGGAGCTATGGCTCGTATATATGAAAGAAATGACGTGTCCATTGATGACTGACAAGATAAGACTGTCCCAGGGCCGTGATAGATTGGAGGCTTTCCAATTATTACGGTACCTTAAGGGTCGTGGTAGATTGGAGGCATTTCAGTTACCCGACGCCTATGAGTCTTGGTAGATTTGGAGGTATTCCTGTTACCTTGACTATGAGTGTCTTGACAGATTTGGAGACATTCCATTTATCTTGACGATTGACCCGCTTGATAGATCGGAGGCTGTTCGGTTATCTCGCAAGACTATGAACTATGGATTGGAGGCATTCCGATCATTCTAATACACTGATTTAAAGACTATGAAAGAATATGTGATTATATGATGAATAAAATTATGGTGAGTGTATTAGTTATACAAATAAATGAATAGAAGATGAGATACGAATTGATATAATGAATAAATATAAGTATTTATATTGATATGAATATTGTTTACAAATTTTATTGAGAATGGGTCGAAAACCCATGTATCTCACGACACTATTTTGTCTCACGTACTATTTTGTTTTATGGCTATGTACACAGGTTCAGGATTGAAGGTTTAGAAGGTCGCAAATAGAAGTGGCCCAGAGATGATTAGCTCGGGAGCTCTTAGGTAGATCCCGTTATCCTATGGTTATGATATTATATTGTAAAACCATGTTTTGTAACTCTAATAAATTTTTTAATATTTTTGTTAAAATTTATTTTTGGACAACTTGGAAAATATTGGAAATTGTATTTTAATGATTTAAAAGACGTTTTAAAAATTGAGGTGTTACAATGGGTGTTTGGGATTGATTCAGATTCTTTGATGAAGAAGTTTTCTTTGGGGTCTGAAACATATGATTTAGGAGTATAATCTTTTGGTGGTCCCAAAATGGGATTTTTGTGACTTGAATTCGATTTGAATACCGCAGGGAGAACTGCGGCGGTTTTGTAATTTCCCCTAAGAATTGCTTGAACTCGAGCTGGAATTTGTTCCTCTAAAATTTGTTTAGACAAGTTTGAGATTTTGACCAAGAGTCACAAATTCTTTGGAGAGTTTCACTTTTCTTTTTCAGCTCAACATTATGCTTTCTTAGCGTTTTGTTTATCGTCAGAGCTTGAGCTTTTCTATTTCATCGGTCAGATTCTTCAAAGTGATTTCTGATTCAGCGTATCGATTATGAGCACATACCAGATTTCGATTGAGCACTTGAAATAAAGATACCTTTTCTTCATCAGACGCTTTATGAAAGTTTCTCACTCTTTTTAAAGTCTCAGCGTTCCATTTCTTCGAAGAAGAAGTTTCTGCCAAGTCCGATTCTTTGGAAACATTGGATGACTGTTG
The DNA here is from genome assembly GCA_963853835.1 of Calendula officinalis. Lineage (NCBI taxonomy): Eukaryota > Viridiplantae > Streptophyta > Magnoliopsida > Asterales > Asteraceae > Calendula > Calendula officinalis. The sequence goes on along the minus strand of OY970820.1, from coordinate 50,275,521 downwards.
TATCTCTGATTCTTCAGTTATGGCCATTAGACATTTTACGATTTTGTGATTTTCTGGCTCAGCTTCAGATTCTTCTTTTGAGAATGCAGAGATTACTTTAACGTTAAATATTTCTTCATCACTTGATTCAGAGTCGCTTACCCAGGATTCAATAGTTGCTTTAGAAGCCTTTGCATCTTTCTCAGCTTTTGCAATTTGTGTCTTCAGATTTTGGTATTTCTTTTCAGATTCTTCATATCTTTTCTTATAATTTGACGACGAGTTTGAGCTTGATCTTTCATGCGTTAATGTTTCCGTGATTCTACAGTTTGCTTTGATATGACCAGTTCTTCCACATTTGTAGCAAATGATTTCTTCTTTATCATTTTGGCCTTCTGAACTGTTTAGAATTCTTTTGTATCTTGTTGTGAGTAGTGCCATACTTTGAGATAGCTCCTTTATATCATCACTTTCACATACCGTGGAGTTTAAGTCTTTTTCTTCTCTATTTGTATCCTCATCATAATTTGGATTGGTTTCTTCTTTATTCTTTTGAGTTATTTGAGAGGAGGAGCTTGAGAGGAGTGCGGTGGAAGTTGGACCCTTATTTAGATCATCATACATCTTGTTTTCGTTTTCAAAATTCATTAATGTGCTGTAGAGACTGCTCATGTTCATACCTCTCATCTGACCAGAGGTTCTTAACACTGTGGACATAATAGCCCAGTCTTTTGGAAGAATTTCCAAAAATTTGTACATTAGTTCTTGAACATCCTTGTGAATTCCGAACTCCCTTGATTCATTTATAAGGATGGTGAATCTTCTGTACGACATGTTGAGTGTTTCACCTTTGATGACTTTGAACGCTTAATACTTCCGATTTAACATAGCTTTCCTGCTAACCTTCACTTCATCGGTTCCTTCATAGGAAGTTATCAAAATATCCCATATCTCTTTGGCCGTTTTACATTCTTTTACAGTAATAAGAATGTGATTTGGGAGGGATGTTTGAACGAGGAACCAGATTTCAGCATCTAAACCCGCTAACTTTTTGTCTGCCTCTGACCATTGATCTTTTGGATTGGGTTCTTCACCATCAGAAAGGTCTTCTTCTTCTTCGTCTTTATCATCTCCTTCCTTCTTTTTCTTTCAAATGGTTGTAATTGGAACAAACATTTTTGGAACGTATGGACCATTGATAAGAATACTTGGTCCCATGTCATTTTGATGTTCGACAAATCCCAGAAAACGGATTTTCCACATACCAAAATCGTCATCAGTAAATACAGGGGCATTTGTCTTCGAAGCAAGATCCATTTGAGATAGCTTTTCACCCATTTTTTATCAGTAAGTAAGGAGATCAATAATTATGAATTAATTGTCCTGCTCTGATACCAATTGTTAGTCCCGTAATAAGTGAATTTCAACACCTATACGCTTTCACTGACCAATTTAAAATTAATGGGAACACTCAACACTTTTTAAACTTTTCTTTATCAATCAATAATGATACAATAAAGATGCAAGCAGTTTGCGGAATAGCTATGAACAAATCCTAACTAAACTGCTTGCATGTGGTAGACAACAACATATATTATCTAAGACAAGTTTATGATCAACAAATGATCAAGCACAAGACCAGACACCTTTGTTAAGAAGATTCAATTCTCGAATCAAGTAACTCAGGTTAACTGGTGGTTTACACTCTGCTCAAAGGAATAAAGTTCTAGAGTAATTTCAGCAGCGTGTAAACTTGTTGGGTGCACACATAAATCGATTGCTCAAGTCCTCAAGTTATAGCATTGGGAAACGTAGAGCCAAACGAATGATCGATCGACTCCACGTGTGAGATTCCGTTGGTGCAGAGGATATTTCATGGGACGAGCACGACTAACGGAATACTGACAGTACTTTCTGTCATCTTGTGATCGCCGATATCTTCTAAAAGATTTGCAAGATTTTCCCATAATCAGCGATGCACAAACTCGTGCTTTACTTGTGTCTTTCTGCGACACTGAAACTTCGGGCCTATGTACACTTCTGGCAGCCATGAGTCTTCGGATACTCATGCTTCTTTAGATGGCCTTCGGCTTCATTGACCTTCACTAAGAGTTTTGCTTACAGAAGTATCTATTCAATGGTTCAACGTTATTGTCCAATGTGCGCTGAACTTGTTATACTATCTGATCTGTTAACCAGTATCTGATTCCGCACGGGGAACTGATCGTTGTTTCAGATAGTAATCAGATAGTGTAACTGGGTAACTGAAATTCAAACTGATCAGATTCAATTACCCACAATTTGAGGAACTAATCCTCATATTGTCTTCTAACTATTTGCCTTTTTGTCTTCATTAAATCCCTTTAGTGGGGGATGCTTTTCAGCGACGCAACAAAATATATTACAGTTTCGATGAAGCGGAGGATGACAGAAATGGATTTTATCCTACGGAAACGTAATTTTATCCTATGTAAATAGTAAAAAAAATTTATCATTACTTACTGTAGTTGCAATCGGTGGATCCAATATTCCTCGCAGCCCAAACCGTCATCGCAGCCCAAACATTCCCCGCAGCCAAACCCATTAACACACCCCAACCCGACCACCTAGCCCAAACAGTCACTAAAGCCCAAACAGACCATAGCCCAACCCGACCACCCAGCCCAAACTATCACTGAATCCAGCCCATTAACCAAGCCCAAACCATCAACGAAGCCCAAACAGTCCCCGTAGCCCAACCCGACCACCCAGCCCAAACTGTCACTAAAGCCCAACCCATTAACCCAGCCCAAACCATCACCGAAGCCCAAACAGTCCCCAAAGCCCAACCCATTAACACACCCCAACCCGACCACCCAGCCCGAACAATCCCTAAAGCCCAAACACCCACTGCAGCCCAACCCGTCCACCCAGCCCAAACTGTCACTAAATCCCAACCCATTAACCCAGCCCAAACCATCAGGGAAGGCCAAACAGTCCATGTAGCCCAACCCGACCACCCAGTCCAAACTGTCACTTAAGCCCAACCCATCCCCGAATCCCAAACACCCACTGCAGCCCAGTCAGACCCCGCACCCCAACCACTCAATGAAACCCAATCAGACCCCACACCCCAAACCGAGATTCCACTTGATCCTGAGTATAACGAGTATTATGCGTTGGTATTGGCCCAGGCTCCCCAATTTCTCCCACTACTTGATGAATTCTTCAAATATAACAAATATGGTCTTACTCTTCCTTCTCCTCCGGGTATGTATCCGGAGACATATAAACAAGGCATCCCAGCCCCGGAGATTTTACAATTAGCTCGATTCCATTGGTTTGATTGCATCATGATACATTCTTTGTCAATGTAAGTTTAATATTTTATTATTTGCGTATAATTGTATTTACTAGTTTAATGTTGTGTATTTAAGGTATTTTTACGACCTGGTGGGCAGCAACTCACAATGTGCATTTTTCAATCCAAACTATATTACCGAGCCAAAATGTCGCACTAATAATAACCACGTCAAAAAACCTATCAGGGATGTTTTAAATCATCATCGAAGCAGGACATATTTTCTTGCACCATAGTTTCAAGGGTAAGATTTAATTTTCCATAATATATAACTTTGATTAATTGCTTGTGTTTATTTGCAGGGCTCACAGGGTGGTTTTTATCCTCTGTACTAAACTCAAAGTTCCATATATTGTTGATTCTGTAAAGCGTCAAAAGGAAGACATGTTTCCCGAGCGTTACAGTCTTGTCCGAGTAATCAATGAAATGTTTCCCCGTAGATTTCAATGGACATTTACACCCGTATGTTTTCAATTTCCATTTTTTACCAATTTATTTAAGATGTTTACATTGTTGCTCGACGTATTGACGGATTTTTAGAGACCATACAGTATAACACCAGGGCCTCTGTAAGTTTTTGTTATAGTTTTAAAATATTACTCAATATAGATGTAAAAAACTATTGATATTGTTTTTCATGAGCAGATGTGGAATAGTAATCTATTTTCCGAAGATTATATGATTCATAGATATCTATCAAAGTTGTTGCCCTCGTTTCTCGAATGGATAAACGTTATTAAGAGTGAACAATGGTCTCTAAAGTTTACCAATTAAGCAACCTAATAGGCCGATAAAAGAGTGCAGTGTATAGTTTACTCCCCCTCATTTATGTACTCACTATTCTTCACATGTTATGCACATGCCGCGTTCCGATACCTGACACATGGTTTCTAAATATTGCAGTGGGAAGTGCCTTCCTAAAAAGATCTGCTGCATTGTTACTGGATTGAACATACTTTATTTCAACTTCATGATTCTTTATAAGCTCTTGAGTGTATTCGAAAAACTTTGGAGGAATATGTTTTGTCATGTCGCTCTTGATGTATCCTTCTTTCATTTGATTGACACATGTTGCGTTATCTTCATATATTAAAGTTGGGACTTTATATTTATCCAGTCCACATGAAGTTAGTATGAGTTGTGTCATCGATCTCAACCATGCACATTCTCTGCTTGCTTCATTTAGTGCTATTACTTCAGCATGATTTGAAGATGTGGCAACAAGTTTTTGCTTTTGAGAACGCCAGGAAATTGCAGTACCTCCATTCATGAGGACATATCCAATTTGAGATCTTGCTTTATGAGGATCAGACAAATACCCTGCATCTGCCTAACCAATCAATCCTTGTTTTGAATCATTAGGATAAAATAATCTTAAGTCACTAGTTCCTCGAAGGTATCGGAATATGTGCTTGATCCCGTTCCAATGCCTTTTTGTCGGTGATGAGCTGAACCTTGCTAATAAGTTTACAGCAAAAGAAATGTCAGGTCTAGTACAATTAGTAAGATACATAAGAGCACCAATTGCATTAAGGTATGGTACTTCTGGACCAAGAACCTCCTCATTTTCTTCGCATGGGCAAAATGGATCTTTGTCAATATTTAGTGACCTAACAATCATTGGAGTACTTAAAGATTTGGCTTCGTTCATATTGAAACGCTTCAAGATCTTTTCTGTATAATTTGATTGATGTACAAGTATTCCATTAGGAAAATGTTTAATTTGTAAACCAAGACAATACTTGGTTTTCCCAAGATCTTTCATTTCGAATTCTTTCTTTAAACGTTCAATAACTTCAAGAATTTCTTTATTTGTTCTAATGATGTTTAGATCATCAACATATACAGCTATGATCACATATCCGGATGTTGTTCTTTTAATAAATACGCATGGGCAAATAGTATTATTTTTGTAACCTTTACTTGTCAAGTAATCGCTTAAACGATTATACCACATGCATCCAGATTGTTTTAACCCATATAAAGAAATTTGTAGTTTGATAGAATACATTTCTTTAGGTTTTGTATTCAGTGCTTCTGGAATTTTAAATCCTTCAGGAATTTTCGTATATATATCATTATCAAGTGATCCATAAAAATAAGCGGTAACAACATCCATAAGACGCATCTCTAAATTTTTAGAGACTGCAAGGCTGATTAAATACCTAAAAGTGATTGCATCCATAACTGGAGAATATGTTTCCTCATAATCAATTCCAGGTGGTTGAGAAAAACCTTGTGCTACAAGTCTAGCTTTGTATCTTACTATTTTGTCTTTCTCATTTCTTTTTTGTACAAAAATCCATCTATACCCTAATGGTTTCACAACTCCAGGTGTCATAATAATAGGTCCAAATACCTTTCTCTTGTTGAGAGAATTCAGTTCAGCTTGTATAGCTTCTTTCCATTTAACCCAATCATGTCTATTTTGACATTCATTAACAGACTGTGGTTCAAAATCATCATTCATAATATCACATGCGATAGGATAAGAAAATTTCTCATCAATATTTTCTATAGCATTACTTTCCTCAACCGGAGGATTGTTTTGTGTTTCTTCAGGAACACTTTCCTCATAGTCAATTGCATTTTTATCCTTTGAACCAATTGGTCTTCCACGCTTCAAGCGTGTCTTAGATTCTTGAGTGACTTTATCATCAGATTGCCTATTTGGAATTTCAATTCGAGCTGGAGTATTAACAGCTGGTATATATGATTTAGTCACTCTTTTTGTATCAGTAAATGCATCTGGCAATTGATTAGCTATTTCTTGGAAATGCATTATCTTTTGAACTTCAGTTTCACATTGTTTTGTGCGAGGATCAAGATATGACAAAGAAGGTTCATTCCATGGGATATCGTTTTCTTGGTTTTTCTTTTCTGCACCTAATGGTGGAAAAACTGATTCATTGAATTGACAATCAGCAAAACGTGCTGTAAAAACATCACCTGTTAAAGGTTCAAGATATCTTATAATAGACTTTGTCTCATATCCAACATATATACCCAACCTTCTTTGGGGACCCATCTTTGTACGTTGTGGTGGTGCAATAGGAACGTATACGACACATCCAAATATTCTAAGATGAGAAATATTTGGTTCTTGACCAAAAGCAAATTGTAAGGGAGAGTATGCATTATATGAACTTGTCCTTATGCGAATTAATGATGCAGCATGTAATATTGCATGACCCCATATGGAAACAGAAAGTTTGGTTTGCATTATCAATGGTCTAGCTATTAGCTGTAGACGTTTAATTAATGATTCAGCTAAACCATTTTGTGTGTGTACATGACCTAATGGATGTTCAACAACAATCCCTACAGACATGCATTAGTCATTGAATGCTTGGGAAGTAAATTCACCAGCATTGTCCAGTCTTACTCTTTTGACTGTATAATCAGGGAAATGTGCACTAAGTTTAATGATTTGAGCAAGAGATTTTGCAATTGCCATATTACGAGATGAGAATAGGCAAACATGAGACCATTTGCTAGATGCATCTATCAAGACCATAAAGTATCTAAATGGTCCAGATGGTGGATGAATTGGTCCAAATATATCACCTTGAATTCTTTCAAGAAATCTAGGTGATTCCTTGTTAACTTTCGTCGGTGAAGGTCTTATAATTAATTTTCCAAGGGAACAAGACGTACATGGTTTCATATTACTTGCTTGAGGGAACTTCCGGTCCTTCAATGGATGACCATGTGTATTCTCAATTATTCTTCGCATCATTGTTAATCCTGGATGACCTAAGCTGTCATGCCATAAACTGAATATCCCAGGATCACAATGTTTTTCTTTAATCACTATATCAGATTCTACTTTATTTATATATGTATGGTGTAAATTGGAATCAAGTTTTGGTAATTTAACCAACACTCGATTTTCATTTATAATAAGCATAAATTTCTTATTATCTACTGTTTTGGTTTGCGTGTCATATCCGTTAAGATATATATCACCAAAACTCAATAGATTTCTGCTTGACTTTGGAGAAAATAAGGCATTATCTATTTGGAATTTTGTACCATTAGGTAATATGAAATTAGCTTTTCCAGTTCCCTCAATCAAGTATACAAGACCTGATATAGTACGTATTGAACCCTTTGTTGGGTTTATGTTGGAGAAGTATTTCTTCGATTTCAAGATAGTATGTGTAGTACCACTATCTCCTATTAAAAGATCTCCAATATTTCCTTGATATTGTGCTCCATTTGAACTCATATTGAACTTCACATATGAAAAACAAATAATGAGGTTATTATAAAGAAACTTCATTTATTGAAGGGAAATATATTACATAAGACAAACTTCATTTGCTGAAGAGAAATATATTACAAACGACAGACTTCATTTGCTGAAGGGAATTATATCACATAAGACAGAAAGCAAGTAAAAATAGGCTACAACAAACCATTGATTTCCTTAATCAATGTCTTCCATGTCATTGCAGAATTCGAGAGTACTGAGGTTGGTAATATCATCAATGTTGAATTCCATGTTGTTAGTTTCAACATTATCAACGAGATTTACTTATTTTCCCTTTCCTTTGAGGGAAGCTTGGTAAAGTTCACATAGATGTGCAGGTGTGCGACATGTCCTAGACCAATGTTCTGCGCAACCACATCTATAACAACAACTCTCAGCATTCTTTGATTTACCAGCATCATACCTTGCCCCTGTGGCCTTATCTTTTGTTTGGACATTGTTCTTTTTAGTGGAATTATAATCGGTATTTTTATAAACACGACCACGACCACGATTATAATAATTGCCTTTTCCACGACCATTGTTATGGTTTGGGTTTCGATTAAAATGCCCACGGCCTCGTCCATAACCACGACCACGTCCTCGTACACGTGTATTGTTTCTAGGACCATCAGTATTAGTAGCATTTGCTTCAGGAATTGCTACTGATCCTGTTTGACGAGATTCGTGATTTTTCATTAAGAGCTCATTATTTTGCTCTGCAACAAGGAGACAAGTATTCAGTTCGGAATACCTCTTGAACTTTTGCAATCGATATTGTTGCATTAAGTTAATGTTTGATGCATGGAATGTGGAGTATGTTTTCTCCAACATATCTTCGTCAGTAATCCTTTGCCCACAAAATTTAAGTTGGCAACAGATTCTGAACAAAGCAGAGTTATACTCAGTTACTTTTTTAAAGTCTTGGAACCTCAGATTTCGCCATTCATCTTTAGCACTTGGAAGTATAACTTTCTTTTGATGATCAAATCTTTCCTTTAAAGACATCCGAAGAACACATGGATCAGTGACATCAAGATATTCAAATTTTAACATGTCATCAATGTGTTTACGAAGAAACACTTGTGCCTTTGCCTTGTCTTGGGATGAGCATTCATTGTTTTCATTTACAGTTTCATGAATGCCCATCGATTCAAGAATTAGTAAAACATCGATGGTCCATTGCATATAGTTTTTCCCTGTAACTTCAAGTGCAGCTAGCTCACGCTTTACAATTCTAGACATTTTGAAACTATATATTTTGATCAAAACAAATTTAAAAATTAGAATCCATATATATCAATATGAAGTGCACAAAACAGCAGTGGGAGAACAATCATCCCATACATGAACAAATAAGGATAAAATACATCAGGAGGGAGATTACTAATTAGGATGCCAAGTGCTAAAAGTAATACAATTACGAAAATCTAAAGCGGGTGAATCATTCTTGATCTTGATTTTGAAGATGAGAGAAATTATTTTGTGGTATAAAGAAGTGTGGATGATGTGTTTATTTTTAGTGTAAAAATATATAGCCGTTGTAAATTTTTAATATTAAAATATATATTTTTACCGTTATATATATAGCCGTTATATATATATATATATATATAATAATAATAATAATTTTTTTTATTAAAGAGAATAATTAAAGAAATAAATTACATAAACATATTTGTAAAAATATTAGTGAATGTTAAATAAATTAGTAAATAAAAGAAAAATATAATATGCATAAGTAAATGTTAATATACACAAATGAAAGTTAGTATACATAAATAAATGTTAGTAACGTAAATAAAAGTTAGATGCAATAAAAGTAAATGTTAGTTTGCATAATTAAAAGTTTGTAAGCATAATTAAAAGTTAGAAGACATAAATGTAAATGTTAGTTTGCATAAATTAAAAGGGTTAGTAAATATAAGAATAAAATTAGTATAATAATAAATGTAACTATGTTAGTAGTCCCAAGATTAGTAGTCCAAATGTCCTCATAATGTCCTTTATAGAATATGTTTGGTTTCATTTAGTTTATTATGATAATTATTGTAACACCCAAAATTTTCACAAAAATTTTAAAATTTTAAAGTACAAGATTTAAATAAAAAGGTCCCAATATAAAGCCCAAATATTAAAGTCAGCATTAAAAATGTAATTAATGCGGAAAAAGGCTTTAAATAAAAATTAAGTTTAATAAATAACGACGTTCCACATCAGCACTCGAAAAGATATAGCTGTCAACCGTCCACCCACTCTCTTCCTGTGCTGGTACCTGAAATAATGGGGGGAAGTTTTGGGTCAGCGGGGAAGCTGAGTGAATATTCTCAAAATGTAAACAATCATAACATACAACACATGAGGGCACATCGGTGTACTCCTACTCAGACTCTACTCAGTTTATTACTCAGATTTATTTCTCAGATTTTATTACTCAGATTTTAATTTATATAGCGTGCTTGTGTGATTCGGGTCGATCGCCCCTCCTCACACCTCAGATAGGCGTAAGCCAAAACTCAGACGGGAGTGATCCCAAAAACTCAGACGGGAGGTGATCCCAAAATGGCATATAGCCAAAACTCATATGTGTGTTATTTATTATGTTTTTATCTCTTTAACATAATTAACTCAGTTAGCCCAGATAACTCAGCTCACAGATAACTCAGATCACAGATAACTCAGATAACTCAGATAACAAATATGGTGCAAGTAATTTAACACGTAAGTCATGCATGTATAACGTTAAAAGTGAATACACGGTGAGAATACTCACCTCGAATACGTAAGCTCCAAAGGTCTCTAACAGTCAACAGCACACCAATTTATCTCTTAGACGATCCTAAAACATGTAAAGAAAACCCGGATTAAAACTCAACTCAAAACTCGTTTTATAATAATTTGACAACACCCGTCAGTCTCACGGAAACATGCGTAACTCCCAAACCGTAAGGTCGAAAACTCCAAATGTTCACAGTAGGTAAATAAGACCTATATCTACACTTTATCTAAAGGACTCGGAACCCGAATCAGACCCTCAGGGTCCCGAAACAGTCCCGTAACAATCCCGCGACACAGCGTAAATGTGCAGCGTTTCAGCACTGCGACACCAAACTACAACTACTATAATTCGCAAACTGTAACTCCGATTGACGCAACGTCAGCGGCCACGAAAAGCTAACATGTAGAACAAAAAATCTCTGTGAGACGGACCTCTTCCAATTCTGCCTCTAAAACCTCTAAAAACAGCCCGCAACATGGCGGGTGAAATCTGCCAGAAATTGCACACTTTCTCAATAGAATAACTACAAAACGAAACCCGACACCTAAACGCCGTCGGGAAGTCCAGAAGTTTGGGTCTAAGGTTCATCGGGATCAATTCAATTATATGAAACTATAAATAAATGAACAATACAAGGAAATGGTAGAAATAATACCCTACGGCTCAAAACGTGACGAGTACGATTAGGGGTGAGCATTTGGCCCGAAAAAACCGAACCGAACCGAAAATTACCCGAAACCGCACCGAAACCGAACCGATAATAGAATTCGGTTCGGTTTACAAAAAACGGCCATATCGGTTTCGGTCCATGTCGGTTTCGGTCCGGTTTTTATCGGTTTTTAACCGGACCGAACCGATAAGTGAGCCCATCTCTTTTTCAAATTATACTTATCATGTTTCCAAAAAACCAATTGGTTTCCATCGTAACTTGTTCCGACATCCCGATTTCACCTCTTTGGTTCATACTTTAACAGTTCATCGTTCATCCCTCAACCCTCATACATTTTTCATCATTGATTCTTACCTCATCACAATTCATTTGGTTCATACTACATCGGTTGCACATCAAGATTTTTTAATGGAGAACAAGAATTGGGTTGAAACTCAAGAAACTCAAATTGATGTATGTTTTTTTTTTATTTTATTGTTGAATCTCAAGAACTCGAACTGCTTATTTAATTGGTTGTTGAGGTTTTTATAACCACCATTTGATTTCTAAATTTTTTGCGATAAGCATTCAACAAATCTATTTTACAGCACAACTTAGGGCCTGTTTGATAACATTCTAATATTTCATGCGTTTCATGTGCTCACTGTAATATTTCTGCGTTTCATGTGCTCATTGTAATATTTCTGGGCTGGTGTGTTTCATTCGTATAATTTATTTAATTGAGCATGCTATTCGGTATTTGTTGGAGTATAAGAATGTAAGTGATGTCGACATTAAACAAATGATGGATACTTTACTTAAAGAAATTAATGAAAAGATGGACAATTTGTTTAAATTCCACAAACATAAGTTTGAGACGCCTGACTTTAACGAATCTTCTCATGAAGGTATGGATGAAGATGTTTGTAGTGATGTCGGGAATGTTTTTTTGGTGAGTTTTTAAAGCGGGAGGGAACCAATTCGGTTGCAATGGATACCGAGTTAAAAAGATACTTAGCAGAGCCGAAAACTCCATGGAAAAAAGGCTTTGACATACTAACTTGGTGGAAACAAAATGGCATGCGTTTCCCAATCCTTTCTCGGATGGCAAAAGGTAAACCTTTATAAATTATTATTTTTATGTAATTTTAATTTATTATGAGTTATAACTTATAACTTTGTATATTTTAATTTTAGATATTTTAGCAATACAAATATCCACCGTGGCATCCGAGTCGGCCTTTAGCACCGGTGGGCGTATATTAGAGCCGTATAGAACTAGCTTGTCAACCTCCATAGTCGAAGCCTTAATTTGTACCCAAGATTGGGTAAGGAAGTCAAGAAAACCAATTATAGACAATGTTGATGATATTTTGAATGATGATGACATAGCAAAAGGTAATAGTAGTTAACAACGTATTAGTGGAACAATTTATAAAATCATTATATTAACTTTGTATGATTTTTGGTTTTTATATAGAAATTGAAGAGATCCGTGAACACAAGGGAAATGAAAATGGGGAAATACGCAAGGAGTGATGATTTATGGTTGCATTTGTTTTTGAACAATTTATCTTTTTGTGTTTTAACTTTGTTTGATGTATGGGTACTTGAATCCCGGTATTTTGTTATCTATATTATCGTTTTGTAAGAATTTTAAGAAACTGTATTGTAATCGGGATTTTTGGTTAAATCTGGTAAGTGGAAAGAAAATAGCAAAAAAATGGTTTTTGAGCTTATTGGACCATATCGGTTTTAAGACCGAAAACCAGAACCAAAACCGAACCAAAACTGAAACCGAATAAGTATTAACGGTTCGGTTTTCGGTTTCAAATTTTATGCTTAATCGGTTATCGGTTCGGTTCGGTTCGGTTCGGTTCGGTTCGGTTCTGACCCGTTAATCACCCCTAAGTACGATACATGAACAACTCACACCCGAGCACCACCACTTCAATCGCATCTTCACCTTGGCTGGGAAAAATCAACGAACAAGAACGAAAAGAGGCTAGTTGCTTCCAAATACATCAATTAAGGGAATTCACCAAGATATTATTTTCTTTGATCGGTCAAGAATATCAACAACAAATAAATTGGAGAAGCTTAGAGTTTATTTATTTTGTTTTCTTTCTTTTAAGTATGCCATCCACCAGATTGTTTTCCTTGCTCACTGACTTGTTGAGTTTCATCCATCAACCACAATAATATAATATGACACTACCGCTTAAACACCAATGCAAATAAATTCTATCAAAACTTCTACCGTCACTTGAATTAATTCCCATGCCAAAAACTTCCAGCCGATGAACACCATTTTATCACCGATGATCGATCAGTCCATATGAGAATACAAAGCAGACAATTTTAACAAAGAAAATAAAAGACAACACACCACCATTTATCCTTTGCTGGTGCCGACACAACAGATATAGATAAGAAACCCACATCCACCAGCAATTTGAATGTCGGTCACAAACTTCCAGCCAAAGAATTGAGTTTGTTTAAATTAATATGAACATCAAGCAAAAAGGATTTGCTTGGCCAAACTTTTGTCAGTTGATCGTGCAAGAGAGAACGAATTCAAGAAGGACGGCTGATCTTGGATAGGAATATGCAGTTGGTTTTAGGGTTAAAATTTCGATATTAATACTTAATCATTTGGGCTTAGGCCACTTATAGCGATCGGGCTAGGGGAAATACTACTAGTTTGGGCTTAAGAAAATAAAATAAATCGGTCCGGGCCTTGGCTGAATGACCGGCCCGACTCAAAAGAACACCACTTAACTCTTACGATTAACTACAATGAACCGTCTAGCTACGGGTCGTTCAAATAATTTAATATTAATTATAAATAATAAAATATGATTAAAAATAATATTATTTAATTAACACAAATTTTAGGGCGTTACAATTATATTATAAATTTATGTTAAGAAAATGTTTACCTTATGTAATTAACTTGATTAATTGAATGTACCTTGTGATTGAGTTGATCTTCCTCGATTAAGAACTTTCGTGCTGATAACATGTTATAAATTAGATATGATTATGACCTTATCAGCACTTCATCAAAGAACTTGCTACATCTATAACAAGAACATAAGATGAAGAACAATAACAGGAAAGAAGAGAGGAAGAGAAGTATGTAAACACTTATGAAAGTGTTGAGGTGCATTTTATTCATCCATCTCATGGGGTATTTATACTAAAAGTTTTACCCTTGAATTACATGTACATACAAATGAAAGGTAAATAAGTAGACATAGATTTGATGAAGAAGACATGAAGGTTGAAAATGTGGCAATCCATTTATTGGTTTTGTCATTGCATATTCATAATATATATATATATATATATATATATATATATATATATATAGTGAAGGGCTAGTTACAGAACCTATTTTAGGCTACAGAACCCGCAGAACTCAATCTAAACCATTGAATTTCATAATGAAATGATCATGGAAGATACATGAAGTGATTTAACGAGGGACCTCCATGCATGTATGTTATTCATGCACGAACACATATACATTTTTGTGCATGTAAGTTTTCATGTATATATACATAAGTATTATTTTTGCATTATTTGAACATATATGTTTTTCAGTATTTGGATGTTTTTCTTAAAGTATATGTTTGATTTGGGTTAAATGTTATTGTTTTTCATATTTTTTTACTAAATTCTAATATTCTTAGATGAGTTCTGTTTGGTTCTACGCAAAAAATGGGTTCTGTAAATAGCTCGCCCTATATATATATATATATATATATATATATATATATATATATATATATATATATATATATATATATATATATATATATATATATATATATATATATATATATATATATATATATATATTGTGGAATGAATTTTTTTGTTTATTTTGAATAAGTAATATTGCGGTCACTTTATCATGTGTGCGAATAACTAATATTGCGGGTATAACACCTAGTGTGTGATTAACTAATATTGCGGTTGTATCTCTTTGGGTGCGATCAATATAAAGAGCGGTTGTATCTCTTTGGGTGCGATGAATATAAAGCGCGATGGCATCTTTAATATTGCGGTTACTCTATTGTTGCGGTTTAAGTGTTTGATATTGTGGTTTTTCTTTTGTTGCAGTTTGGTTGTTTGATAGTGCGTAGATTGTTGGTGCGACCCTTTCCCCGCATTATCAAAGTGTTTTCCGCGCATTATCAAAGCGCTTCTATAGTAGTGAATGCATGTCTTATGACAACTCTTAGGGATGTCATTATCAAAACCTAGGAATGTCATTATCAAAACCTTTAATATATTTATTGGAAATTACCACATTAGTGCTTGGCTGCTTGCGTCATATCTCCCACTATATATGCAGCCTACACCTGATTGAAGCTTGCTACATGTCCATTTCGTGCAATCCCATCAGACGAAAAAGATGACGTGTAACTACCCAAAAGTCCACCTATGCATATACTTTATAATTATGGTAATTCATGTATTCCCATCACTTTATTTTTCGGCAATAACTTTGATTTTTCTTTGTAAATAAAAATTTCTAAAAATGTCAAAATTTCTTAAAATTAAACTTATCAATTCTAACAAATAATCAATATAATTCAATGATTATACTAATGTGTATAAATCGTGCATATAAAATGTATAAAATTGAATAACAAAATGTGAGCTCATGCTAGGTTTATAGCATATTACAATTTTGGTCCTTAAGTTTCAAAAATAACACAGATAGAAAAAGTTTTTCTGTTAAGTTCCCCATGCGCAATACACATAAGGGTATTATCATTTTTTCCTATATATTTTTAAAACACCTTTTTTTCTTTACACCCACAATCCTTCTGAAATTCCCAAACAAATGTGTCCCCCTCCTCCTACTTCACCTCTTTCTTTCTTCTTAATTTTCTTTACACCAACAACTCTTCCCAAACAACTGTTTCCAAATTTAGTGAAATGTGAAGACCCTCAAACTTCATGTTTTCTATTAGATCGCGTTGTAAGAGCCACAATTTGAAGCCATGGAGTTAAAATTGGAGCAAAATCAATCAGATTTAGAACCAAAAATCATATTCCAATTAACAAATTTAATTAATACACATCAATTAAACTAACATATATGAACCTAATTCTTAATTTGTTTCTGGCATCCAAAGAATCAACATTATCATCATCTTTACCATTTCCCATTACTTCTTCTTTACGTCATATTACATTACCATAGAAATATGTACCATTAGTTTCAAACCACCATCGATTATTAGTTTCAAACCACCATCGATTATGGTCAAAATCGCCCGTCTGACTTCTCGTGAGCACCGATTTCGTTGACTTCATCAATGACAATTGGATGTTTTAACAGTCACAACCACTACATTCTCTCCCAATTCATCCAAATCGGTCGTTTTGTATTGCTCTTTACATCCCAGAGAAATTCCATCACATGTTTTGTTCGCATGTAGATAACAACATGTCATCTCTTTCATACCAAACCCTATCAAAACCCTAACAATTCATGAAATTGCGCCGATATACAAATTCAAGAGATAGAGATGCATATCAAAGAGACATAGATGTAGTTCAAAGAGAAAGATGTACACATATACTCAGGAATAGAGAGAGATCAGGGAAGTAAAAAAGAAAATGAAATAATGAAGTTGCAGCGGTCCCACTACCCTCTCGCACCGTCGCCGCCTCCTCCTCCTTCCGCCGCGCCATCACCTTCCTCTTTGAAAACTACCGCCAGGCCGCCTGAATAAAACACACTACCCAAGTCCGCTACTCTTCAATTTCTCATCAACACAGATTCGCACAAGCAGATGGTGGTCGCGCAGGAGGTTGTTGATGGTGGGGATGATGTTGTGGTGGGTTTAATACAGAAATGTGTTTATGTCGTTATTCGAACCCGTTGGGCTAAAGTACGCATGCCAAATCCACAAATCCTATGACGCAACCCCTTCAAGCATTATTGTTGGACATCCTTGATCACCTCGTGTGTGTTGGCCTTGCCATGCCGTTGGACAATTTCTCCAAGGCCAATGCATACACTCAATGCTACCAAGCATTCTATGAAAACCATGTATGTCTTGATGTTTAGCATGTAAACGTTGGACATCTACAGTTGTTGGTTTTCGCAAATACCCAGTCGAGTAGATGGTATCGGCAGCACAATTGTACGCCAATTGACGTATGGCAGAGGTACACTTTTGCAATATATTAAAACTGGGGTAACCCGTTGCGTCTGACCTTTCTCGGAAATAATTAAAATACGGAGGTAATGGATCTTATGTATTAAAAAAATGTATACCTTGGCATATACGGATAAACAAATTCTTCGACATACGAAACCGTCTTTGGAAGTAATCCGGGGGTAAACGGCGTTCTCAGCAAAGTAATCATTCCATAAACGTTCACCAGCAGCAATATGATCTCTTGGTAAGTATCTTTGTGGTGCTCTTGGCACGGTGGGATTTTCAGCTTCTTCTGCATCCAAATAATCAAGTTTTTCAAGAGCTTGATTCACATTGAAGACGGATGTTGCATCTACATAATCCAAGTAATGTTCATTGTAATTATCGTGATCCATTTAACCGGTGTAAAAATTTGAATATAAGAAGGGGAGTATGTGATAGCGTGTTTAAAATTTTTGAGTATGTGTGTTTTTATAGAGGTTGGATGGTGTTTTTATGTGTATTTAATATATAAAATAAAAAATTTTGAATTCAAAATACCCGCTCCCCCCCCCCTTCCTGATGGCCTGTTGGCACGAGTCTTTCACAGGGAGAAAAAGATATCGAGAGAGAGTGAGAGTGGAGTTGAGTGTTTTACATTGTGTAATTTTAACTACACATTACATGAATGATGTTTTACCATTTTACCATCATGTGCAATGCACATGGGGATATTTAACAGAAAACATTAATGACAATTAGTCTGAAGGACTACCGGTGCAACATGTTTAAAAATAAGGACTATCAGTGTCGTTGTTGAAACTAAATGGCCAAAATTATAATATGGTACAAACCTAAAGGAGTATTTGTGTATTTACTCTATTTTTCTCATTTGTTTGACAAATTGCATTCCAAAACGTGCATGACAATATATAAAGGTGTATGCCTTTTTCCGGTGTAAAACATTGAGAGATCAAATGATGTTGAATTCAAGCTAATCCAGGGTGATTTACTAAGAAATTGAAGATTAAAGTGTGTGTAAAGTGTGTGTTCTTGAGAGAGAGATGGAGGGAAGTTTGTTGCTTTCAAAAGGTAATTCAATACAATGAGAGGAAAGCTTACTAAACAAGTCAACACATATGGTATTTATACCTCCTATGCTAATTACCACTTAACTAGTTAATCTTAGTCTAAGTACATCTCTAATGCTCAAAACTAGACTTAACAAACATGTAATATGATGCAAATACGGTAACATTAAACCATCACAATAATACACCAACGATATTTTAGGTTTACTCAAGGAGAGCAAAACCGGCATTAAAGAAAAATGGCTAAAAGACATTATGGGAGAGAGAAACAAAGAATAAAAGAAGGAAGGGAGGTTATTAGATGTCATGTGCAAGTTTGTTAGTGTTAGTGGCTCTCGTATGATTGCATAGAGAGAAGGCAGATATTCCCTGGTTGTAATTTGAACTCTCATTTTGAATATCAAATTCATTGTTAATTGATTTGAATCTTTCCTTTTTATTGTTAATTGCTTGTTTGAATCCTATCATTGATCTGACCTGCTCTGTTTCTTCTGGTTTCCCAAGTTTTTCTCTACGGGGTAATGATGGTAGCGTTCTCAGGGGACTCGCCTGGATCCACATGATGAATTGATTGCGAAGATTTAGGCCGATATGGCAAAAGAACGAGCGGAATTGGTGGAATTTCGGAAATTTATGATGAGTTGGGTAAAGCAACAAGAGAAACCTCCAGCTTCTAGGGAGGTTCTTGTCTCCGGCGGCGAACTCTGGTTCCTCGTTTTCTTAGAGGGATCTAAATTCTCTAATGGAGGCGGTGGATCGACTCTAGTCCATAATCAATGGCCCAATTATTTTAATGATAAGTTGGGCCTTAATAAGCCTGACCCAAATCGCTCATTAGGGCAACACATGTCATATGGGACTTTTAATATGGACTCTTCTCACTTGAATAATCATAACAGGGGGTCCGATCAGTTTCTTGAAACGACTGGGAGCATCGACTTAAAAAAGGCTTGTGTTTTTTATGCGATCAACAATAATGCTACGATTGGAGGCCAGACTCTAAAACCGGTATGTGATATTCCATCCTTAATTTCGGGTTGTGCTCCTATAAGATTAACCAGTCCTTCCATTTTAATTAGCAATAGATGATGCTAGGGATGACAATTTCAAACCTGCCAACCTGGTAACCCGATCCCGACCTGATTTATCACCCCTAGAAGAAGCTAATATGTTGACATTTATTATAGCTTTCGGATGTGTGATAGGGACCATTATATATAAGCGATGTAGTGTATGTGACCTTGGTATAGATCATGTGTGGATCGTGATATAACAAGTCCGGATCGATCTCAACACAGTTGAACACTAAATATTTTATTTGGTATGTCTTGCTCGATTTAGTTGTATGTAATTGTGTGAATATATGAAGGAAAAAAATTGTGAAAATAGCTAGTATACAGAATTGGAAACAGAGTACTATTTAAACTTGATTGAAATTACCCAAATCATGAAGTATTATCTACAATTTTAAATCCGAGGATGAGATCTATATCATCGTCATACCTAAAAGGAAACAGAGTAATATTTTTCAAATTTATACTTATATAACTTTCCACCACATAATTATAAAACATG
Source organism: Calendula officinalis (assembly GCA_963853835.1). Classification (NCBI taxonomy): domain Eukaryota; kingdom Viridiplantae; phylum Streptophyta; class Magnoliopsida; order Asterales; family Asteraceae; genus Calendula; species Calendula officinalis. The sequence goes on along the minus strand of OY970820.1, from coordinate 50,255,683 downwards.
GATGTTCTAAATTCGTTGATATGATGTCATAAAGAGTGATCCTAACGTAGTTATAAGTTTTATGGGTCAATTCCTATCATCTAAGGCTAATCGGTCATGTTCTTAAAAGCAATTTTCTCTTCTATATTTAGTAGGAGTGAGCATATGGGCCCAAAAAACCGAAAAGCAACCGAAATTCAAACCAAAAACATGTAATTGGTTCGGTTTTGTAATTTCATTATTTTTGGTTCTAGTCCTATCAGTTTCAATTATGTTATGTTCAGTTCAATTGAAAACATGTAATAGCTTCGGTTATCAGTTTTGAAAATTCATCGTTATCGGTTTTGGTCCTATTTATTTGTGTTCGATTCGTTTCGATTTCTAGACCATACTCACACCTAATATTAACCACACTAATTTTGAAGGCAAAAAAGATATTTGTATTATTTTAATATGGATTTAATTTCATAATTAATTCATATGTATTATTGTTTGTTTGAAATGATTTTGATGATCATAATTCATACAAATGTTTCTAAAAGTAGATTTAGGAATGATGGTATGTTTATTAATTAGTGTCATATTTTTTGTTGAAAGAAATATATTTTTAGACTAATTAAACCTCAATTTGGATTGATATGCGTTCGCATGTAATGATTGTGTTACACTTTCTTTTATATTTGAAAATTATATTTTTTTTGGAAAATCATGATCATACAAATTTGATAATTTCATTGTGAAACTGAAACTTTTGTATCCGGTTGTGGATCATTAACATTGTATTGAACGTATTTAAGTGGAAAAATTATGAATCATTTCGAAAAAGGCTAACATATTCTCATTACATGTCTAGGAAAGATAAATGTAGTTTTTTATACTCCTAAAGAGGGTGGTTCTGATATGCACTAACGTTGTCTACTCTCATCGTTTTCTAGTTGTATTCGAATAGAACTACCTAAAATGGTTAACTAAATATTTTTTCCCTAGATGTGATTATATACTTATGATTAATCAGTGTCTCACAATCGATCCGTCATTCAATAAATAAGGACCAATTGGCACTTGTTTTTTCAATCCTGCTTATTCTACACACAATTTGTACTCATACAAGCCATAAACCTATAAACTTGTCATCCAATAGTTACCCCCCCCCCCCCCTCTAGAAAAATATCCAAACAAACACATATTAATTTTTTTAGACCCCCGATTTTGTGACTCAAAAGAAAATAGAGCTACGTTTATGTTTTGGATTATGACTTAATTACATTGATAATATTTCTTAAAAGAATTTAAATTCTTTCGTTATGAAATTAATCTATAAGTGTGATCGAATTTAAATTATTATTACTTTAAGGCATGCATATGGGGTCGTTGCTTGCTGGTTGATTGCACACTTTCATAAAACGTAATGATTACTTTATCAACATTACGCCTAAAGTAACTTCATTATCAATTTCGGGCCGTCGACCCTTGTGAAAGGCTATGGTAAAGCACAATTTATGTTGTCAAATGGTATCATTTTAACCATAAATGAATCCTTATATTGTCAAGTTCCAGTCGAAACTTGTTGAGTTTTAGATATGTCTAAGAAAACAAGTTTCATGTCGAAACCGCTCGAGAAAATGGTATTTAATACCTTAACATTACTTCCGATCAATACGACCAAAAGCGTATGTTAGAGAAGTTGAGATGTTTGTCAAATGGTTTATGCTTCATTATGATCCAAACCATTGAAAGCAGTCTAATCATTCGCCGAGCCTTCGTTGATAAGGGAACATATATGTTATGGCATGACCCACTGGGACACTCAGGTCAAACTATGATGCTTAGAACTATGAATGCATCTCATGGGCAACCTCTTTAAGGAAAAAAAAATCATGATTAATCAGAAAAGCCTATGCAAAAAATGCTCGATTGGAAAGACACATCTCAAACCACTTCACGTAAAAAACAAAAAACAAAATGTTTTCCCGTTTTCTTGAGAGAATTTAACGTGATTTTTGTGGACCTATCCAACCAACACGCGGACCATTTATATATTTCATAGTATTGGTTGTTGCATCAACAAGATGGTCACACGTAATTTTGTTATCCACAAGCAATGCAGTATATCCTTAACTCCTAGCACATATAATTATTTTGCGGGTTCATATGAATGTTTTATGCGTAATTAATACATAGTTTAAACTTTAACAATAGCATCATATTTATGAAATAAAAAACGAAATTACAAGAAAATTGGCTTATAACCAGTGGATCGTCAAACTAGATGAAAGTCCAACCACTACTAAAATAAAAAATACTAGCATATGCAACCATGGAACCATGAAACTCCCCCTCCAATAAATAAAGGTTGTTTACATGAGTTTTTCAATGATAGGAACACATAGTTTTTCCAACTGCTTTAGTGTCTTCTCATAGACATCAACATCTGCAAGCTTACTTCCATCAAGACATTTGCTTGCATCCTCTGCTGCATTTTCAATCTTGGATTCTTGTTCTTGATGGAGCTTTCCCTTCGAAGTGCTTCCCACTTCTTAACTTTGCTTTTCACATCATAAATGTAGTCCTCCAATGCGTTACGAGCAAACATCTTTTTGTTGTTCTCTTGGTCTTGAAGCTTATACTTTTGAGCATTTTTCAGCATTACCTCTATCTCTTCCTTTGAAAGCCTTTGCTTCTCATTACTAATTCTAATATTCTTTTTTAAACCGGTTGTTAGTTCCTCGCCTGAACAATTTAAAATACCATTTGCATCAACATCAAAGACCACTTTAATCTTTGCTTTGCCCTTTGGTGCAGGTGGGACTGCAACCTTGAATTTCCCTAACCAGTTATTTTGTTTAGCTATAGTCCTCTCACCTTGGTAGACATCAACATTTATAATACTTTGGTTATCCTTAACTGTAACATATGTGTGTCCCTTCTTGGTTGGTATTGGTGTATTCCTTGGAATAATAACACTCATAGAGCCATCACTAATATTTGTACCAAGTGATAAAGGGACGACATCTAACAACACTAAATTCTTCACTCTTTCACTTCTTTCGCCACTTAACTTTGCCGCAAGAATAGTTGCACCATATGCAACCGCCTCATCAACATGGATCCTCTTATTAAGCTCTTTCCCGTTGAAGAAGTCTTGCAATAGCTTTTGTACTTTGGGTATCCTAGTTGACCCACCAACAAGTACAACCTCATGTACATCATTTGTACTCATTTTTGCATCACTCAAACAAGTCTCCACCGTTGTTATACACTTAGTAAAGAAATATGCGTTAAGATTTTCAAACTTTGCACGAGTAATTCGCAAAGACAAATAAAAACCCTGATGCAAACCATCAATTTCAATAGTAGTTTCAGTAGTTGCAGAGAGAACTCGTTTAGCATTCCTACTTACATATGTCTTGTTTTTTCTATTGAACTGCTCCACACAATGGTCCACCATTACACTATCAAAGTCTTGACCACCTAAGTGAGTGTCTCCAGCAACCTCCTTCACCTTCAACTTCCCCTTGGCATCAAATGTACCACCGCCTAAATCAAATATGAGCATGGTTGTATCATGAGTTATATCGGTTCTCATGTCTAGCCCATAGGCAATTGCAGCTGATGTAGGCTCATTAAGTATTTGCAAGACGTTGAGTCCCGCCACATGTCCCGCATCCTTGGTAGCTTGGCGTTGGGAATCATCAAAATATGTGGGCACAGTGATGACTGCATGTTTCACGGTTTTACCAAGGTATGACTCTGCAACCTCTTTGAGTTTCACAAGAACCATGGATGTAATTTCTTCGGCAAAAAACTCCTTCTTTTCACCGTTATATGAAACCACAATTTTAGGAATGTCATTAGGGCCTTTTGTAACTTTGAAAGGCCACAACTTCATGTCTTCTTGCACTTTTGTATCATTGAATCTCCTTCCAATCAATCGTTTCGCATCTAAAAGTCCATGAAATCGGAGTGAGAATGTAATAATTAATGATTATGGCAAGGGTATAAAATACAAACCATATATTGTGCAATTTGGATTTAAAGTGCTCTAAATAAAGCTAGACGTAATATGAATGTAATAATGTAATAAGAATGTAATAATGTAATAATAAATAATTATATAGACTCAAAGTTGTCAGTTATTGATTCGAAAATATTTTAAATAATTTAATCTACAATAATCAATGCTATAATAAGAGTTATTGGGATAACCATAACTGGTGGGTTTAATGCTTGATTTTTAGGAACCGTTTTTATTTTATTTCTTGTTTAAAGAGAATCTCATTCTCGTATTGTAATTAAGCACCTTTATAATTAGACTTAAGAGAATTTTCTCTTATCTTTGTGTCTCAAGTCTAACAAAAGTGCTCTAAATAAAGTTCCAACTAAAAGTATAAAATCGGAGTAAGAATGTAATAATTAATAATTATATAGACTCAAAGTTAACAGAAATAATTCATATAAATCATAGATAGAATTATGTAGATTGTGTATATCTTGTATCTTTTTGATTTGTTACATATTGTACCCTATATATATTCATCAATATACATCTCTCAACATTAAGAGAGAATTAAACCCTAATATGGTATCAGCCTAAAACTCTTGGCACCTAAACCTAATTCGGCCGCATACCTCTTCCTCCCTTCGAATTTTTTTTTTCGTTTCAACCCTCTGTCTCCGCATCATGGCCGGTGATAATAGCAATCACGACGCACCCCTACCCCTCTCCACTGTTTTTCATATGATTAACATCAAGTTGTCATCCTCCAACTATCTTCTTTGGCAAAAGCAGATGCTTCCATTACTTGCTTATCAAAACCTAACGGGGTACATTGATGAAACTGTTGAAAAACCATATCCCACTATCACTGTTGGGGACGCCACCTCGCCGAACCCGGCCTATGTTACTTGGGTGGCTACAGATCAACGAGCACTTATATTGCTCCAATCTTCCTTGACTGAAGAAACCATGGCAGAAACCATTGGTCACAATACTGCCTTCGATGTGTGGAAAGCTCTTGTTGAATCTTATCAACACGACTCTCTCGAACATACACACACCCTTCGGGACTCGCTTCGTCATTTAAAAAAGGGCACCAGCTCTGTTGCGGAATACTTTCGGAAGTTTAAGGGAATCTGCGATCAACTCCAAGCCATCGGTCATCCACTTTCTGACTATTATAAGTTGCATTGGTTTCTTCGGGGGCTTGGATCTTCCTTTGAAACTTTTTCAATGACTCAACGACTTTTAACCCCGCGACCAAAGTTCCGGGATGTTGTCTCTCAAGCTGAGAGTCATGAGATGTTTTGCAGTCAATTAGTGACTCTAATGTTGCACATGTTGCCTTCAACTCTACCACTACCGGTCGCACCTCGGATTCATCTCGTGGACGAGGGCGCTCCAACTATCGTGGTTCTTCTAACCGTGGCCGGGGCCATGGCAACCGCCGACCTCCTCATTTCCAATTATGCTGAAAAGAAGGACACTACGCAGCACAATGTCCGGATCTTTTTAGCTTGCTAGCAATCCTTCATCCATTGATGCTAATCTCACAGAGGCCTTTCATGCTCAATACGACACGACACCCGATTGGTTTGTTGATATCAGTGCTTCGGCTCACATGACCTCATACGCATCACATCTTGATTCGGCATCTCACTACAATGGTAATGATTCGGTTATATATTTTCGGTAATGGTAATGATGCTCCTATTTCACATATTGGTAAAACAAATTTATACCGAATATCTCCTTACTTGATGTACTTGTGGTTCCTATCCTCACTAAAAATCTTTTATCAGTTAGCAAGTTCACACAAGATAATCCGGTTGATGTTTTATTTTCTAACCCTCTGTTTACTATTTAGAATCGGCAAACAAGGGAACCACTGGCACAAGGAAGACGTAGACATGGACTATATGTCTTAGAGCGAGGGCAACAAGCCTTTTTAGCTAAATTATCTTCTAAACGTATTAAAGCTTCATTTAATTTATGGCATAATAGATTAGGACATGTTTCAAACGATATTGTTTCTAGTTTAAATAAAATAGGTTGTTTATCTATTAGTTCAATTTTGCCTAATCCTAAAACGCGTCCTTCTTGCCAATTATCAAAAAGTAAGCATTTTCCATTTGATAATAACTTACAACGCTCATCGCATGTATTAGATCTTGTTCACTGTGATTTATGGGGTCCATCACCGGTTGTTTCAATTGACGGGTTTAAGTATTACGCTATTTTTGTTGATGATTATTCCACGTTTACATGGTTTTATCCTATGAAGAATAAATCTGATTTTGTTGATGTGTTTACTGCTTTTATTACTTTGGTTCAAACGCAACTTACGTGCAAACTTAAAGTTTTTCAATCCAACGGAGGCACGGAATTTACAAACAACAAAGTACACACTTTATTATCTCAAAATGGTGCTCCTCATCGGTTCTCATGCCCATATACCCCTCAACAAAATGGACGTGCGGAACGAAAGCACGTCACATAACGGAAACCGGTTTGGCTATTATGTTCAATGCACATGTTCCGGCGACTTTCTGGTCTTGTGCTTTTTCGTCCGCAACTTTCATCATCAACCGGCTCCAAACAAAATTACTTGACAACAAATCCCCATATGAGCTATTATTTGCTTCCGCACCAAACTATGGGAATTTTTGGGTATTTGGATGTTGTGTTTGAAGGATTTATGTGCACAGATAAGTACACGTGTCACCGTGTCCAATGTTATAAGACACTAAAGGGTCACACCACTACACAGCCAATAATGGACAACCGAATAAAGTAAGTTGTGTGGAATAATTAACTAGTTAAGTTAATTATAAAGAAGAGAATAAATAATAATAAGTTAATTATTATTGAGGATGGTTAAATATTAGGTTAAGTATTTAACGGACAGTTAATTAATAGTTAATTAATTAACTAGTAAAAGTCCAAGGGTTTAAAGTGTTAATAGGAAGTTTAATTATGAGATTAATCATAATTAAACTCCAAGGACTAAACTGTAACATCTAGCCTTATAAATAGAAGGCTTATTTGAGGGTTTTAGGTTAGACATTACAACACACTAAAAACCCTAGCCTCTCTCCCTCTTTCTCTCTTCGGCCGAAACCGAGAAACCCCAAGGGTTTCGGTTTTTGGTGTTCATCAAACACAACACACACACGCACAAGTTCTTGTGTGATACTTTGTTGGTACAACGCGGTCTTGCAGCGTGTCCAGGTGGTGCAGTAGAGGTGGATCACATCTTTAGCTATCTAAAGGTAATGTTCATCATCTTCTCTTTCTCGTGATCTCATTGACTAGTAGAGATCCAGTAATGTGGTATTCAAGTTCCGCCATGTGAATACTACAAGGTTTTCCTACAGTGGTATCAGAGCTTTCTACTAATCTCAATAAGATTCGATTGAGTTTCTTTTCATCTAGAAAAGAACCCTAGAATTTTCGGCCAAGAACATTGTTCAAGTTTATGAACAATTGGTTTGAATAGGGTTCTAGATAAAAAGAAATTAGGCTTCTTTTTCCTTCCTTGTTATTTCCGATTTTCGTATATATATATATATGTATATTATATTAAGTTTTTTTTATCTTAGAAAGAACCCTAGTAAATTTAATCCAAGAACATTGTTCAAGTTTATGAACAATTGGATTGAATAGGTTTCAAGAAAAAAAGAATTAGGTTTCTTTTTTTGTTTAGTAAAATAAAACCTAGTACTTTTAATCCAAGTATGTTATTCAAATATCTTGAATAATCAGAATAAAAAGATTTTAAGACAAAACTAAGAAAAGGTTATGTTAAATTTTTCGTTTAAAAGTTTAACAAGTTTATTTGTTTATTATTATTATTATTAACGAATATATATATATATATATATATATATATATATATATATATATATATATATATATATATATATATATATATATATATATATATATATATACACACACACATATACATATAACGGTAGTCAAAAACCGAACCAACCGAGACACGGTTGGAGCTCGGTTCGACGACCGAGTGGTCGACCAAAACCGAGTCCACCGAGTTTCGGTTGGATGGTGTTTCTTGGAGACCAAGATATTTTTTTGATTTTTGTCCAAGATATGGTCTAAATCAAGGAATAAAATCTACAAGTTATTATGTAAGATTTTACGTTTAAAAGTCAATCTATAAGTATTTTAGTTGACTAGTTTACTTATTTATTTTTCGTCTAAATAATAATAATAAGTATTAACATTTAAATTAAACCTAATGATTTTAATAGTTATTAAAATCAAGACAATTATGAAATTAAGGAGGAAATAAGAAACCGGGTTTATGTGTAATTTAATAATTATCAGTTTGGTAATTTCAATTATCAGTTTATTTATTTAATTAGAATGACATAAACCAAAAGGAGTGATATTGTGTTTACTTTAAATTTTTCGGAATTTTTTTTTATTTTTCGGAATTATTTTATAAAGTTTATTTTAATATACAAAACACAAAAAACAAGTCTTTAGGGTTATGGCATGGCAATTTTTCGAAATTGCAAGTATTATTTATTTTTCGTTTATTTATTATAATATGAAATAATAAGGTGGTGATTATAAACAGTTTGTTTAGGAAACTAAGATTTAATTAATAAGATGGTAATTATAAACAGTTTGTTTAGAAAGCCAATGTATAAATTAATAAGATGGTGATTATAAACAGTTTGTTTCGAAAACCAAGTTTAAATTAATAATGGTAAAGTAAACAGTTTGTTTATAAACCAAGTTTTATAAAAGACAAATTAAAAGTGGAATTTATAAACAGTTAGTTTATAAAACCAAGTAATTAAAAACTGGCTGACTTTTTCGAACAAAGGAAAATCTTTTTTAGAAAATCTTAGATCAGAGTACAACCCACCTAATGGAACACCTCACTTGTTAAACGATATTGACATTGTAAGGAGAAAGAACCTTAGATGTGGATTCAAATCATTGCGAGTGTTAGGGTGCGTAGGGTCTTGTGATAATCGGGAGTCCAGGCGCAAGGCATCGCACTGTCTTAGGTGGTAGGATCTATTTTGGTGATAATCGGGAGTCCCGGCCCAAAATGCACTAGAGGGATTAAAACATGTACAAGTTTGTTGTTCAACTTGATATCCCGAGGATCTAGGAATCGTCTCTAGTCTAGAGGCGATCGGTATGGCTATACCTACCAGAAATAGCGTGGCTCTAATGGGAAGTGCCCAAACCTTGCATTAGAGGACGTGAAATATGGGTCCTGGTCTAACTATTATTATTAAAAGGTAATAATGTTAGAAGTTATTTATTTTATCTAATCTTACTAACCGTTTGTTGTTTTTCTTATAGATGTCTGTACCGTCAGAAATTCTGTTTTACTCACCAAACGAATCGCGAAAGTTCATCACTGGAAAATGGAAGCTTACTGGTCCGAACTACAAAGTTTGGAAAGTGCACTTTGGGAGTTACCTAAAAGCACAGAATCTACTGTACATGATAGACGAGGTGCCCAAGGGACAACCAGGGCAAGATGCCCAGGATGATAAGCTTGACGCTTATTATCAGTATCTGGCAGATGAATCACAAGTTATGTCGATTCTTATTCTTACTTCATTATCAGAGCTTACTGATAATCTACGTAAGAAACCATGCTATGAGTTTGTCCAGTATCTTGAGGAGACGTTTAAAGATAGTACTGAAGATAGCAAGCAGTTCATTTTGCAAGAAATCATTTCGTCGAAAATGAAAGATGATCAACCACTGAGTGACCACCTTATCAATATAAGGAGGTTACTAGATTGTCTCACCCTAGTTATTGGCACATGAAACGAGCATGAACAAGTCTTGTTCTTCTTTGGATCTCTCACTCAGTACTATAAGGACAAGGTAGTACGTATGATCGGGAATTTTAATTTGAGTGTCGCAGGTCTACACGAGAATCTCTTGTGTATACGCGATGTTCAAAGGCTGGAGGAAGAATGTCTCCCTGAGATTCAGCAGGATGAGTTCTATGATTGGTTGAATGACTTTGCTGATTTGTGTTGCCCAACTTGTGGCAGCAAGGATATTTGCGAGCACACATCGGACGTGGGGCTGTTGGACGCTGACTTTGTCAGCGATTCAGGTATCTTTATGATTGATTGTCTCGTTACTTCTAGTGAATCCTGGGTATTGGATACCGGATGTGGTCATCACATTTGCAATCATTTGCAGGGATTTAAGAAGAATAGGAGGCTGGGACGAGGGGATGTTGAACTACGAGTAGGCGAAGGTTCCAAGGTGGGAGCTGAAGCCGTAGGGACATATCTTCTCAAGTTGCCTTCAGGAAGAGTTTTGGAACTTAAAGAATGTTATTATGTTCCTAGACTTATTAAGAATGTTATTTCTTTTGATTTACTTATAGACAGTGGTTTTCATTATGAGTTTTATGGAAAACAGTTTCGTGTTTAAAAGATGACATTTTATATTTTAACGCAAATTCTCATAATGGTCTATACACGTTAAATCTAAATAACATAGAACGAGACGTTTATCATATAATTAAAAGATCCAAGAGTAACTTGAATCAAACTTATCTTTGGCATTGTCGTTTATGTCATGTAAACGAGACTCGCATTAAGAAGCTCCAAGATGATGGAATTCTAGAACCATTTGATTTGGAGTCATATGCAATATACGAAGCTTGTTTATCTGGCAAGATGACAAAAGACCCTTTCAACCACTACAATGAAAGGGCAGGCGAGTTGTTAGGGATTATACACACAGATGTGTGTGGACCCTTTACTCCAGAAGCCAGAGGAGGATACCGCTACTTCATTACCTTTACTGACGACTTCAGTAGGTATGGTTATGTATTTCTTATGAGACTAAAGTCTGAAAGCTTTGACAAGTTCAAAGAATATCAGAGGGAAGTAGAAAACCAACTAGGCAAGAAAATTAAGTCACTTCGGTCTGACCGAGGAGGCGAATATTTGAGCCAAGAGTTCGACGATCATTTGAAGGAATGTGGGATTGTTTCACAACTCACACCTCCGTATACTCCTCAGATGAATGGCGTATCAGAAAGGAGGAATCGCACCTTGTTAGACATTGTACGTTCAATGATGTGTCGCGCCCCACTACCACTATCATTTTGGGGACATGCACTCGAGACTGCAACATTTACACTAAATAGGGTTCCGACCAAGTCAGTAGAAAAGACTCCTTTCGAGCACTGGGCGGGGAAAAAGCCTAAATTATCTTTTCTCAAGATTTGGGGTTGTGAAGCATACGTTAGACGTAACTTCACAGACAAACTAAACCCCAAGTCAGACAAGTGTATCTTCGTTGGATACCAAGGGAAACCTTAGGATACTATTTCTATCATCAAGAAGACAACAAAGTCTTTGTTGCTCGGAAAGGTATCTTCTTGGAGGAGAAGTTTCTAGGAACTGAAACTCCAAGAAAAGAAATAGAGCTTCAAGAAATTGAAGAGAACGAAGATCCACCGACGACTTCAGTCGAACCAGTAGTTCAACAAAGAATTGTTGATTCCCAACCAGACCCACCGGTTGAGGAAGAAGAGACACGCAATCCGCGTAGGTCCAGTAGACCATGCCAAGAACCAGATAGGTATCTTGGATTCATGATCGATGAAGATGATGGAAGTCTACTAGAACCATTAACCTACAGCGAAGCTGCTAACGGCATAGAGTCTGAAATATGGCTCGAGGCTATGCGAGCAGAGATGCAATCCATGTATGACAACCAAGTTTGGGTGTTATCAGACTTGCCACCACAGTCTCGTGCTGTTGGATGCAAGTGGATTTTCAAGAAGAAAACCGACATGGATGGAAAAGTACATACTTACAAAGCACGACTCGTTGCGAAGGGTTTCACGCAAACACATGGTGTGGATTATTCCGAAACCTACTCGTCAGTCGCCATGCTTAAGTATATTAGAATTCTTATGGCCATATCAGCATATTACGACTATGAGATATGGCATATGGATGTTAAAACCGCCTTCCTTAATGGGGAGTTGAATGAGGACGTATTCATGATACAACCGGATGGTTTTACTGATCCAAAGAATCCTAATAAAGTATGTAAATTGCTAAAACCCATTTATGGATTGAAGCAAGCATCTAGAAGTTGGAACTTACACTTTGACAAACGAATAAAAGAATTTGGTTTTGTCAAGAGTGAGTTCGAGGCGTGTGTCTATACAAAATTCATTGGGAGCGTAGTAATCTTCCTAGTCTTGTATGTTGATGACATACTGCTTATAGGAAACGATATACCAGCATTACAAGGAGTAAAATCCTGGTTAGGCAAATGTTTCCAGATGAAGGACTTGGGAGAAGCCGCATTTATACTGGTATAAAGATCTATAGAGATAGATCTAGGCGGCTTATTGGACTTAGTCAAAGTACATACATTGACAAAGTACTGAAGAGATTCAGTATGAGTGATTCCAAGAGAGGACTCATTCGGCAATTGGATCAATCATGTATGTCATGTTATGTACTAGGCCCGATATTGCTTACTCCATAAGTCTCACAAGCAGATATCAAAAGAATCATGTTGAACCCCATTGGGTGGCTGTCAAGAACATTCTCAAGTATTTGAGAAGGACAAAAGAAATGTTCTTGGTCTTTGGAGGTTCGTTGGAAGAATTGTGTGTAACTGGTTACACAGATGCAAGCTTCCAAACCGACAGAGACGATTACAAATCTCAATCGGGATTTGTCTTCACACTAAACGGAGGAGCTATATCTTGGAAGAGTCGGAAACAAGATACGATAGCAGATTCGACTACAGAGGCTGAGTACATTGCCGCAAATGATGCTGGGAAAGAAGCCATGTGGCTTAAGAATTTTATCGAGGATCTTAGAGTTATTGTCAATATCTCTAGACCCATCGAAATATTCTGTGATAATAGTGGGACAATAGCGCAAGCTATTGAACCAAGAGAGCATCAAAAGACCAGGCATGTACGCAGGAAATATCACCGCATACGTGAGTATGTAAGAGAGGGTGATGTTGTAATTAAGAAAATACCAACGCATGACAACGTCGCTGACCCGTTGACAAAACAACTAGCTGGACCAAAGCATGAGAAACATCCGCACGCTATAGGCATGCAGTACCTAAATATTGGTAGCTAGTAATCTTGATTAGAATCATAGACATGTTTGAAATCGATACATTATGTAATAACATTTCGTCGGATTGAAATAGAAAGTTTTACGTAATATTTTCACATTGTCTATTCTTAACATGTTTTAAACCTATCCTTGATACACAAAGTTTTTTTTGAGTATCTAAATTGTCTGTGGTTGCTTGAGTTTAGTGGGAGCTAGATTCAAGAGTTAATACCATTGTGAATATTTATCTATTTCATAGTTATTGAATAGAGAAATAAGGGTTGTTAAAATATACATTCATAGATGTTTACAGGGTTTGCTAAACATTAGACGTGACCAAAAGATCGAGATTACTTCATGGAGCCTAAGCATGAGTAATTTCGAGTAGATGTCCTCTGACCTGAGACATTTTGATTTGAGACACGATGACTTCTGATCTTTAGCATTTATCTACCGTCACACCGTAAAAGTGTGATCATAAGGAACTTGACTAAGACAGCGGAAGTCGTGGGCAAGATAACGCAAATGTCAAGATGGAATTTGCACCTTCTTTAACTAGAAGAGATATTTCATGGCCGCTCGAAGATTAAGACTACTGAAATGCGTGGCCGCGCTCGGAGAATGATTAGATCATTCGGTAATCCGTTACTGCAGAAGGTTTTTATTTGGATTAGCTAAAGATAAACATGGTAAAGTTTTTATTTTATTTTTTATTGTTTTTGACTGCTTGTGTATGATTATTTGTCCATGCACAAGGATTCTTTTTCAATCTGTCATAAAGAATAACACTATCTACAGATAAATCTTTATAAAAAGGTGAAATATAATTTAGACTTCCTAAAAATTTCTCTAATTGAGTTTTATCTTTAATTTCATCTGGAAATTTATCAGCGAATTCCATACTTCTTTGTATAGGAATAATTTGACCTTTTTCAATATTATGACCTAAAAATCTTATCTTTGTTTGGAATAACGACATTTTTGTTTGTGATAAAACTAAACCATTTTTAATGATTATCTTTTCAAATAAATATAAGTGTTTAAAATGAGCTTCAATATTTTTTGAAAATATTAAAATATCGTCTATATAAACAATGATAAAGTCACTATATGGATAAAATATATCATTCATAATATTTTGAAATTCTGAAGGAGCATTTTTTAGACCAAATGGCATTACATTCCACTCATATTGGCCAAAAGGGACATTAAAGGCAGTTCTATATCTGTCTTTTTCATTAATCTGAATCTGCCAATATCCAGATTTTAAGTCAATTTTGAAAATATTATTGAATCATGTAATCTATCTAATAAATCTTTTTTATTTGGTATAGGATATCTAATCCATTTTAAAGCTTTATTTAATGGTTTATAATTTATAACTAACATCAGATGGAATAGTTACAATAGAATTTAATAAAGAAAAAGAATTCGAAGATGAAAATCCATTATTAAGAAGAATTAGATCAGTAAGATCTTCACACTCTTATATTTCACCAGTAGATTATAAAGTAGAAATTCCTTTATCACGTGCTTCTGTTTCACATAATTCAGAAAAATTTAATAATTTAAATATATTGATAACCATATGGTACTGTCCTTTTGACATCTGTCTTTTAACTTGACACCTGTATTATTATATCACGAGAGCTTTACTTCTGTCATTCATTTTCTTTTGAAGTAAAGATTCTTCAATCATGTCTATCATGCAATCAACGGGAATAATTTCTTCATTAGTTTGGGATTCTCCTGCTAGACATTGAAATTGATTATTATCAGTTGACATTGTATCTTCATTTGAGGCTTCTTCTTCTTCATTTTCTTCATTCTGAAATCTCTGAAGATTTTCCTTGATCTGAGAACAATATGTTCTGAATGCTTTGATCATTTCTTCTTTATTTGAATTTACATTTGGTAAATCTGAAGGAATTAAGTTTGCTGAATCTGAATATTTTTTCTGGTCTGTATAAATTTTAATTTGTTGGTTGATATGATCAACTGTTTGTTGTGCATTCCAAAATTTTGTTTCTGGATCTTTTTGTAACATCTTAGGCCAAAATTTCGTAAAGTATAACCTTTGTAATGTTGGTAATTTACATGGAGAATAATCCACATATGGTTCCCATTTCCAAATCCAGGGAATTGAAAATTCCATAAAAAGTGTAAAGAAGATATAACTTCTAAATTATTTAGTTTCTCATTTGAGTGTTTTAAATATCTTGGAGAAATTGGTAACCATTCTCCATATAATAGAACATTTTACTGGTAGATGGTCAGATAATTCTGAAAACATTAGAACATTATTAAATGGATTATTTTGCAAAACTCTAACATCATTTAGATGGTATAAAGATACTTTGTTAAGTAGAGTTATGGAATTGGATGATTGTAATAGTGTATATTGGAAATCTAAATTTATTAATGGATTACCAAATTTATTTGCAGAAAGAGAAAAAAAAAACAACTAAACGTTGATAGTACTATTCCTTATAAATATTATACTTATGAATATTATACTTATGGAAAAAGTTAATACGAACTTGTATTCAGGAAGGTTATAATATAATATAATATAATATAATATAATATAATATAATATAATATAATATAATATAATATAATATAATATAATATAATATAATATAATATAATATAATATAATATAATATAATATAATATAATATAATATAATATAATATAATATAATATAATATAATATAATATAATATAACATAACATAACATAACATAACACAACACAACACAACACAACACAACACAACACAACACAACACAACATAACATCAAACTTTTAAACATAACCAGGATTTTATTTAATATTAACAATACAAAAGTTTAAATATTTTTATTTAATATTAAAAATATTAAAGTTTTTAGAAAGAATTTTCTTTTAGTCATATGTATCTTTACGAAGTACCTACATCTTATTAAGAATTTGCAATATGGCGAGTCAATGAATAAAATGCCCTAATTATGCCAAATCATGGCTTAAACGGGCTAAAACACGACTAATGCCATTGTTAAATTTCTAATAAGATGTTGTTACATCAACCTAGACTTGAATTTTTTTCCCGAAAACCGAAAATACTCTTTTTTTTAATTTAATTTAATTAAACCTGGTTACATTTGAAATGTTGACGCAGATTAGTATCTTAAGATACTGCCTTCATGAAAGTATTATGTGACATTTAACAAACAGATTAGCCGTTCATCAAGCTAAGTATAATATAAAGTGATAAAATATAAAGAAAACGTACCAATAAGGATTATGTAATTAACAGAAAGTACAAAGAACTTAAAACTTTTATTCTACAAACTTAAATTTTTACAACTGGGGAGGGTTATAGTCCAAGAGAGCAGAGTACAAAAAATTTCGATGCCCTCCTTAGAACTAAACTAAGACTATATATAATAGTCTGCATACATATACAAACAAAATATAAAATATTAAAATGTTAACACTAAGCTGGCTAACTTTCAAAACACGTAGCATCTTTATTTGACACCTAGCTACTATTAAACCACCTGCTCTCTTGTACTATAACCTTCCCCAGTTGTAAAAATTTAAGTTTGTAGAATAAAAGTTTGAAGTTCTTTGTACTTTCTGTTAATCACATCATCCTTATTGGTACGTTTTCTTTATATTTTTATCACTTTATATTATACTTAGCCTGATGACAGGCTAATCTGTTTGCTAAAAATCACATAATACTTTCATGGAGGCAGTATCTTAAGATATTAATATGCGTCAACATTTCAAATGTAACCAGGTTTAATTAAATTAAATTTATAAAAAAAGAGTATTTTCGGTTTTCGGGAAAAAATTTCAAGTCTAGGTTGATGTAACAACATCTTATTAGAAATTTGACAATGGCATTAGTCGTGTTTTAGCCCGTTTCAGCCATGATTTGGCATAATTAGGGCAATTTATTCATTGACTCGCCATATTGCAAATTCTTAATAAGATGTAGGTACTTCGTAAAGATACCTATGACTAAAAGAAAATTCTTTCTAAAAACTTTATTATTTTTAATATTAAATAAAAATATTTAAACTTTTATATTGTTAATATTAAATAAAATCCTGGTTATGTTTAAAAAGTTTGACAAGGTCCTGTCTTTAATGGTATCAATATAATATAATATAATATAATATAATATAATTATATTGTATTATATTATATTATATTATTTATTTATTTATAATATATATATAATATAATATATTTTGAATCTTTAAGAGGAAACATTTTTTAATAATTATCTAAAATTTCTGATAACAATCCAAATTTTCTTAAATGACTGATTGGCAATATAAAGTCCTCACCATAATTTGAGTCTTCGCCCGATCCCACTAATATATATATATCAGCATGTACATGTGCAATGTGGCGGCGGTTCTCCTATTGCGGGGCAAAATGTTGTTTGGTCAGACATTCGTCTATTTCCAATTGTGTCTCGTTTCTCTTAATACACAATTATTACTTCTAAGACTGTCGAAACTTGACACGACACGACAAAAATACACGAAACAAAACAAAATTGAGACGAAATCAAAATTTGAATTCGTGCATGTTCATGTCATGTTCGTGTCCTGTAGAACAAACATGAAGTCATGTCATGTCGTGTTCGTGTTCAGATATTAACACGAAATTGAAACGATAGTTATGATTTTGAGAACATTTAGAAATTTATGTTTTATTTTTGTCGTGTTTGTCGGGTTTTTAACATGAACTAAGTAAAAAACTTGATATTTTTGTTATTTATCTCGTGTTGTCGTGTTTGTCGTTTTTTAATTGGGTCGTGGTCGTGTTAGCAAAATAAAACACGACTTTGTGTCGTGTTGTTTTCGTGTTGAGAAAAACGAATTTGTGTCGTGTCGTGTTAACCATACACGATACGACAACAATATTTGAAATCCCTATACTCGAGCAAGGTCTACCAATTGGGTTTCTCTTTAAGTTTTTTTCCAACATTAAGTAACTTTGATTTCGCCTATTTCCCAATCATTACTAAATGGGTCAAAATTGAAAACTCAATGTAATTCGATAGACCAATAGAAGAAAAAAAATGATTATAGCAAACCTTACCTTTTACATGAGATTAAGAGAATTAGCAAAAGGAGGCCAATAAATTTATTCATTTTCACTAACCATAGGGCTTAAAATTCCGACAAACCGTTTGTTGTTTGGACATTTGTGTTCACCAATATTCAAAGAGACTTTGAGATATTAAAATTAGTTCTTTCTTTGTTGGAAAGTGGCACACAATGTTTATCAACAAGTAAATTAACTTTTTGATTAACTAATGAAATTTAATCGTACACGAAAGAATTAGAATACATTAAAAAAGTATTATTTCTTCAAAGCTCATATTTGTATAGATTCCGTCATCAAATGTATCTTAAGACTATTAAGTTATGTAAATTTAAAAAGTGTACCAAGATATGACAATGCAGATGCAAACATTATACATGGTTCACAAGTAACATAAAGATAGCATTTTGAGAACATTTTAGCAACATTAGTTTTTGTATGTTTCATTTCTTTCCACTTTTCAAGTAGAATATCCATTGCTTCCATTTCAGCATGTCTTGTAGCGTGTAATTCTAAAAGCCAAATTTTGAGTTCTAGTATCATGATATGATGGTGGGTCAGAAATGTGACACATCAAGTGTTTGTGTAGGTGTCGATACCAATCGGGTTGGTTCAAACCCGTTTGGCCCATCGTCAATGTTACTTTCAGTTTTTTTTACCAATTGGGGCAACTTTGACCCGTTTGACACATAAGACTACCTCCAGGGATGTACTCTACAGTCAGACAGATGTCATCAAAACATGAGTGATTTAGTCAACCATGTACATATTAATTCTAAAAATTTCAACAGCTTAGAGAAGTTTAGTTTAATGCCTGTATCATAGAAGCAGTTCCAGGAGGAGCTATTGCAGCGATTCAATGGCTTGGATATTCAAAATCCATACGAACAACTCACCACAATGAAAGAAATTGAATCCATTTTGGATTACTGTGATGATTTCGAGTATTTCTTGTCTTTAGTACTGAAGCTGCCGGAATCTCACTCCTTACGTCATTTAGTTGCGGGATTGAGGGAAGATGTGAAGAAATGGGTCCGTTTATACAGACCTCGGTTAAGATTGGAAGCTATGGCGTTAGGCTATGGGGTATGGGCCTCACCTTAACATCATTTTTTTGCACATCATCTGCCATATCAGCAACCACACCACACCACACCACTTTATTCAGGAAATACCCACCACACCACACCATTTCTTTTCCATCTCATCATTTCTTTTCCATTTAATTTTAAACATAAAATAAAATTTTCATTAAAATAAAAATTTAAACATTACAATACTAGAAATTAAAAACTACAATACTAGAAATTAAAAAATACAATACTTGAAAAAAAAAACTAGCTTAAATTGTGGAAAGCGGTCCTCGCCTTCGCTTTCGCTTCCCTCAAAATCTCGAGATCCTCCCCATCCAATCCTTCCTATTTATGCTTCAAAATGGAGATGGTATTGAGCATTATTTTTCCCTCCTTAGCGGTCTTGTTCATCTGTTGTTTTTTCCTCCTCAACTGAACCTTCTCTTTTAACGTCACACCATGGTCGGCCAACATCTTTGCCACTTCATCCATCGTATTGTTCGACAATTTCTGCTGCGCCGCATGCCGTTATGCTCGTTTGGTCTTATCTCTTCCTACCGGTCGGCTTGGAGTGGGGGTTTCTTCGACTTCATCGAATATGTCATCGGGGATGTTGTGGTCCCCAGCATTAAGGTCGATACGCGAAGTATTTGTACGACCATCAGAAACATCCACCAATAGTGAACTACGAGACCGCTTTGATTGTTGATGTTGTTTTTGTTGCTCCTGTGCAGTAATTGCACCTAACCATTTTGGATCGTCTTTTACAACCAACCACTGCCTTTCTGCGTCAAAACCATTACGGTCACCAGCTTTGTATTCTAGCCTTGTCGCGTCCATAACAACAAAATCACTCTGCCCGCTCCGTTTTTCAAACATAAGCTTGTTGTAGATACCGTTAAACTTTGTTAAAATGGTGACTAGTTGACGCCACTTCCCCGAAAGTTGGTCGTGGTTTCTATACACTGGGCACCCCATGAGCTCGTGAAAAACTTTGGACGCAGCCTCACATAGCCCTTTCATTTTCTTGATATTCCCATGCTTTGGGTCTTTTGACGCGGTGCACCAAGCTTTACACAAAGCGATTTCTTCTTCAGTGGTCCAAGTCATTGGACCGTCAGAATCAACAACTACTTTCTCCTTGGCTTTCCCCTTTCCTTTCTTTTTTGCTTTGCTACCGCCAGCCTCTGTTTGTTGAAATTCTATACTTTGGAATTGTGCACTTTGAAATTGAGTTTGTTGAAATTGAGTTGGTTGGAATTGTGGGTTTTGGTATTATGGGTTTTGAAATTGTGGGTTTTGGAATTGAGGTTGTTGGTATTGGGAATTTGGTGGAATGGGAGCACCGGTATTGAGCATATTAAAATATGGCTCGAACGCCGCAACTCCAAGGGAGTCGTTGGTGTTGGGGATTCTAGGGGACGATTCGGGTGAACTTTGGTTGGAATTCATTTGTGTAAAGCTTTGGTTGTGAGAATAATAAGATTGTAGAGATTGTGTGGTTGTGGTTGTGTAAAAGATGATGTATATTGTATGTATATATAGGGAAAAAAAGAAATAATTTTTTTTTTATTAATCAAACGGTCATATGACCGTTACCCCTCGAAATCCCTCCCCAACGGTCAAAAAGCTTCCCGCTCCACCACGTTAACAGCCGTTGCCGTGCCCCCAATTCTTCACCACCGCACCCCACGCCGTGTAGGGGGCGGTGTTCCCCCATGGTTAACGTCGTGGCCATCAAGCCACCTCACCACCACGCTCACGGGGCATTGCCCATACCGGATAGCCTTAGCAAGGTATATTGAACAACTACTTCATCCGACGGCGGATAGGACAACGCAATCACGTTTCCGGTATCACACTGGTTTCTCCGAGGGATCTAATAGAGGCGGTGGATCGATTCTAGTCCATAATCAATGGCCCAATCGTAATGAACCATCCAGGCCCAATTACAATTATTTTAATGATAAGTTGGGCTTTAATAAGCCTGACCTAAATCGCTCATTAGGACAACAAATGTCATATGGGACTTTTAATATGGACTCTTCTCAGTTGAATAATCACAATAGGGGGTCCGATCTGTGTCTCGAAACAAATGGGACCATCGATGTAGAAAAGGCTCGTGTTTTTTATGCGATTAACAATATGGTCCAGCTCATAGCTACGATTGGAGGCCAGACTCTAAAATTAGAAGGATCCGTATGTGACATTCCAACCTTAATTTTGGGTTGTGCTCTTATAAGATTAACCAGTCGTTCCATTTTAATTAGCAATAGATGATGTTAGGGATGACAATTTCAAACCTGCCAACCTGGTAACGTGATCCCGACCTGATTTGTCACCCCTAGAAGAAGCTAATATGTTGACATTTGTTATAGCTTTTGGATGTGTGATAGGAACCATTATATATAAAGGATGTAGTGTAAGTGACCTTGGTATAGATCATGTGTGGGTCGTTATATTAGAAGTCCGGATCTCAACATAGTTGAACACTAAATATTTTTATTTGGTACGTCTTGCTCGATTTGATTGTATGTAATTGTGTGAAATTATGAAGGAAAAAATTTGTCAAAATAGCTAGTATACAGAATTGGAAACAGAGTACTATTTGAGAGTATTGAAGGACTTTGAAACTTGATTGAAATTACCCGAATCATGAAGTAGTATCTACAATTTCAAATTCCTGGATGAGATCTAAATCATCCTCATACTTATAGGAAACACTAATATTTTTCGAATTATACTTATATAACTTTCTACCACATAATTAGAAAACATGGATGTTTCAAATTCCTCGATATCATGTCATAAACAGATGGGTCAATTATTATCAACTAAGGCTAACCGGTCATGTTTTTCAAAGCAATTCTCTCTTCTACATTTACTAGGAGTGAGCATCTGAGCCGATAAAATCGAACTGGACCGAACCAAACCGAAAAGAAACTGAAATCCAAACTGAAAACATGTAATCGGTTCGGTTTTGTAATTTCATGATTTTTCGGTTTGGGTCCTATCGACTTCAGCCCGGTTCGGTTCGCTTCGCATTTCGGTTTAAAAATTTATCATTATCGGTTTCGGTCCTATCGATTTGAGTTTGGTTCGTTTCGGTTTATAGACCATACTCACCCCTAATATTAACCACACTAATTTTGAAGGCAAAAAAGATATTTGTATTATTATAATATGAATTTAATTTCATAATGAATTCCTGTTTATTATTATTTGCTTGAAATGATTTTGATGATCATGCAAATGTCACTAATAGTGGATTTAGAAAAGATGATATGTTTATTAACTAGTAGGTTTTACCCTGCACGGTGTCGCGGGTATTTTCATATGATGTCTAAAAATTGTATATTGGTATTCGTACAACTATAAGAGAGTTAAAATATAACTATTTAATTTAATTTTAATCAATTTGTTAAAAAGAGAAAAAGAACATAAATTGTAACTATAAAGTCAACCATTCTAGCTAAAAAAAATAATAAAAAAATTGAGCACTACATAGAAACATATTAAATTTAGGGTCAATCATTATTTTTAATAAAGATTTAGATATTGAATATTAAAATTTAGAGTAACAATTATTATTTAAGAAAAGTTAAAGTTTAGGGGAGTAAATTGTCATTTTAAAAAAGTTAAAATTCAGAAGAATAAATTGTAATATCAAGAAAGTTGATTGAAAAAGAACTAGAAAGTCGAGTGCATGACTCGAACACCTGACCTCTTGCTCAATTACCCATGCATCCTACCACTCTGGCCGAATTCCTCAAATTTGTAAGAGCTGGTAGAAAATGATTGGAGAACTGTTCATCCGAAGTTTTTTGTTATATATATAAACTAGTTGTCATATTTTTTTTTTTTTTGAAAAAAATATGTTTTAATAATATAGTTTGAAACACGATTTGTTGACTTAACACTTATGTTTATAGTAGATTGCATGTGTGGAGCATTATAAATGGATGTCAATAACGAGGAAGCAACACCCCTAATCTCTAAAAGAAAATATCAAAACTTTGCGAGCCGACTAATCGCAGGAAGTTTTGAAAGTATAACTATATCCTTTTAAAAGTATAACTGTATCTTTTTTTTTTTTTTTTTTTTTTTTTGAGATGTTGAAATATCAGATGTAACTATCCCGTGTTATTATGGAAAATCATTGTAAAAGGGAGCTTTGAAAGTAAAACTATGAGAGGTGATTCGTACAGAGCAATTTTTATCCACATAGAGCAATTATATATCAAAGGACAATCATACTCTTAGTTGGAGGGATGAAATGCAAAATGTGTTAAAAGGAAAGGAGGAACATGATTGTCTTTTGAGTTGAAATTATTCTGTAAGAATAAAAATTACTCTGTAATGTGTAAAGGAAGGTTTGGTTAAATTTATGTTGTTTAGGCTGTTAGTTTATGTTAAACCAGTTATCACATGATCATCCGTAAGAAATTTATGATGTTCAATTTAACGGTAACATGAATTCCTTCGATAAATAGCATTCTTAAATATCTTAATCCTGCAATTTGACAATTTACTTGTGACGAATATGTTTTATTGTTACTTATATAAATATGAATTGTAAATGGCAGGTGACATTGTTACTTTATGTGGGTGGCTGCAAATCAAATGACAAAAGTGCATC
This sequence comes from Calendula officinalis, assembly GCA_963853835.1. NCBI lineage: Eukaryota > Viridiplantae > Streptophyta > Magnoliopsida > Asterales > Asteraceae > Calendula > Calendula officinalis. Next base: position 50,231,749 of record OY970820.1, on the reverse strand, counting down.
TTTAAAGCCGCATATCAGTGGACATAAATGACGACTGGTATTTATTTATTATTAATTTTTTAAAATCATATCTTCATTATAATAGGAGATGCATAGTCAACTCATATTTGAAACAAACATTTAAGTTTTAACTCATATACATACAAATGGGTTGATTCAGATTGTGTTTTATCTCAAAAGGATCAAATGGGTCAAATGAAATTAAAAAAATAGCTAAAAGGTGAATGGGTAAGTGGGTTGAAAGCACCAATTATGTTTTGAAAGGAAATTTTTTAGTTGAAGCTATTGATCTTAGGTTAACAAAAAAAAATGAATTAAACCATATTTTGTATTTGAATATTCGGTTAGTTCTTTAATCGGTTCAGTGGAAAATAGGCTTCCTTTAACCGAATATATTGATGATATATTCTAAATATTGTAATTATCTTGTAGATCTTTTATTATTGGTAATTCTCCCAACACTTGTATTATAAATATATTGTAAATCAATGAGAACAATTCATTCACTTGAAAACCTTATATGGTATCAGCCTAAAAACTTGATCCTCCTCCAAACCCTAGCCGTCGCCCCTCTGTTGCTTTCGATGGCTGGTGATGCTTCATCCTCTTCGTCTGATAACAAGGACTCACCTCTCTCCCTCTCAACCATCTTACACATGCTAAACCTCAAGCTCACCTCCACAAACTACCTCCTATGGCACAAACAAATGATTCCCATCTTAATATATCAACAACTCCTTGGCTATATTGATGGCTCTATACCCGCACCACCCGCTACGATCACCACCGGTGAAACCACCACTGTTAACCCGGCTTTCGTCTCCTGGACAGTCGCGGACCAACGAGCCCTCATTATCATCCAATCCTCCTTGTCCGAGGAAGCCATGGCCGAGACACTTGGTCACTCTACCTCCTTTGCGATATGGAAGTCCCTTGAAGCATCATACCGTCACGATTCGGTAGAACGGGTTCACACCCTTCGTGATAATTTATGAACCATCAAGAAAGGTTCGACCACTGTTTCCGAATATGCTCGCAAGTTTAAGCATATTTGTGATCAATTAAATGCCATAGGTCATCCGCTAGACGATAACGACAAAAGCCATTGGTTTTTGTGAGGTCTTGGATCCGCCTTTGAGACGTTCTCAACTACTCAACATCTCCTCTCACCAAAACCATTATTTCGTAATGTCGTCTCGCAAGCCGAAAGTCATGAGATGTTTCTTCAATCCATCAATGATTCTTCGGTCACACCGGTTGCCTTTACTGCTTCCTCATCTCGTGACGGAAACCCCACTTCCAACCGCGGACGCTCATATTCCTGTGGCAATTCTTCGCGTGGCCGGGGTCGTAATAATCGTCGCCCCCCTCACCGTCAATTATGTAGAAAAGATGGCAACTATGCAACCCAATGCCCAAGCTTGCATACGTTTGCAAACCAAGCTCCAAATATTGATGCCAATCTCGCGGAGGCTTTTCACGCACAATGCAACACTTTTAGCCCCGATTGGTTCGTTGACACCGGTGCTACATCACACATGACATCTTCCACTTCCAATCTTGACAACACCACCCCTTATAACGGTAATGAATTTGTTTACTTTGGCAATGGTGGGAGTTCTCCTATATCTCACATTGGTAAAAGTAAAATTTCTCCAAATATTTCATTACTTGATGTTCTTGTTGTGCCACAATTAACTAAAAATCTTCTTTCTGTTAGTCGATTAACTCAAGATAATCCCGTTAATGTTTTGTTTTCTAATCCTTTGTTTTCTATTCAGAATCGTCAAACCAAGGAAACACTCGCTCAAGGCATCCATAAAAACGGTCTCTATGTACTCGAGCAAGGTCAAAGAACTTTCTTAGCTAAACTTTCCTCTCGACGTTTAGAAGCTTCTTTTGAATTGTGGCACTCTCGTTTAGGTCATGTGTCGTTTGAAATTATTTCTTGTTTAAATAAGTTAGGTCATTTGTCCGTTAATTCGGTTTTGCCTAACCCTCGTTTATGTCGTCTTGTCAATTATCAAAAAGCAAACATTTACCATTTGATATTAATCCAAAACGTTCTTTGCATGTGTTAGACTTAATCCATTGTGATTTATGGGGACCTTCTCCTATTACATCTCTTGATGGTTTTCGATATTACGTGATTTTTGTTGATGATTATTCCCTATTCACTTGGTTTTACCCGTTAAAGGCCAAGTCAGAATTTTATAATGTCTTTAATGCATTTATTACTTTTGTACAAACACAATTTTCTTGCAAGGTAAAGGAGTTTCAATATGATGGTGGTACCGAGTTTACAAACAATCAAGTTCGTTCTCTACTTTCACAAAACGGAACACACCACCAAATTTCATGTCCATATACACCGCAACAAAATGGACGTGCCGAACGCAAACATCGGCACATTACGGAAACCGGTTTAACCATGATGTTTAATGCACATGTCCCTTCTCATTTGTGGACCCATGCCTTTAGTTCCGCAACCTACATCATCAACCAGTTACCAACTAAACTCCTAGACGGGAAATCTCCTTTTGAGTTACTATTTAATTCCGCACCAAATTATGGGAATTTTCGGGTTCTTGCTTGCCGTGTTTTTCCATATCTTCGGGACTACGCCACTCACAAGCTAGCTCCCCGAAGTGCACCTTGCATATTTATTGGCTATAGTACTCAATACAAGGGGTATTGGTGCCTTGATTTGTCAACCATGCGCATTTACACTACCCGGCATGCGCAATTTAATGAGGAAATTTTTCCCTATTCGGGAACCCAAACCACCGCTCTATCATCTACACTTTTGCTCTCCATATATGATGATGATTACCCACACCAAAATTCCAATCCACCCTCATCTAACCCGAATAAACCCACTGCCCAAAATCCCACTCCCGCAATAAATAGCCCAAACACGCCCACTGCCCCATGTGGTCTTTGTCCGGTTGGCCCACCAAAATTAATACCAAGCCCACCACATGCCCCAACTAACCCGCCTATACCCAATCCACCCCAACCGGACGATCCTACACCCACTGTGCCGCCACCTCCACCGCAAAACCTACTGCCTTCGCATCCTATGACCACTCGTTCAAAAGTCGTCACTTTTAAACCCCGCCACATTGCCGATCTCACCCAAGTCACTTCATCACCCTTACATCATGCCCTTTTTGCGTCCAAAGAACCAAATGGATTTAAAACCGCGGCTCGTGACCCAAAGTGGTTCTCGGCTATGCGTGATGAGATAAATGCCTTGAATCACAATTCTACTTGGGATCTTGTTCCTCGACCCACGTCTTCTAATGTTGTGGGATCTAAATGGGTGTTTCGCACAAAATTTCTTGCCGACGGTACAATTGACAAATATAAGGCCCATCTTGTTGCTAAGGGATTCACTCAAGTTCCGGGACTTGACTATTCCGACACCTTTAACCCCGTTGTTAAAGCTTCTACGGTTCGTATCATTCTCTCTATTGCTATGTTAAACAAGTGGCCCTTACATCAACTTGATGTGAAAAATGCTTTCTTGAATGGTAATCTATCCGATATCGTTTACATGGAGCAACCACCCGGTTTTAGTGACCCACAACAACCGAATCATGTTGCCATCTCAAGAAAGCTCTCTATGGCCTTAAAGAAGCACCACGTGCTTGGTTTCAACGGCTAAGCTCTTTTCTTACTAGCATTGGATTTTTTTGTAGTAGAGCCGATACTTCTTTATTTGTCTACAAAAACGGGTCTAACATCCTTTATTTGTTAGTTTATGTAGATGATATCATCCTCACGGGCAACAATCCTACTATTATTCGTGATTTCATCTCACGTCTCAATAAAGAATTCCTTATTACGGATCTTGGAAAGTTAAATTACTTTCTTGGCCTTGAAGTATCTTATCATGCCTCGGGAATTTTTTTGAGTCAAGCAAAATATGCTCATGACATACTTGCCCAAGCTCACCCCTTGGATGCTAAACCGGTTGCCACCCCTTTATCCACATCTACGTATTTCACTAGTGATGGCACACCTTTTTCGGATCCTACCCTTTACCAATCCCTTGTTGGAGCTCTTCAATATCTTACCATCACTCAGCCCGATTTATCTTATGTCGTGAATCAAGTAAGCCAATTTCTTCATGCTCCCATGCAAGAACACTTCCAAGAGGTTAAACGTATCTTACGTAAGTCAAAGGTACCATGTCTTATGGTTTATCTTTTCGTCATGCTCCATCCCCAACAATCCTTGGATATTCCGATGCGGATTGGGCCCGTTGCATTGAAACTCATCGATCAACTTATGGCTACTCTATATTTCTTGGCGGAAATTTGGTCTCATGGAGTGCTAAAAAGCAACCCACGGTCTCACGCTCAAGTTGTGAATCGGAATACCGAGCGTTAGCAAACACCGCATCCGAGATTGTTTGGATCACTCACTTACTCCGAGAGCTTCACATCCTACCCTCGAGACGTCCAACGTTATTATGTGACAATCGGAGTGCATTGTTTTTTAGTCAAAATCCTATATCTCACAAACGTGCTAAACACATTGATATCAATTATCATTTTGTTCGTGAATTAGTTCTCTCCGGCAAGTTGTCAACAAAATATGTCTCCACTCACTTGCAAGTTGCCGATATCTTCACAAAAAGTCTACCGAGACCTCTTTTTGAAGACTTTAGATCCAAGCTTCGCGTTGGTCCTCCCCCGTCTATGCTTGCGGGGGGGGGGGGGGTAACCGAATATATTGATGATATATTCTAAATATTGTAATTATCTTGTAGATCTTTTATTATGGGTAATTATCCCAACACTTGTATTATAAATATACTGTAAATCAATGAGAACAATTCATTCACTTGAAAACCTTATATCCTTTTTAAATTAGAGACAAATTTACCCATATGATTTGCTTGAATGGCAAAATTGAACTTTTAACATTTTTTAGAAGCAACCATGGTTCTTTGAAAAGATTGGTGGCAAATTTTCCATTTTGAGTAGCAAATTTGCTCTTTTAATCTTAACACAATAATTAGAATTAAGAGTAAATTACTGTTTTTATCCCTGTGGTTTACCCGATTCTGCGTTTTTGTCCCTGTGGTTTTTTTTTTCTGTTTTTTTGTCCTTGAACTATGCCAAATTCCATTTTTTTGTCCTTCCATCATTTTCTGCCGTTAACAAACGAGAAATGCTAAAAAAGTGAGGGTATTTTCGTCTTTTCACTCCTTCTTCATGTTCTTCATATGTGTTCTTCATCTACAAAACATAATCCCTAAATTTATGAACCCTAATCCCAAATTGCTAAAAACATTCCATCATCTTCAAAGGAAGATGAACCATAATCCCAATTTCTTGAACAAATTAATGAACCCTAATCCCCAAATCCCAGTTTCTTTACATAGATTCATCATCTTTTTCAAGCTCTCTCCTTCCAACCATGGCTATTCACTGATTTATCCATTAATTTTTTTTAAAAAACTCTATAGAGAGAGAGAGAGAGAGAGATCAAGAGTGCTCTCAAGCATTCATGGTCTCAGGTTCACTAAATGCTTGTATCTATAGCTAGTCATAAGTATCTAAATTATATGAATAATTTTGTAGCAAGATGGGGGCGTGCTTACGTGGAGTAGGGATGAAACGGAGCTCCGGGAAGACGTGCACCAGATAAACAATACTAGATTCATTAATATCGCTTCCGAACGTCCAGACCAAAGCATCCATGCTCGTCGTTGACATTTCTTCAGTTCCTCTCCACGTCACCACATACACAACATCGCTCACATTCCCATCAACATCGACAGAAAACAAATCACTCCGGTTATATTCTTCTGAAATGGTTGACATTAACCTAAACCCACCACCATCTTCGGAGTTCTCGATGGTGGATCTGGAAACCGGCGACGGTGGTGGTGGCAGGGTCCATGAGGGCAGTAAGGTACATTTGTCAAATATTGAAAGGGACTGTAGAATCTGTCATTTGAGTCTTGATTTAACGAATAATCAAGATTAGTGTTCAAGAAATAGGGATTAGGATTCAAGAAATTGGGATTTGGGGATTAGGGTTCATCAATTGGGATTAGGGCTCAAGAAATTGGGATTTGGGGATTAGGGTTCATCAATTTGTTCAAGAAATTGGGATTAGGGTCATCTTCCTTTGAAGAAGATGAAATGTTTTTTCCAATTTGGGATTAGGGTTCATCCATTTGGGGATTATGTTTTGTAGATGAAGAACACATATGAAGAACATGAAGAAGGAGTTAAAAGACGAAAATACCCTCACTTTTTTAGCATTTCTCGTTAGGTAACAGCCATAGGGACAGAAACGCAGAATCGGGTAAACCACAGGGACAAAAACAATAATTTACTCTAGAATTAATTACCAATTTAGACCAAAAAAAGTGAGAGACTCTAATTTAAGACCGATGGACTTCAATCTTCCCAAAATACCCCGTGCGAATGAGAGACTTGAGCTGCACTAACTGGGAGCAGCACTAACTGGGAGCAGCACTAACTGGGAGCAGCACTAACTGGGAGCAGCACTAACTGGGAGCATCACTAACTTGGAGCAGCACTAACGGAGCAGCACTAAGTGGTGAGCAATACTAACGGAGCAGCACTAAGTGGTTGAGCGGTATTAACGAGCAGTAGTAACAAGGTTTAGAGTAGTAGTAACAAGGTTTAGAGCAGTAGTAACAAGGTTGGGCAGTATTAACGAGCAGTAGTAACAAGGTTGAGCAGCACTAACTCGGACACGTGGCGGCGTTCTAGTGGAGTGTCACGGTTGCACGCTCGCGGGGGTAGTTGCACGGTCTAATTTGAGAAGAATTGGAACTTAAGTCTATTTTTGGGAAATTTAATCCAAATTAGGAAATCACCCCAATAATTATATGTAAATTTCTTTTGGCCTAATCAGTAATAATGTGGTGATATTCCAATCTTGAGTCTGTTGTTGTCACCTTGTATCTTTCAGTAATTTGTCAGTTTTTTCTGATATTATTTTTTGAACCAAATCTGTTTTGACCCGTTAGTCCGTTACCAGACCCTTCTAACCCCATTTTGTCATCTCTAATTTATTTCAAAGGTGTGACATGCCTTAGGATATGTGCATTGTGCAAAGGATGTTCATGCTTTTAACCTTGTCCGTGGATGTTTGAGGTATTCAAATATATTATATAAAATTTTGCAAAAGTATTTAGGATTTTTGCTCATATTAACTTCACTACTCATCTTTATTGGAATTCAGCATAATGGATGTAATTCAATCTCTATTTTGCATCATTATTATAACTGTTTTTTGTTTAAAGCATGTAGTTCTTTATCATTCTCTTATGATACATGCAAAATCACTATTAAAAGAACTGATACCTTTAACATGGAATTTTTCGGATGATAAACTTTCTTCTCCGGTTGACCTAAAGTTTGACATTAATTTTTTTGAAAGTCAACTTGATCAATAAGATCTAATGGTTAAGATTAATCACATATATTATATATGAAGGGATATTTTGGTCATTTGGCACTTAAAAAAAATTGAATTTTTTTTTTTATTTTTATTTTTATATTATTTTTTTAATTATATTTTTCATTAAAAACAATATTTATTTGATAATTACGAGTAGTACATAATCACATGTGATGTTTTAGTTCAATCACATGTGATTCAGTAGACAATCACATGTAATTCAGTATGCAATCTAGGGGTGTAAATGAACCGAGCCCGAGATCGACTAGGTTCGAGCTCGCCTCGTTTAAGTTTTAAGGAGCTCGAGCTCGGCTCGTTTCGAGCCTTATATGTAAAGCTCGGGCTCGGCTCGTTTAGGTTTCGCAGGTTCGGGCTCGGCTCGATTATATAAAAAAATTTATTTAATTATAATATTTAATATATTTTATAAGCACTTCATTTTTATATTATGTTATATAAATGTATATGTATAGTATACATACACACAAAAGTATAAAATTATATAATATATAATAATATTTTTGTAATAATTAATATATATTTGCTCGTTTAGGCTCGCGAGCCTAATCAATATTAGTGGATCAAGCTCGGGCTCGGGCTCGTTTAATAAACGAGCTCTTAGTTAAGCTCAAACTCGGCTCATACTCGTTTAAGCTCGGCTCGTTTCGAGTTTTTAACAAGCCGGTCCCGAATAGCTCACGAACGGCTCGGCTTGTTTTCAGCCCTAAAGCAATCACATGTGATTCAGTATGCGATCATAATGAAAAAAAAAAAATTAAAAAAAAAATATTAATAAAAAAATAAAAAATAAAATAATGGTAAAATAAAAAATATATACAAAATAAAAAATATTTTATTTTTTTAAAATGACCAAATAATCCTTTCATGTATAAAATATGTGATTAATCTTGACCATTAGATCTTTTTGATCAATGGTTGAGATTTGTTCCTCAAGACTGCGTAAAAATGATGGACCTGTGTAACGACCGGGTCAAAATAGCCACCAATCAAAACTGACAACATTCCAATAACCATCTAATTACAATAAACCATTCGAATCCGATAATGATTATACAAAAGATAGCAACCGTACCAAGATCTCGCTACATACCAACGATTACTATGGATACAGACCAACTAACTACAATCAAAATACAAAACTACTCAATTTCCGCATACCTAAATGTATACCAGAATTAGAACTTCTAAGTCTCTGATCAACTTCAAGATCCTATCTACTTTCTCTTATCTTTTCCTGTAAAATTTTTGTTCACTAAACGGGTAAGCTACAACGAGCTTAGTGAGTTCATAAAGCACAAAATAATACTAGCATTATATACAAAACAAAAGAATAAAGCAGATAAATAATATAAAACAATTCATGGAATTCACATTATAGCAGGAACAAGTCAATACATAACTAACCGGGAAATTTTGCAACTTAACATGAGATTTACCGAGAATTTGACATGGCGAGTATCAACACCTATCCGGGATCAACGAGATTTACTGCATGACTGACACTGAGAATACAACTTCATCGCAAGAATCAACAAGAGTTCGCCAGATAATAAACACAATCAAGAACCAATCACCAAATCAATAATCAACAGGAATCATCATGTAATCACCGTAACCGACAGACAATACCACATCATGAATCAACGAGATCTCTATACAATCCAAACGAATCAAAGTGCGTCATTCCCCCTTAGGCCATTAGGGAATGAGGCCGATGAAGGTGATCATGGCACCCCTAAATGAGTCCATGACCCAGCTTCACCACCATAGTCCATACCACTTCTCCGCCAGGTACTCCCGCGTCCACCGCTCAACATATTACACAAAGTAATACTCAAGCCGCCGTGGGTCCTCACGAAACGAAACCATCTCTCAAGGAATTCATACGGGTAACTCACATTCGAAATCAAACGGAATATTAACAAAGACAAACTCCAAGAGAACGAAACCGGAACAAGAGGATTATCATAACCCGAATCAATATCAAATGAATCTCATACAAGGACAATCAAACCGAGACGCAACACAAGGAATTCTTAAGACTTGAATCGTGTCAAGCGAGACATTACAAGGATATTCCAACAATCAAGACATTTATCAAAAGATTATAAACAACGCATACCACAAATAATCCATAAATTCTTCCAATTCAATGTTCTAAGCATCGCATATATGATCACAATAAACCAAATAACAAATAAACACATAGCATTTAGAAATATATATAACTACTAGTATACAGTTGTACATAGATGAACTCACGGTGTTGTTGAATCGGGCGCGAACTCAAACCGAAAGCCTCAATAAGATATAGTGTTTTCAAAGTGTAGACTCTTGTCACAAGCTCCCAATATGTTATATATAACCCCTGGAGTATACATACCAAATTTCATAAGAAAATATACATGTTTACCATATCTATACTCTTTTCAATTGGCAATTTTACATGTTAATCCATTACACAACCCTCTATTTATGCCCAGTTCTGACCTACTTAAACTCAGAATTTCACAATGAAACTTTTCAGGTTCGTGGTAATATTTAATATGTTTCCAATGCCCCTGACCTCATATTTTTCAGATTTTTCAATGATTGTATATGCATTTTACAATACTGCAACATCTTGCTGTCAGAATTCAGCTCGACAGAACTGTACAAAATGCGATTTTCACCTATCTTAGACCCAAAATTTATTTTTAAGACCAAAACAAGAAACAAAGAAGACATCAATACGGTTCAGATGCCGCTGAGTTCACCCCTAAACGATTTTTCTACAATTTTCTATGATGTTTACAAAGCAGTGAAGAATCATAACTTTCAAACATGAAAATTGCTAATTCTTACAATTAACCAAAGATTTTAGCTATATAACTTGATATCCAATATAACTTAATCATAATATCATAATATTAGAAGATTTTTAACAGAATTATAACCCTAATTTCGTTGGTTTTTGAAATCAAATGGAAAACCTAGTTAAGAATGAAAATATACCTTTGAATCTTCAATGATCTTGTAAGATTTCACCAATTTCTTGTGAATTCAACCATGCATAATGTTTTCTTCAATATTCCAGAAGTTTAGAGAGGTTTTGGGGAAGAAATGAGGTAGAATAATGTGAAATTTCGGGGTTAAATCCGACTTGGGTCGGGTTTGACCCGTTTGGTACCTATTTTGACCGATAAACACTTAAAATCCCATAACTTTTCGCTCGGACCTCCGTTTTTGATGAGGTTTTCGCCTACGCGTTCGTAACGAAATTATATATAATCCTAAATAATATACTTCAGAGAAACATATCCCAAAAATAACATGTTTTTTTATAATTTATATACACACCATATATTATGCATTTAAGCAATACTAATCATTTAGATATCATACATTCTCTTCCTAATCATTTTTATCAAATTTACCATATTTGCACAAAACACAACTAAAACATGGCAAACATGTTTTGAGCATTTACACATAATGCAAGTTACTTAAGCGTTAAGATATATTTTAGGGTAAACGAAAACACATATGTTACAATTACCTCCTTCTTTAAAAAATTTCGTCCCCGAAATTATGTCGACTTAAACAAAGTAGGATATGAAATACGTTCACCCAGCGGATAACTTCAGTCTTACTTAATCCCACAAACGGGCCAAAACTCAAACTGATTGTCATTCCGCCATTCATACCATGGTCAAAATCATACACTTATTTTATAAGTAAATTTAAGGCTTCATACTTTTACCAATTAAATTTAACCTATTATTTCCCGAACGTTTCAAAACCATACTAGCTAAAATTTAATATTTAACTATCTACATTATAACCATGCCAATACTGATATTGTGGCCGATTCATTATTAACTGGCCCTTCCTTAAAATGGGTCAAATTCTTAATGTTATCATAATATTTCAACAAATAACTTAACCTGTACGGTATCCATTGATCACCTCATGTATACTTTCCCAAGTGCACTTACCTCCATAGTCATCTCATATTTACTTTCTATTATGTTAACACTAACTACACCTATTTCAATTTCTTCCGATTCGTAAGCATATTTCAAATTCTTCATTACTCTGTCTTCAGTCAAACGAACCATTTCACCAAGTATATCCAAACTTCCCTTTTATTCTTTCCTAGGTGTAATTTGGTCTTCCATGTCAGTTCCATAGGACTAATTCCAATTGCGTCATCAATATTCATACTTTCCACTCAATACCCAAAACTAGTTGGTATTCCTTCATTTAAAGTTCACCAGAGATTCATTTACAACAGACTCTCACCCTGCATCAAACTCCTTTCAATCTTTTAGACATCGCTCGATTGTTCGATAACATTATAATAATTCATGTCTGTAAAGTCAACTCGGTTAGCAGTTAGTCATCTACCATTCCTAAATTGATAATTGCATTACAAGGCTTAGTTTACAAAAGTACATTCTCTTCATAACCTTTACTTATAGACATGTTCATCAATCTTGAATTTTTGTATTATTCCCTAGTTTACTTTTCTCAAATTACTAATCTTAAATATCCATAACCGGTTATTAAACACCTCCCCACTACCAATAACTTTGTTCCCAAACTATTCCTCAGATCAGATCAATTTTTGTTTATTATTATTATTATTATTATTATTATTATTATTATTATTATTATTATTATTATTATTATTATTATTATTATTATTATTATTATTATTATTATTATTATTTTGCCATTTAACAAATTCTCAATTTATACTATTGCCAAAGTCAAATTTGGATCTCATAAACATGGTCAAAACTTCGTACCATAACCAATTACTCGCTCGATATACATAGCCAAACTTTTTACTAATTCAAGTTTAGTTTTAACTAATTGTTTCACAATTGAATCCAATTACATGATACTACAATTTATGTTTAACTAATTGCATTATAACCACCTCAATATCCACATTATATTGAATTCATACTAGTCAAGTTCTAGTTTAGTCAACATCTGCTAACATGATCAAAGTTCAACCTAATTTTATGACTAATCCTACTATCGTTCCTAGCTCATCCAAGTTTTCACACTTCAACATTCTTTTAGTCTTATTATTCTCGGGTTTCAATTTTCAGTTCATCGTCGATCTAACTCGTCAAGGATAACAATATCATTTTCGTATACAATACCCATTCTACAATATTAATGCATTTACGAGAAAAGAATTAACTCTTACAAGGACCAATTCGTTCGTTAATTCTTCATTCTACTCACCTTACACATACTCGGTTATTCTCTTATAAAGTTCGGTCCATTTTTGCAAAACACATAACGTGGTCCTCATACGTCAATTTCTAATTCATTCCAATAATAATATTTAAGCTTGACAACTTCTGTGAACACTAGATCAATATGGAATTTGTGAATATAAATTTCAAAACTTAAATCCATATACTAATTGTGGCCAATAAAGTTTCACTACTCATAATATCAATATATCCCAGATTCATCATCGGATAAGAAAACAATACTAAAGATCAAACGAATCTTAATGACACACGAGGAGTTAATATTTTCATAATCAAACAATTTATGAACGATTAGAGCGTTAACAAGAAATGTACCAATTTTGACGTTAGGATTCTCATAGGCTTCCTCAGAAGTGATTAGAATGCACAATCTCTTGACCTAGAGACCTCCTCCTTTTTGCTTATAGTACCCACCATAGAAGACTAATGAACCAAATATTTACTCTCGGTGACTTGTTTAGAAAGAGTAGGGCATTGACACCTTCAGTTCCCTAACATTCCGCAAGATTAATAGTTGTATCCTTGAACGAACTGTTAGACTTTTTATGACCGTCTTCACCACAGCCATAACACTTCAAGGTTCACGATAATTCTCACATCGTCCATGATGATTTCTACTACACTATCAACATTTACATGAAGCATCAGACTACAAAAATATCAAAGTTATGCACATAATATATTCTTTTCACATAAACCTTACTTATATCTGATTTGAAGAGAACTGAGACATCCGCAAGAGAACTGTGACTGAACGGACGGGGAAAATACACTGTTACATTATATACATTTAAATTCAGGAGTCAACACTCCACGTGGATTCAACTCATGTTCACACTTCCAAGCATCCTAGCGAACAAAGGAATATCAAAGTTGCCAACAAATCTTGATATTCATACCTAAACCTTCCACAAACATTTATACTTTCTTTACTCCATTTGGAATGAACTTTGTGGCAAACTGTGCCTCCTGATTAAACACCATTTCATATTCGGCTAACAACAATGATCATAATCTAATTTCCAAGAATTCTTTCTCAAGCCTTATTCTCATATCATTAATACAATATTTTTTGAGAGAACGAACTCTAAACGATTCCCAAAACATATGATCCTCTTCTTCTTCGCTTAAGATTTGACATGAATTATTCATGAAGTCAATGCCTTTCCTTGTCTGTGTTTTCAATACACAACAAGGCCTCCACAGGATCAGGCACGCCTGTAAATTCGGTAGCTCCACTTCTATGAAAAGTTTTAGTGATATCACACCAAATTTCTCAATTGAAGATTCAATCACCCCTTTATACTTCAGATTACTTTTCTCTCCTTTTCTATGTTATTCAAACATAGAACGAACCGCATTCACAACCCTTCTCATCAATCTCTTTTCACAATAAACATTTATTCCTCTTCCATTTGACTAGGTGGTTTCAAACCTCGGGATAAACATGAAGTTCCTCTCCTTAAGAAACCCCATGATCACGATTACTGAAATTAAGTCCACACAATTAGTTCATTAACCATACAATTTCCTATTGTTTATCCTTTACCCACATTCTATACTTAACCTATGGTTTGTATCCATGCTAAACCCATAATCTATACACTATACCATCGACGACTAAGTTTGAGTCTAAGTACCGCCACGATACTTAGTTCACTCAAACTAATGCTCCGATACCATATTGTAACGACTGGGTCAAAATACCCACCAATCAAAACTGACAACATTCCAATAACCATCTAATTACAATAAACCATTCGAATCCGATAATGATTATACAAAAGATAGCAACCGTACCAAGATCTCGCTACATACCAACAATTACTATGGATACAAACCAACTAACTACAATCAAAATACAAAACTACTCAATTTCCACATACCTAAATGTATACCAGAATTAGAACTTCTAAGTCTCTGATCAACTTCAAGATCCTATCTGCTTTCTCTTATCTTTTCCTGTAAAATGTTTGTCCACTAAACGGGTATGTAACGCCCTGAAATTTTAATAACTAAATGATATTAATTTAATCGTCATATTTTACTTTTAAATGAATAATTAGTAAATTAATTAAAATGAAGTTAGGCGGTTCGTATTATTTAGACGACATGTACTTAGACGGTTCGTATTAGTTAGGCGTTTTAATTATTTGATCAATTTATGATATAATAGACATTCATATAATTTTTAATGGTTCGTCCCGATTTGGACCGGTTAATTAATCGTAAAAGTTTAGTTGTGTTTTAGTGAGCGGGCCGGCCAATGGCCAAGGCCCAAGTTTTCAAATTGTGGGCTTGTTTAATTGAATTTTATAACCCCTAAATCCCTATTGCCTATTATCATTCACGTTTCGTCAAAAGCATCGTGCGGCTGTGGGTTTTATTTGTGGTGATCGTCAAAATTGAAGAAACTAACAATCTAGAAATCCTTGTCTCCTTCGTGTCAAAGAAATCAGTAGAAGGTGGCGAGAAATCAAGTAACCGAGTGAGGAAATTAAATGGAACCAACTCACATGACATCATTGACCGTCTTTTCTTTTATTTTAAATCGGTGTGTACGTGGTTTTCATTTTGGCGATGGAGGTAAAATTGTTTGTCCAATTGGTGGTTTTCTTTTAATTTAAGTCAAGTCGTAGTGGTTTAGACTTAAATAGATGCAGGCAAATTTATTAGATGACGGTGGCGGTGGTTTTGTTTCTTGTTGGTCACATGGATGTATGCATCTAGGCAGTGAAGGTTTCATTAGGTGGCAAGCTGCTTCTTTTTATTTTCAAATTGGAAGCAGCTCTCTTTTATTTCGAGAAGCCAAGGGAGTAGCGAAGCCAGCAGAGGCAGCAACCAAGTAACGAATTTATATATCTGCAGCCTTGTTTTGATCGAGCTGGAGGATAGAACCAACGAGTGGAAACCTTTGCTTCGGTAGTTCCTTGTTCCGAGTTCTATTGTTTATTTCTGCCTTTGAGTACTCGTTCTTTTATTTGCTAATCTGTTTGATCATAGGGTAATCGGAGTTGGGTTAATCTTGTTAGTTCAGTTAATCATTGTCGTTCTCATCGAGGCCGTGACCGAACCAAAAAGGGTTCGGGATATTGGTTGAGATTGTTGATTGTTTTGTTTTTCGATTATCGGGTTTCCTATCGGGTTTTTGGGTGTTGTTAAGTTTATATTTTTGGTCTAGATTCTTCATATTTTCGGTAATATTTTGTCAACGTTCTGTTATCAAACTGATTTTATAAGGTCGGGTTTCGTGTTGGGTAAGTTCACCAGTTTATAATTCAAACGTTTTATTAACCAAAAACCGGAAACCGAATCTGTAGGGTTCTTGTTTTATGCAAACGTTTTAATCAACCGGAAACCTTTCGAGTTTTCTTGAATAAATTAACTTGATTTTGTACAGATAAGTTACTGTGGTAAAAAGTGAATTTCGGGACTGTCGGGAGTCTAAGAAATTAACAGCTTACTGTCGGGTTTTTCGTGGCTGTTTTTGACCTACTTCGGGTCAGATTCTGGACCCCATGCCTTCTAGACTTTTGTAGATGGATGTTTTACCTTTCCGTGACCGCCGATCGCTCCTTAATTGAGTTAACGGTTTGTGAGATACGACCCGTTTTGTAATTGACTGCAGTGCTATAAAATACTACACGAATTTGCCTTTGGCAGGCCTGTTTCGGGACCCTTCGGGGCAGAACCGGGCCGAACTTTCTATATACAGTTTGTAGTGTCTTATGCATACTATATGCTATGAAAATTTGGTGTCATTCGGTGTACCGGTTTAAAAGTTATCGTTGTTTTAGTAAACCATCGCAGACTAGTTTTCGGTTCAGCTATTCTGCCTTGTGAGCCTGTTTTGTGCCCTCTCTGTTTTGATTCAGCTTCCGATGTCTTCTGTAAAATTTTAGCCCTCTGAGTCATCGGGCTACTGTGAAAATTTGAATAAAAACTAGTGAGCGGTTGGAGAATTATAGCAGTTCCCGCGGGGGTGTCGGGTTCTGGCAGAGTACTATGAGTTGAGTTTTGAGCCAAGTTTTAATCCTAACCCTATTATGTGATGTAGGACCTTCTAGGAACTGAGTTTTGACTTGTACGTGCCGAGGATGCTTCTAGGAGCTTACGTCTATTCGAGGTGGGTAATCTCACTATAAACTTGTACTTACTTTCGATTCATGATTATGTGCTATATGTTATGAATTGTCTTATTGATTGAGCTTGAGTATTGATTGTGCGATTTATTTGAGTTATCTGTGATTTGAGTTATCTGTGATTTGAGTTATCTGGAGCCTGAGTTATCTGAGTTTTGAGTTCATGAGTTAAAACATTAAACATAATATACTTGAGTTGTCTTGGCACCGATTAGTACTGGTGCCAGACGTTTTGACTCAACACCGAAGAGTACAGGTGTTGAGCGTTGAGTTGTGTGAGGCGGGTCGAGGTTGATCTCTCGTCCCAAGTCACACAAGCGCGCTATATAAATTTAAAATCTGAGAAAATAACTTGAGTAATTGAGAATTAAGTAGAGTCTCTAGGGATCACTTATGTGGCTTGAGTTGTTTGTAATTACTTGTTTATTTTGATATTATTCACTCAGCGGTGGCTGACCCCAAACACTCCCCCCATTTTGCAGGTACTAGAGCAAGTGCATTGGATGAGCTGTTACTCGATGAACTTTTATGGATTTGGATTCCAAACGTTTATTTTGAGTCAAATGTTTTTAAAACAATTATTTTATTTTGAGTCAAATGTTTTTAAAACAATTATTTTATTTATTCCGCATTTAAAAACCATGAGACGGTTTATTTTTATTTTAATGAGATGGGACCGTTTGTTTACTTGTACTTTTGGGGAAATGATTATTTTATTTATTTAAATTTTTTTTAAATTTTCCTTAATTTTTGGGATGTTACAAGTTGGTATCAGAGCTCTGGCTTGAGAGAATTGGGTTCACAAGGGGTGGATTCCAAACTCAAGTCGAAGCACGAGTTTTCAAAATGATTTTTTCAAAAGTGTTTTTAAAATGAGTCCGAATCCAAATCGAGAAACGGCGTATCACGATGACCTTATGCCTCTAGTACTGATTTATGAGTTATTTAGTTTATTTAAAACGCCGCGGGTGACATTGATTACTAAGAGAATAAAAGAGAATTAACTTGAGATGAGCGTGAATTGTGCGACTATACATAGATATATATACTAAACTTGTTTATGTGAACTACTTGTTATGTGGATGGTATGAGGATGGGAGATCGTGAAATTTTTGAAACTGACTCGAAACCATGACATGGGTAGGTGCGGATGATAATAGAGGGCCCCTGTTATTATACGCACATGACTCATGCCTATGTTTCGAAAAGGATTCAAGGAGACCATTGGTCAAGCATCTAAGTATCATGAAAACCCTCAATTATTATATATAATAATTGATAATAAAATCACTAAAAGAGATTTATGAGAAAAGAGTGCAATCAATTGAATAAGGGAATCATCAAACACGAGTTGATAAAGAGTTATCAAAACATGTCAATAAAGAGGCTAATGAATCAAATTGAGTTGAATTCTTTAATTGATCTAATTGATTTGTTAATAAATCAAGAGCGATTGAGCAATCGTTAAAACAAAGTAAAGAGAAAATAAGAAAAATGTTGAGTTCAAATTTAATGAGTAAATTGAATGAAGACAGTGCTAAATTGAGATTTATGAGAAAATAATAAATAATCAAATAAGAAATTATGAATTTAAGTGGATAAGGAGTTATTAAAAAAAAAAAGAGATCAAGTGGAAACAATTGAGAATAAATTAATTCATATTATCGACCAGTTATTAAATTGATGGGAAATCAATGAAACGATGAATCAAAACAAATTTAAATGAGGAGGTCATTTATACGAGATGTTTGTATTCAATAATACACTTAACTGTGTAATCAAGAAAATCACCCATAAACAAATTTGATCATATTAATCAAGGAGATATCGTTACATTCAAATTAACAAAGTCAATTATTAATGAATGAGATAACAGATTTACTAGATAAGGAATTTACGAGGAAACAGTGAAAGAAACCAAATAAAAGAATCATTAATTCAATCAGTTAAGGTCTTAATGAACATTTATGAATTAAATGGAAAAATTTTAAATTTATTTATAACTAATAATTTGAACCAAGAGATGTGATCTAATAAATAGTTGTACTGAATAAATATAAATGGTTATTGAACGAGATGAGGAACCCAAAACGAATTATTTAACGAGTTAAGCGTCAAGAGAAAATTTACGAGAGGTGTTCACTACGAATGAAATGAGAATTCTATTCAACGAAAAAAATTGTTACATGGTAATAATAGTACCAAGCACGCTGTGAGTAAGCAAAATGAGAATTTAAAACCCAGATTTAAACAAGAAATAATTGCGAATGCGTAACGTGAAATAAAGATTTGTGTCGCTAATAAATGTAACGAGCTTGACTTATGAGGGATTCTAAAATGAGTAATTATTAATGAGACAATGATAGAGAAGAGTTATAATTGAGAAAACCTAATGTGAGAACCCATGAGAAGCTTAATGAGAAAGCTAACACCAATTATGGGCAATAAATAAATTATGATTTTTATAAAATGATAAAAAGTTAATGAGTATGGGTGTGAGGGGGGCGTAAAGAGTATACGTTGAGACCGACTCACACCTGTGCATAAGAGTTTAATTATCGAGTAATCAAATAAACCTTAAAATATGAAATTTACTGAGAATCAACAAACCGAACTATCGAGTGTTCGTAACCAATGCAATGAGTAGAAAATATGAGATTTTGAGTGCCACTTCCAAACTCGGGGACGAGTTTTCTCCAAGTGGAGTTGAGTGGTGGTAAAAGAGAAAACTACCGATATTAAGAGTGCGAATATAGAATAATTATAAAATTGTGAATTATTAAATTCGTATTATTGAGATAACGGAAATTAATAAATCGAGTTGAATGTGAAAAATAAGGCTTGTAAGGACTAAATTAAGAGGATTACCAAGAGGAAGTTTTGTTTAAGTGTTATTATGAGCATATATGTGCATATAACCGACTAAAAGTTATAAGACTGATTAAGTAATCGAGAAACTATTCCCGTGGGAATATAATGAGATAAAAAGGAGATTATTAAAATATGAGAATTTATTATGAATTATTCAAATCGAGTTAAATGAGAAAAGCGTTGTTATGAGAAATTATTAAATCCAGTCGAGAAAAATTGAGGAGCCAAATTATTGTGATGAGTAAATTATATGCGGGTGAATTGAGATTTTATAAGAATAATTGGGAATAATTAATTTCATGTAATAGTTTAATTATCAAGTGGTGAGGGATTCATAAATCAATGGTGCAAATGAGAAGGGGCAAGTATATAATCATATAAATAACGAGAAATTGTGAAATTAGAGTAATAAAAATGTTGTTAATGAGTCGGTTATGAGAAGACCGCCATAATAAATTATGAGGAAAAATTTATTATCATTGAGAAATTACCGAACTGTAAGAAACTAATGAATCAAGTTAAACGAATAAATTATTAAAATAAACCAAATGACAAAACTTTATTTATGATAAAATATAAATTTAAACTAAGTGGAATATCGAGTTAAATTATTAAATTAAATGTCCTCAAACATTATACTTTATTGAGTAATTATTAAACTAATAAGAGTTATTAAAACGAGCACACCAGAAAAATATAAGTGTATCAAGTAATAACATTTTATTAAAATACTATGAGTTCTAAATCGAAAAAAAAAATGAACTAATGAGGAAACTTTATATTGAGAATGAGAATTAACCGAGTAACTGAGTACACGAGAATTTATAACGTGCGTAATTAACGAGTTAATTAATCGAGCAAAGAGAAAACATTAAGTTGAGACGTTTGAAACTTAAAAAAAAAATAATAAATAAATAAATAAATAAAAATGAGATTTATAAGTGGATAATTAGTCAAATTGATCAGGAGACAAATTAAATGAGAACAAAGCGAGGAGTTAATTAACGTGCTAAATGAGTAAATCGTTAAACGAGTTGATGAGTATCATTAAAATGAGTTGAACGTGCAATATTAAAAAGAGTCATCGAAAATTGTTAAATACAAGTTAACAAGAAAACTAATAACGCGGCTTAAAAGAGAAATTATCTGTTCGAGTAGTCAGGTAATTAAATTTGATCATGTGAAAAATCGTAAAAGCAAGTAAATGTATACATCATGTGGACTGGTGAGAAGTCGTTAAACGAGATTTGAGTTTAAATTGATGATATAAGCTTGCGTTGAGTTAAAAGCAAGTTGTGGAAATCTGAGATAAATGCATTCTAAGTATATGCAAATTGAGTAAAAGGCATGAGTTGCCTACTATATGAGACTTTTGTGTGATAAAAACATTTCTTGAGAATATTGTGTTTGTTTGTGTATGGTCTGATAGTGGTGTGAATCATTATATTATTCATTTTGTTTTAAAACAAACTGATGTCCCATAGAGTAGAGGACCTAGAGATGTCATTCCTGGCTGAGATTGAAAATAATAAATTTCTATATGTTGCTAAAGTGTATGAGCAATTATTTGATAGAGTTGTGCGGGAAGAATTTTTCCCATAAAATTTATTCTTATCGCCATGAGCGGCCAAGTGTGATTGTGAGAAAAGATTGGACGACCGAGTACCACGCCGAGATCATATGTCGCCACAAACCAAACCGTAACAAATCGCCAAGTGGAGCGTTAACCGCTGAGTGCAGCAACTGTGTTCGACTAAGAGAGCAAGAAGACGCCTTCAGCAGAGTATCGTGAATTATTTTGTACTTATTAGCGACATCCTTTTCGTTTAGAGATAAACCGAGATTCTTGGAGGCATTTCATTCTTTTATATGTGTATCCTTTCTGAGCCTAATCGTTTTGCGCCATTAGAGATGGAAGATTCGTGTAAGCAAGAGCCTGAGTTTATTCTGATCGAGTGGATCACCCTGTCGAGTTATTTATTTCATAACCTTATTATATTTCTTTTCTCTATTGCGGATGTGTGTCGTTAACGAGCCTGAGTCAGAGATGCCAGATCGCTACCTTGAGCTTCTTCCCAGCGATGACTTCGGGGACGAAGTCTATTTCAAGTGGAGTTGAGTTGTAACGCCCTGAAATTTTAATAACTAAATGATATTAATTTAATCGTCATATTTTACTTTTAAATGAATAATTAGTAAATTAATTAAAATGAAGTTAGGCGGTTCGTATTATTTAGACGACATGTACTTAGACGGTTCGTATTAGTTAGGCGTTTTAATTATTTGATCAATTTATGATATAATAGACATTCATATAATTTTTAATGGTTCGTCCCGATTTGGACCGGTTAATTAATCGTAAAAGTTTAGTTGTGTTTTAGTGAGCGGGCCGGCCAATGGCCAAGGCCCAAGTTTTCAAATTGTGGGCTTGTTTAATTGAATTTTATAACCCTTAAACCCCTAAATCCCTATTGCCTATTATCATTCACGTTTCGTCAAAAGCATCGTGCGGCTGTGGGTTTTATTTGTGGTGATCGTCAAAATTGAAGAAACTAACAATCTAGAAATCCTTGTCTCCTTCGTGTCAAAGAAATCAGTAGAAGGTGGCGAGAAATCAAGTAACCGAGTGAGGAAATTAAATGGAACCAACTCACGTGACATCATTGACCGTCTTTTCTTTTATTTTAAATCGGTGTGTACGTGGTTTTCATTTTGGCGATGGAGGTAAAATTGTTTGTCCAATTGGTGGTTTTCTTTTAATTTAAGTCAAGTCGTAGTGGTTTAGACTTAAATAGATGCAGGCAAATTTATTAGATGACGGTGGCGGTGGTTTTGTTTCTTGTTGGTCACATGGATGTATGCATCTAGGCAGTGAAGGTTTCATTAGGTGGCAAGCTGCTTCTTTTTATTTTCAAATTGGAAGCAGCTCTCTTTTATTTCGAGAAGCCAAGGGATTAGCGAAGCCAGCAGAGGCAGCAACCAAGTAACGAATTTATATATCTGCAGCCTTGTTTTGATCGAGCTGGAGGATAGAACCAACGAGTGGAAACCTTTGCTTCGGTAGTTCCTTGTTCCGAGTTCTATTGTTTATTTCTGCCTTTGAGTACTCGTTCTTTTATTTGCTAATCTGTTTGATCATAGGGTAATCGGAGTTGGGTTAATCTTGTTAGTTCAGTTAATCATTGTCGTTCTCATCGAGGCCGTGACCGAACCAAAAAGGGTTCGGGATATTGGTTGAGATTGTTGATTGTTTTGTTTTTCGATTATCGGGTTTCCTATCGGGTTTTTGGGTGTTGTTAAGTTTATATTTTTGGTCTAGATTCTTCATATTTTCGGTAATATTTTGTCAACGTTCTGTTATCAAACTGATTTTATAAGGTCGGGTTTCGTGTTGGGTAAGTTCACCAGTTTATAATTCAAACGTTTTATTAACCAAAAACCGGAAACCGAATCTGTAGGGTTCTTGTTTTATGCAAACGTTTTAATCAACCGGAAACCTTTCGAGTTTTCTTGAATAAATTAACTTGATTTTGTACAGATAAGTTACTGTGGTAAAAAGTGAATTTCGGGACTGTCGGGAGTCTAAGAAATTAACAGCTTACTGTCGGGTTTTTCGTGGCTGTTTTTGACCTACTTCGGGTCAGATTCTGGACCCCATGCCTTCTAGACTTTTGTAGATGGATGTTTTACCTTTCCGTGACCGCCGATCGCTCGTTAATTGAGTTAACGGTTTGTGAGATACGACCCGTTTTGTAATTGACTGCAGTGCTATAAAATACTGCACGAATTTGCCTTTGGCAGGCCTGTTTCGGGACCCTTCGGGGCAGAACCGGGCCGAACTTTCTATATACAGTTTGTAGTGTCTTATGCATACTATATGCTATGAAAATTTGGTGTCATTCGGTGTACCGGTTTAAAAGTTATCGTTGTTTTAGTAAACCATCGCAGACTAGTTTTCGGTTCAGCTATTCTGCCTTGTGAGCCTGTTTTGTGCCCTCTCTGTTTTGATTCAGCTTCCGATGTCTTCTGTAAAATTTTAGCCCTCTGAGTCATCGGGCTACTGTGAAAATATGAATAAAAACTAGTGAGCGGTTGGAGAGTTATAGCAGTTCCCACGGGGGTGTCGGGTTCTGGCAGAGTACTATGAGTTGAGTTTTGAGCCAAGTTTTAATCCTAGCCCTATTATGTGATGTAGGACCTTCTAGGAACTGAGTTTTGACTTGTACGTGCCGAGGATGCTTCTAGGAGCTTACGTCTATTCGAGGTGGATAATCTCACTATAAACTTGTACTTACTTTCGATTCATGATTATGTGCTATATGTTATGAATTGTCTTATTGATTGAGCTTGAGTATTGATTGTGCGATTTATTTGAGTTATCTGTGATTTGAGTTATCTGCGATTTGAGTTATCTGGAGCCTGAGTTATCTGAGTTTTGAGTTCATGAGTTAAAACATTAAACATAATATACTTGAGTTGTCTTGGCACCGAAGAGTACTGGTGCCAGACGTTTTGACTCAACACCAAAGAGTACAGGTGTTGAGCCTTGAGTTGTGTGAGGCGGGTCGAGGTTGATCTCTCGTCCCAAGTCACACAAGCGCGCTATATAAATTTAAAATCTGAGAAAATAACTTGAGTAATTGAGAATTAAGTAGAGTCTCTAGGGATCACTTATGTGGCTTGAGTTGTTTGTAATTACTTGTTTATTTTGATATTATTCACTCAGCGGTGGCTGACCCCAAACACTCCCCCCATTTTGCAGGTACTAGAGCAAGTGCATTGGATGAGCTGTTACTCGATGAGCTTTTATGGATTTGGATTCCAAACGTTTATTTTGAGTCAAATGTTTTTAAAACAATTATTTTATTTTGAGTCAAATGTTTTTAAAACAATTATTTTATTTATTCCGCATTTAAAAACCATGAGACGGTTTATTTTTATTTTAATGAGATGGGACCGTTTGTTTACTTGTACTTTTGGGGAAATGATTATTTTATTTATTTAAATTTTTTTTAAATTTTCCTTAATTTTTGGGATGTTACAAGTTGGTATCAGAGCTCTGGCTTGAGAGAATTGGGTTCACAAGGGGTGGATTCCAAACTCAAGTCGAAGCACGAGTTTTCAAAATGATTTTTTCAAAAGTGTTTTTAAAATGAGTCCGAATCCAAATCGAGAAACGGCGTATCACGATGACCTTATGCCTCTAGTACTGATTTATGAGTTATTTAGTTTATTTAAAACGTCGCGGGTGACATTGATTACTAAGAGAATAAAAGAGAATTAACTTGAGATGAGCGTGAATTGTGCGACTATACATAGATATATATACTAAACTTGTTTATGTGAACTACTTGTTATGTGGATGGTATGAGGATGGGAGATCGTGGAATTTTTGAAACTGACTCGAAACCATGACATGGGTAGGTGCGGATGATAATAGAGGGCCCCTGTTATTATACGCACATGACTCATGCATATGTTTCGAAAAGGATTCAAGGAGACCATTGGTCAAGCATCTAAGTATCATGAAAACCCTCAATTATTATATATAATAATTGATAATAAAATCACTAAAAGTGATTTATGAGAAAAGAGTGCAATCAATTGAATAAGGGAATCATCAAACACGAGTTGATAAAGAGTTATCAAAACATGTCAATAAAGAGGCTAATGAATCAAATTTAGTTGAATTCTTTAATTGATCTAATTGATTTGTTAATAAATCAAGAGCGATTGAGCAATCGTTAAAACAAAGTAAAGAAAAAATAAGAAAAATGTTGAGTTCAAATTTAATGAGTAAATTGAATGAAGACACTGTTAAATTGAGATTTATGAGAAAATAATAAATAATCAAATAAGAAATTATGAATTTAAGTGGATAAGAAATTATCAATTGAATAAGGGAATCATCAACCCTCTGTTTATGCCCAGTTCTGACCTACTTAAACTCAGAATTTCACAATGAAACTTTTCAGGTTCGTGGTACTATTTAATATGTTTCCAATGCCCCTGAACTCATATTTTTCTGATTTTTCAATGATTTTATATGCATTTTACAATACTGCAACATCTTGCTGTCAGAATTCAGCTCGACAGAACTGTACAAAATGCGATTTTCACCTATCTTAGACCCAAAATTTATTTTTAAGACCAAAACAAGAAACAAAGAAGACATCAATACGGTTCAGATGCCGCTGAGTTCACCCCTAAAAGATTTTTCTACAATTTGCAATGATTTTTACAAAACAGTGCAGAATCATAACTTTCAAACACGAAAATTGCTAATTCTTACAATTAATCAAAGATTTTAGCTATATAACTTGATATCCAACATAACTTAATCATAATATCATAATATTAGAAGATTTTTAACAGAATTATAACCCTAATTTCGTTGGTTCTTGAAATCAAATGGAAAACCTAGTTAAGAATGAAGATATACCTTTGAATCTTCAATGATCTTGTAAGATTTCACCAATTTCTTGTGAATTCAACCATGCATAATGTTTTCTTCAATATTCCAGAAGTTTAGAGAGGTTTTGGGGAAGAAATGAGGTAGAATAATGTGAAATTTCGTGGGTTTAGGGGGTTAGATCCGACTTGGGTCGGGTTTGACCCGTTTGGTACTCATTTTGACCAATAAACAATTAAAACCCCATAACTTTTCGTTCGGACCTTCGTTTTCGATGAGGTTTTCGCCTACGCGTTCGTAACGAAATTTTCTATAATCCTCAATAATAATACTTCAGAGAAACATTTCCCAAAAATAACGTTTTTTTTTTATAATTTATATACACACCATATATTATGCATATAAGCAATACTAATCATTTAGATATCATACATGCTCTTCCTAATCATTTTTATCAAATTTAACACAACTAAAACATGGCAAACATGTTTTGAGCATTTACACATAATGCAAGTTACTTAAGCGTTAAGATATATTTTAGGGTAAACGAAAACACGTATGTTACAACCTGCTTGAACACAACTGATTGTTTATTATCTATACAACATAATTGTTTTTGGATTTCTTAAACTTCTTACATAGTTTAAACATACCTTTTGATGGATCGACCATCTTGTCCGGCTGGTTTGACCACAAGAAAATATACATATATTAAGATTGTCTAGAACTGTTGTAACACTTCACAATCTGAACTATTTTTTTTCTTTTTTTACAACAAATGCGGAAGCGTTTCAAAATTACATATATATAACTTGTTATTCACAAGTTATAAAAAAACATAAGATATATAATTTTACAAAAGTTAACTTTCCAAAATAGTGTTACTTAACATTACGGCTCAACATCAAAATCATTTCTTTAAGTCTTGGTCAATCATTCCTAATC
The DNA here is from genome assembly GCA_963853835.1 of Calendula officinalis. Taxonomy (NCBI): domain Eukaryota; kingdom Viridiplantae; phylum Streptophyta; class Magnoliopsida; order Asterales; family Asteraceae; genus Calendula; species Calendula officinalis. Next base: position 50,204,621 of record OY970820.1, on the reverse strand, counting down.
TTTATCTCCAAAAGACTTATCCAACTACAACCTTTAAAAGATTCAACATAGTGGGGGATTAGCACGAAGCTAAGTGAATGAAAATATAACATTTTATATTGTCTAAGTACAACAATCTCGATTCACAATCTTCACCGATTCACAATCTTTACAGATTCACAATCTTTACAGATTCACAAATAACGAGAGGTCCGGCGGTTTTGCAGAACCTTACAATTGTTGTGGGCCTAACAACAGCTTACCGATAACCCTTTACTCATTAGCAACGGTAAAGCTTCCTTCAAACACAACGCATATGCCAAGGTACAATTACCGTTATCTAACAGTAAACGAAAGCCCAGCCCCACCCAGTCAGGCTGACCTCTATACATTTCCATGTGCACATATCATTTTCCATGTGCACATATCATTCAATTAATTAACACATAGCCAGTTAATTATCATATACCATTAATACCGGTCCTGAAAAAATGAAGCAATACTAATGAATCAGCACTAACTGATCAACACTAACTGAATCAGCATTAACTGAATCAGCACTAACGGGATCAGCACTAACTGATCAACACTAACGGAGTCAGCACTAACGTGGTCAGAACTAACTGATCAACACTAACTGATCAGCACTAACGGAGTCAGCACTAACGGGATCAATTGCAACCAAAATCAGTGCAATTTAAACAATACAAAGGTTGTAAATCCACTCACCTGAGCTCACTAAGCTCCACTCAGAGGTCTAATATTACTGAGTCTTCTCCTTTTCCTTGTAGCTTCTTCAAAACGAGATTACAGTATGAATTAAAAGGAAGTTCAAGCTTAATTTTGGAGATAATGAAGAAATTGAGGTTTTTATGGTTTTATGAAGAAAGTCACGTGTACAAGGGAAAAAGAAAAGAAGTCTGCCTTTTGCATCCTAGCATGCCACGCACATCCCCACATGGCACAAGGAAATTTGGTCTAAATTTTTAATAAATACATGTTATCTGATTCATAATCGATTTATTCAAAATAGCTAACTAACTCAGTTTCAGGCAACTAGGATATATTTGGAACCATGGTATAAAATCTATCTATTAGAATATAAATAGCTAGTATATTTAAATATTTGAATTTCTACTTATTTCAATCTCTTGGCTTACAATACCATTTAATTTAAATCAATAAACTAAAGTCATATAAAATAATAAATAATTATTTACCACTTACTAAAACAATAAAAACGCTAGGTCGGGTTTCAGGGTGTTACAAATCTACCCCCCTTAAAAAGCATCCGTCCTCGGAATCTGATCACACTCAAACTAATCAACTAATAGTTTTTATTTTATTTTATCTTGGTCTTAATTCATCACATCAAACTAGTATCCTCACAATGTTCTCATACCCACTTGAAAACTCTAAATATTCCAACTACCTCAATCTATATTCGACAATTTCTTTTAATCGGTGCACAATTATGAACTCGTCCAACAAGTTGTGTAACATTTATCATATTTCTTTTCTTTAAATCACTAATAAAGTCAAATTTAAGAACTCTCAAGTATCGGTACCCAATATGATATTGATCAATCTTTAATCCTCTAAATTATCAAATCAATCTCTTTTTGTCAAAATTTTATTTCATCCCCACCTTCAGAATTTGTTCCAATTTACATAAAATAGTTACTTTTCATTGATTTCTTGTATCTCAAAGTATAGGCAATAATGTTTTTTTCTTTTTTCTTGTAACAATAAGCCATACGGTTCCTCCATTCTGTTAACATAATCAAAATCATTTATGAAATCCACTTTGTCATAATTTCAGTCAATCCACTAACTTAAAACTATCTCAACTTGTTCCAAAATAAGTACTGTCTATAATTTCTTTACAAATCCAAGCATAGGCATTAATAACTTTTCTTCAGTTTTAATATCTACAATCCTCTAATACATTCTAAACATCTCCTTTATAATAGTATACATCCTTCTGTGGTCTGCATAGACGATGCATCTCATATTAAACAATAAGATCTCTATAGTTTTAAGGCATAACAACTATTATAAATCCCAAGTTATGGTTAAGATAATCCTTCACATGTCTTTTAATAATCCACAAGCATAGACAATCTCAAAGGTTCCTTACTTACAGTAACAACAATCATTTCAAAGTCTACAATTTTTACATTTCGTTCATCATTCCATCGAAATTTCGTACACTTCTTACTGTTTAACCTTGTCTCCACACTCAAAATTTTAATCATCACCATCAAACTTATAGTCAGAATCCACTAAATTTCAAATTATAACTTTCTTAATCAAAATTCGCATCAATTATCACATGAAACAACGTCCAATCTCGTCTTGTCCAACACTTCTTTCAAATAATTCTAATATTTAAATCCCATTCATAGCATGTTGAGGATATCACCAATCTATCATTCACAAAACAGCCCGAAATAATCACCAATCTAGGTTCATTAAGTCAATTTTCATACTTCTTATTCGGCTCGGAAGACATTTTAGACAAATTTAACAATTATCCTTTTAAGTCATTCAGAAACCATTTAAATATTTATATCTCTTATTTTTCATTTCTAACATCCATAGCAAAGGAAAATGGAATTCACATTTATGGAATCGATATATTCGGCCCTCACTCTACACGTCACTAAACACGACAGGTCACGGTAAGAATTTCCTCTTTTTTATACCAATTGTTAGTCTTACTTAGGCTATTCAACCAACGTCTATAATTACATCAATTTTAATTATAAGCTTTACATTTCTGGAGTTTACAATAACTACTATTATACTCATATTTATTCGTAGTCACATATATTGTTACTGAAGCCGGCATATAACTCATCATCTTCACTCCTCGTGAAGCAAGGGAACAACCTAGACAGTTAATTTTAACTTATCACCAATTTACGCAAAACATAAATGAGTTATCTGCTCCAACACTGAGTAACACGAACAATTAATGAGCAACTCACACCCCGCAAGTCACTATGTGTGACCCGACAGACCACGATAATGATTACCTATTCCTTTACTTTAATCACTAGTCCCACCCGGACCACTCGGTATATACTTATGATTACATCAATCTCAGTTATAAGCCTTTCATTCAGGAAATTTACAACAAAACAATTAATTTCAACATATCACATATTCGCACATAACATACATAAGCAATTTGCTCTAATATTACATGACATAATTAAGGTATTGAGTTTATCGAAAACATACCCGTAATATTATCAACAGTGACGGTAGCATCATATGTCGTCATCCTGTAAGCTCCACTCCCAAGTGAAATAGCATTAGCCCGAAAATGACTATCTCCCGACCGCCCCATTCATTGATCTAGTCTCCGTCTTCATTTTTTTTTCGTGTCTGATCGTTCCATATCTAACACATCATAGATTCTACACGCTACAAGATCCCGAATGAGAAATTCTACAGTTATTGCACCATCAAACTCTTTAACTTAACACTATATGTCTGTTTCCGATTCTGATTCCCTTGTCTACGATTTTCCTGTCCTGTTCTATTTTGTCAGAATCCAAAATATTTATATTTTGCTTTCGGCACTGACACGTTTTCCTTATTCATTTTATTTCGGGTTCTAACATCACCCTCGGCTGATTTGGCCATCATAAAAGATTGAGATGAGGTATTGGCTAACCTAATAGTGCCCCTTATACATTGGAAATAAAGCTTTAATAACATGTTATACTTGTGAAGTCTCATCGTGTACCCACCATTATATAAATTTCGACTTCTAATTAAACAGTTTTATCAACTCAGCAACTGTCATTCCCTCGGTCATTTGTAGTGTTATAAACTCTTTTCTGATTCGAACCATCAGAAAATACTACGGTGTGATTCATAATGCTTGTCTTGAAACTGATTTTAAGTATTGTAATCCTCTAATTGACTGTAAGTATATTATTGTTCCAATCCCATATGTAATGTAAATCTAAAGTAATGATACAGTATGATCCTTTTGTCTGATTTTCCAACGTATGTATAAGTTATACCTCGTATAAATCTGCATCGTTACCTGATTTATCAACACTTCCAAGTTCAAAGGGGTCGGGTTCTCTTTATCTGTCATACCTGTAAACTCAATCACAACAACTGACAAATTTTTAGTTTAAACCGTTAGTACCTAACATACTAACCTCTTCCATACTAATGACACTTTCCTAATCCCCACACACTAGGAATGTTTGACCAAACTTGAGCCAAGATTTGGGAATGCTACACCTAACTGTGTACACACCGCCAAATCAAGGCTCTGATCCCAAATTGTAACACCTCACAATCTGAACTAATTTTTTTTTCTTTTTTTACAACAAATGCGGAAGCGTTTCAAAATTACATATATATAACTTGTTATTCACAAGTTACAAAAAAAACATAAGATATATAATTTTACAAAAGTTAACTTTCCAAAATAGTGTTACTTAACATTACGGCTCAGCATCAAAATCATTTCTTTAAGTCTTGGTCATCATTCCTAATCTTAATCTCCAAAAGACTCATCCACCTACAACCTGTAAAAGATTCAACATAGTGGGGGATTAGCACGAAGCTAAGTGAATGAAAATATAACATTTTATATTGTCTAAGTACAACAATCTCGATTCACAATCTTCACCGATTCACAATCTTTACAGATTCACATTCTTTACAGATTCACAAATAACGAGAGGTCCGGCGGTTTTGCAGAACCTTACAACTGTTGTGGGCCTAACAACAACTTACCGATAGCCCTTTACTCATTAGCAACGGTAAAGCTTCCTTCAAACACAACGCATATGCCAAGGTACAATTACCGTTATCTAACAGTAAACGAAAGCCCAGCCCCACCCAGTCAGGCTGACCTCTATACATTTCCATGTGCACATATCATTTCCATGTGCACATATCTTTCAATTAATTAACACATAGCCAGTTAATTATCATATACCATTAATACCGGTCCTGAAATAACGAAGCACTACTAATGAATCAGCACTAACTGATCAGCACTAACTGAATCAACATTAACTGAATCGGCACTAACGGGATCAGCACTAACTGATCAGCACTAACGGAGTCAGCACTAACGTGGTCAGAATTAACTGATCAACACTAACTGATCAGCACTAACGGAGTCAGCACTAACGGGATCAATTGCAACCAAAATCATTGCAATTTAAACAATACAAAGGTTGTAAATCCACTCATCTGAGCTCACTAAGCTCCACTCAGAGGTCTAATATTACTGAGACTTCTACTTTTCCTTGTAGGTTCTTCAAAACGAGATTACATTATGAATTAAAAGGAAGTTCAAGCTTAATTTTGGAGATAATGAAGAAATTGAGGTTTTATGGTTTTATGAAGAAAGTCACGTGTACAGGGAAAAAGAAAAGAAGTCTGCCTTTTTCATCCTAGCATGCCACGCACACCCCCACATGACACAAGGAAATTTGGTCTAAATTTTTAATAAATACATGTTATCTGATTCATAACCGATTAATTCAAAATAACTAACTAACTCAGTTTCAGGCAACTAGGATATATTTGGAACCATGGTATAAAATCTATCTATTAGAATATAAATCACTAGTATATTTAAATATTTTAATTTCTACTTATTTCAATCCCTTGGCTTACAATACCATTTAATTTAAATCAATAAACTAAAGTCATATAAAATAATAAATAATTATTTACCACTTACTAAAACAATAAAAACGCTAAACCGGGTTTCAGGGTGTTACAACTATTTACTTTAAACTAGATATTAAGAACATAATAATAATTTTGTAAAGACTATAAATATCTAAAAGTTTTAATTCTTGCCAAATATAAACCTAGAGATTAGAGAAATTCCAAAAATAAACCTCAACTCCTTTTATTATCGTGCGACCCCACAAATAATTTGAAAAGTGTTCACATTTTTGCAGGTAGAAATTAGATGTGTGAAATGAAAATAAGGAAAAACATTGATAAGAAAATACGATAGGTGGATCCATTTAATCCACTAAAACGTAGTTATTCAAGAATCGTGCCTCAAATATATAAGAAGTTCATATGAATTATTTAATGCTTAATCAATACAGTTCAAACATGATTAACAAGAGCTAGCATCGTATAAAAGAAAAACAAATGAAATTACAAGAAAACTAACACATAATTTGTAGTAGAATCATGGATTTAAAACGTTAAACCATGGAACTCCAACTCCTCCTCCAACAAATAAAGGTTGTTTACACGAGTTTTGCAATGATAGGAACACATAGTTTTTCCAACTGATTTAGTGTCTTCTCATAGACATCAACATCTGCAAGATTACTTCCATCAAGACATTTGCTTGCATCCTCCGCTGCATTTTCAATCTTCGACACTTGTTCTTGATGGAGCTTTCCCTTCGAAGTGCTTCCCACTTTCTTAACTTTGCTTTTCACTTCATAAATGTAGTCCTCCAATGCGTTACGAGCAAACACCTTTTTGTTATGCTCTTCGTCTTGAAGCTTATACTTTTGAGCATCTTTCAACATCGCCTCAATATCTTCCTTTGAAAGCCTTTGCTTGTCATTACTAATTCTGATCTTCTTTTTTAGACCTGTTGTTAGTTCCTCTCCCGAGCAATTTAAAATACCATTAGCATCAACATCAAAGACCACTTTTATCTGTGATTTGCCCTTTGGTGCAGGTGGGACTGCAACCTTGAATTTCCCCAACCAGTTATTTCCTTTAGCAATAGTTCTCTCACCTTGGTAAACGTCAACAGTTATAGTACTTTGGTTATCCTTTGTTGTAACATATGGTTTTCCCTTCTTGGTTGGTATTGGTGTATTTCTTGGAATAATAACACTCATAGACCCATCACTAATATCCGTACCAAGTGATAAAGGGATGACATCTAATAACACTAAATTCCTCACTCTTTCACTTATTTCGCCACTTAACTTTGCAGCAAGAACGGCTGCACCATATGCAACCGCCTCATCAACATGGATCCTCTTATTAAGCTCTTTCCCGTTGAAGAAGTCTTGTAATAGCTTTTGTACTTTGGGTATCCTAGTTGACCCACCAACAAGTACAACCTCATGTACATCATTTGTACTCATTTTTGCATCACTCAAACAAGTCTCCACCGTTGTTATACACTTAGTGAAGAAATCTGCGTTAAGATTTTCAAACTTTGCACGAGTAATTCGCAAAGACAAATCAAAACCCTGATGCAAACCATCAATTTCAATAGTAGTTTCAGTAGTTGCAGAGAGAACTCGTTTAGCTCTTTCACAAGATACCCTTAATCGCCCTAGTGCTTTTGCATTACTACTTACATCTGTCTTGTTTTTTCTGTTGAAGTGCTCCACACAATGGTCCACCATTACACTATCAAAGTCTTGACCACCTAAGTGAGTGTCTCCAGCAACCGCCTTCACCTTTAACTTCCCCTTGGCATCAATTGTGACAAGAGAGGCATCAAATGTACCACCGCCTAAATCAAATATGAGCACAGTTGTTTCATGAGTTATATCGGTTCTCATGTCTAGCCCATACGCGATTGCAGCTGATGTAGGCTCGTTAAGTATTTGCAAGACGTTGAGTCCCGCAACATGTCCAGCATCCTTGGTAGCTTGGCGTTGGGAGTCATCAAAATAAGCGGGCACGGTGATGACTGCATCATTCACAGTTTTACCAAGGTATGACTCTGCAACCTCTTTAAGTTTCGCAAGAACCATGGATGAAATTTCTTCCGCAAAAAACTCCTTCTCTTCACCGTTATATGAAACCACAATTTTGGGAATGTCATTAGGGCCCTTTGTAACTTTGAAAGGCCACACCTTCATGTCTTGTTGAACTTTTGTATCATTGAATCTCCTTCCAATTAAACGTTTCGCATCTAAAAGTCCATGTAATCGGAGTAAGAATGCAATAATTAATGATCTTGGTCAAGGGCACTTATATGCACTCAAATTTCGCTAAACAAAGTGCTAACTAAAAGTATAAAATACAAACCATATATCGTGCAGTTTGGATTCATGGTGATGTGGTTCTTGGCACCTTCACCAATTAGGCGTCCAGCATCCGTGAATGCAACACAAGAAGGCATGGTCCTATTACCTTGATCGTTGGGTATGATCTCAACTTGGTTGTGTTGCCAAACACCCACACAAGAGTATGTTGTTCCAAGGTCAATACCAATAGCGGGTGCAATACCTTTTCCAGACATTATGCTTTTTCGGAGTAGAATCTACATTATGAACAGAACAAGATTATATAATTTTTAGCACATAATTATAAAACATGTTTAACGTTGATTCTAACATTCTTCATCAATTCGTGCCTATATTTTTCCGACTATACTTATATAAAGTTTTTAGTAACCTAAGGCTTGTAGCCTAGTGGTATTGGAGGAGGATTTAAGGTGTTGCCCATGACCGGTCATGGGTTCAAGTCCCGTCGTGGACAAATAGGTGGAAGGTTCGAAGGAAGGTATACTGCCCCTTATGGATGTCACTGTCTGGGCTCGAACCACTAACTTACTAACTAGCCGTTCAAAAAAAAAAATTTAGCACACGATTATAAAACATGTTTCCAAGGCTAATCGTTCAATTTTTTTAAAGCAATTATCTCTGATATATTAAGTACACATATATTGAAGGCAAAAAGGATATATGTAATCTATTAAGCATAAAACAATTTCGAAGTTGGTTCCATTGAGAAATTTTTGAAGGTTGAGAATGTGATAATAGATCTCAGGTGTCGTTCATCTGGGCACGCGCCTGTTTATTCATATTACACCAACAATTTTTTTTTTGAAAATAAAATAAAATAAAGTATGCTTATTCATATATGATTAGCAAGAATCATACATGAATAATAATTCTCGCATTTTCAACCTTCGTTAAATTCTCAAATGAACAAAAAAAATTCAGAGAGAGAGAGAAGTGTGTGTGTGTATGTGTATATCAAGTATACAAAAAATTAGATCGGTTAATTTATATATGAAGTTCATAAAAAATGAAATTTCTAAATTTCTAATTATATATTTCAATTCAATTTTCATAACTAGCTATAATAAAAAAGAAAAACAAAAAAAAAAACAAAAGAAAAAACTTGTCATAAGGAACACTTTATGCCGCCTTATCGCATCTTATCTTATGACACGCCTTGCACCGCCATCATAAGCTATTTCGTAACTTGGGAGTCACACCTTGGCACCACTTTTGGAACCCCGGAAGTGGTAAAAAATAAGGGCAATAATTAACCAATTTTAAATGTTTAAAAATACATTTTGTCTAATATCACCATCCTAAAGTGGTTGCTGAATTTTACGTTCGTACTTAATATATGGTTATCGTATAAATAAATGATTTATGCATGTTTTATGTTTTTAACCATAACCTTAAGAACATGGTTAGGAAGTCATTTACAGTCTATTGGTATTGGTGTATATGATTATTGCCCATGGACCTAAAGGTAATGGGTTCAAGTACTAATACGAACAAATCGAGTAGATTAGGTACCGTTAAAAAAAAGTCCTATATATAAATTATAAAAGAAATCCACATGAGTTTTTCCCTTATCATATGCAAAAAGTTTTATGAGGTACTAATGATAACCCAACCCGACCACCGTCATCAATGTTACCTCAGCCTCATATTAGTTTGACAAAAGACGTGATCAAACCCAATACGAAATAAAATAAGGGAATGGGACTTTGCAACATTCAGTCGTTGGGCGCCCAAACCAGGTACAAAGTAGAGGGACTCGTCGAAGGGGCGACATATTGCGCCCCAACTTTTTTGAAATTTATATTATAACAGATAAATGAAATTGAAAGCATGAAAATGTAGCAAAGATTAGAAGCATACCTTATATAGATGAGTTATATAAGCGACTAAAGCTTGATGCAATAATCCATTCTCATCCCTCCATCTTTATATAGAAATGAAATGCTACGTATGATTTTTATCATATGTATTTTTTCGACGACTTTTCGATTATTCTTGTTTTTATATTATCATCGACGACTTTTCTATTACCATTATTCTAGTTTTTATATTATCATAAGAATAAGACGACTTTAATATATTATATATATTGCAAACTACCACGAAAATTGCCTGCAATTGCATCATATATTTTTGAACAGAATTGCGTCATATATGGGTATGCTGATTGACTGATTGTATTAGAGTTTCGTTTAATTTCATTCACTCGAAAAAATACACTTGATCGAATAACTCAAACAAGTTATTGAATCATAGATCTACTAACAAAGAGAAGTTACAGCGGATTAACACTCTTGTTATTTGATTAAGAACAATATAAACTGTAATCGAATACGAAATATTAAGAACACAGTTTATCACAAAAAGCTTCAATGTATATTAACGATGAATCAATACACACGTACGTTTACAATTCGTAAGGAACTATATATAATAGTCCTTGAAGCCTAAATATTTAACCTAGTTATTCTAGGAAACGATTACAATGAAATTACAATAAGATATGCATTCTAAACTAACTTAACTAGAATCTCGGACACGATCTGTTTCTTTTATCGACATCAGTAGTAAACAGCATAAACAGCATCGTCAGTAGTAATTCACTAGTCAGTAGTATTCTTGCTTTTCTGCCCCATCAGTACTAACTTCATTAAGTCTTCATCAGTACCAACTGCAGCTTCAGTAGTAGAATGCTTATATCCCAATAATCTCCCCCTAAACTTGTTAATTCATTTTGAATTACACAAGTTTCTTTTCTTCTTCTTCCTTCTTCTTCTTTTCTTCTAACAGTTTAGCTCTTCTTTGATCACCTTCTAAAGTCTGTTTGTTTTGTTGTTTCCTCTGTGCAATGATATACTTACTGTTTCTTTTCACAAAGTAATTGTATTTTTCTTGAAACATTGCTAGGTCATGAGGTCTCATAAATGAACAAGTAGTAATTTGGAACATTGTTTCTTCTGAGTGTGGATATTATTTTTCATATAAGTATAGTTCACAATTTTTACTTGTACTTTCAAAGAAATACATGTTGACTGTTGGTAGCACATTCCAAGCATATACATTTTCTGTGCTAGTGAAATTTTCAGGGTAATTATCTGGATAGAAAGCAGCATCTGTCATTTGTGTTAAGTATCCAGCTCCTGAGTTTCTCCATGACTTCTTTGGCATCCTTGGTTTACCAATGATTAGAACTTTAATTATGTCACTTCTTGTATAGGACATAACCATTGGTTTCCAAGCACTAAATTTTTGAGTTGTTTTGTCTTCTCTTATGACTTCTATAATATCATTAACAACTCTCCAATTGATAATTGGATTATCTTGTAGAGGAGCAATAGGAAGATCAAGTATTTGTACATTTTGTTCTGTTTGTTTTGCTTTCTTCCTAGCCTCTTGTTCTGTTTGTAGAGCTTTTCTTTTCTTTGCAGTAATAGTTGATAATTCACCAAAGATTGGTTTTCTTGTAATTACTCTGTGGGATCAATTTCTATTAAGTTTGTTGATTTTTCTTCTTCAACCTCTTTGATCTCTGGTTCTGCAAATTCTTTCTTTTTCTCAATACAATATCTTTCAATGATGGTAATCAGCTTTATTCTACCAAAATATTTTGCATTGTGACCTCTTGATTTTAAGTATGAGATCATAACTTCTTTCTTTTCAGCAAATTGTTCAGGCATATCTTCCTTTATACGTTTGCATTCTTTCACTTGTGCTTCAAGGAGATCTATGCTTTCTTTCTCAATTTGTTTTATTTTGTTTAGTTCCTCCTGTTGATCTCCTTCTAAGAACTCTTCAATCTCTTGAATTGCTGCATTTTTCAATTTCTCTTCTTCAGCTATTCTTTTGTCTGCAAGAGCTTGAGTCTTAGCAACCTTTCTTAGATACCTCATTCTTTTCACCTTCCACTTATCTTGCTTTACAGGTCTGACACAGTTTATTTTGTTCACCATAATGTGACCTAAAGCTCTGTGTGGGTAGTCATCATCAAACTTTTCTTTACCTTTACCAACACGTTTTGATAATGTGGTATATTTCATATCAATGACTGGGGTGATCACAATTGATGAAGAAAATAAATGAAAGTTGCCCTCAGTTAATATTTTGGGGTGAGGAGGTAGTGCACATTCATCCACATCATCCCAATTCACATTATCATCAATGTCAGGTATGATAAGTGGCTTAAGTTCTGGAGTTGGAGGCCTTGGGATGATCACAACTGGTTCAAGGAGTTCTGGTATTTCTTTTTCATCTTCTGTAGTAACCAAGGTAGTTACTACTGGTGTTGTTTATGTTGTATATACCACCAACTGTTGTGAGGAGTCTACTACTGGTGAGGTTATTGTTGTAGTTACTACTGCTAGGGCATCAGTAGTAGGAATGATAGTTTCTGTTATGGGAACATTTACTACTGGTGTTGTGTCTTCTTCAATGGGATCAGTAGCAACAACCTCTTATTCTTTAGCATCAGTAATATCCATAGGATCAGTAGTTTCAATTACCTCAGTAGTAACTGGAGAATGTACTTGTTCTGCTGTTGGGGATTGACTTGCAGACACAAAGACATCTTCATCCATACTCCTTACTCCTCTGTACAGGTCTTCACCAAAACTTTGACCTGCTTCACCATAGCTTCTATAAGATTCAAGAGGGAGGTTGCTGCTGCTGCAATTGAATGATAAATCATTCCTTATATTTGATCCTTCTCCCCTTAGTGATCTCAACTTGTTGAGCCTCACTATCTGCAATCTTCTTCTGTAATTTTCTGATAAGAGTGGATTGCCTTTGAAGTCTATAATCAAATCTTTTCTGTCTTCTATTTAAGGCATTGATATAGTGCTTCATATAGCTCATGGTCTTTCCTTAATTGTTCAAAAGTTCCAGGCAATGTTGTACAGTGGTTTTAAGGTTTTCCTTCCTATCCGTCAATTCCGTTGGTTTAATACTGCCCTCAGCCCCTTTGGGTGGATCATTGGGCTAGTTTGGTACATTGGCTTTAAGGTTTTCCATGCTATCCTTCAATTCAAGTTGTTGCAAACTACCCTCATCACTGCTTGGTGATGAAATGGGTTGTTTAGAAACTCTCTTCTTCCTAGAAGAAGCAGAAGTACCTCCCCTTTTGGTTTCTTGGCACCGGGGTCCTTTAAGTGCTGCCTCAAAGGATGAGTCATCACTTAAAGTTGCCGAGGTCTGGGTCCTAAATATGTTCTCACTAGCATGTGCACCCACCTTTGGGGCATCAGTAGTGAGAGCCCTTTCCTCATGCCCTCTCTTCTACTTGGAGGACAACTCTTTGAGTCTGGGGTGTGACTCAATGGGTCCCCTGGTGTCCTTTAAGGAAGATTTCTTCCTTTTATAAGTTGTAGAGATTTGTTTGGCTTTAGGTTGGTCTACCTCAGAGTGAAGAGTAGCACTCTGAGGTTTATCTACATGTACCTGGGACACATTCAGGACATCTGTTTGTGTGGGTAATTGAGTGGACTTTTGGGATTGTGTTTGGGCTATTTTTGGTGATGGAGTTGGGTTGGGTTTCAATTGGGTGACTTGAACCTTCTCCAGTTGGAGGATGATCATAGATCATGTTTGCAAATAATGGTGTTTCTTTACTAGAAAAATTGAACTTCTTGTTCATGTTTGAGAAAACCTTTTTATTGAGTTCTGGTAATGGAAAAATGTTTGTAGTTTTAATGAGATCAGGAATCTCACAATCAAAAATGTGTGCAAGGAATCTTGGATACATTAAAAATTTTGAACCTGATAGGTTTCTAAGCATCCCTTCAAAAATCATTTAAGAAAAATTGAATACTTGATCTGTGCACTAACAGACAACAGCAGATGTTATTGATCTGTTGAACTCATTCCAGGTGCTCTTTTTAGGTGACGTACAATGTTGAATTGTATGTACCAAGAACTTCCATTGAGGAGAGAGAAGACCTTTGTGAAATGTTTGGATATCTGTTCTTCCCTCATACCCCATTCTTAAAATGTTTTCTATTAAAATTTCTTTAGATAAGAGAGAAATACCTGACTCATCATTGAGTTGAAGATGTACTCTGATGGATTGTTCAGAAATTTTGATAGGCTTTCCATCAATTTCAGATTTAATTTTGATTGTGCCCTGTTCTTCTATCTTTTCTGCATTTTCCCAAAATTAGACAATGTGTTGAACACAAAGTTTAGGTTTTACAGTCAATGCAAATCGTATGGGAGAGTTTTACAAGAACATAACTATAGGTCTAAAACTTCTTGTTCCATCTGGATTTCTGAGAAATGCTAACATATTGTGAAACACTGAGTACATGAGATTGGTTTCAACAGCCAAGGGTTTCTTCATTGCCATTGTTGGAGTTTAGAATTTTAAGTTTAGAAGACGATGATCTTGAGAGATAGTTGTGAATGATTTCGTAAGAGAGTTGATTTGTTACTGGTATGATAATTTGATCGAATTTGCAGAGATTTGGGGTTTATCATAGGGTTTATCGGATCGAGGATACGATAATGCTAAACTAATCGTATTCAGCTATTTATATTTTTTGAATTAACCTGCAAAAGGACCGAAATACCCTTCGAATCATAACCCAACGGCTATTTTCATGGGGGTTAGTATGGTAAAATATCGTATTTTACAGATAACGGTCTATCGGTAGTAACTAAGTATCAGTAGTAGAAACGTTAGTAGTAACTGTTGTTTTATACTTAACCTAATTCTAAGAAAGACCCTATCAGTACTAAATGACAAGAGTAACTCATAATCAGTAGTAATGAATAACCAGTAGTAAAACATACTTATAAATATAACTATTGTACAAACACTTTACATATGATTTTAATTGTGAAATTAATTTATTAAAATCATTCCAATACTGCTAACCAAAAAGATGAATCTTCCTACATCAAATGCTTTCGTAAAGAGATCTGCTAATTGATTATCAATAAAAATGGGAGTTTTAAGGATAGAGATATCAAAGTCTAGGAGTTGATTTTGAATCCATAGAACTTGAGCACAGCAAGCAGATGCAGCTACATACTCAGCTTCAGCAGTTGATGTTGACACATTTGTTTGTTTCTTGCATTGCCATGACACCAATCTTGATCCAAAGAATTGACATCCACCAGTAGTAGATTTTCTATCTTGACATCCACCAGTAGTAGATTTTCTATCTTGACATTCACCTCCATAGTCACTATTTGTGTAGGCTATGAGTTCAAATGGTGAGTCATGTGGATACCAGAGACCAAGAGAAGGTTTTCCCTTCAAGTATCTGAAGATTCTCTTGACAACCTGTAAGTGTAGCTCCTTAGGTCTTGCTTGATACCTGGCACATACACAAACACTATACATAATGTCATGTCTTGATGCAGTTAAGTACATTAAAGAACCTATCATTGATCTATATAGATGTTCATCTACATCCTCCCCCTCAACATCAGGATGTAGGTGTTTGTGTGTTTCCATTGGTGTGCTTGCACTTTTGCAGTCTTTCATTGCAAACTTTTCCAAGATGTCTCTGACATATTTTGATTGATTAATCAAAATACCATCTGATATTTGATTGATTTGGAGTCCAAGAAAGAAGTTCATTGGACCCATTGAGCTCATCTTGAATTTGATCTGCATTAACTCTTCAAACTCTTTGCACAGTTGATCATTTGTTGAACCAAAGATGATATCATCTACATATATTTGGACCAGTAGTATATCATCTTTGACTTTTCTTGTGAACAGAGTTTTATCAATTGCACCTCTTTTGAATTTGTTCTTCAATAAATATGATGATAATGTGTCATACCAAGCTCTTGGTGTCTGATGAAGGCCATATAGAGCTTTGTCTAATTTGTACACATAGTCATCATGTTCTGGATCTTCAAATCCTGGAGGTTGACACACATACTTCTTCTTCAATTTCCCCATAAAGGAATGCACTTTTCACATCCATTTGATAGACTTTGAATTTTTTGAATGAAGCATATGCCAGAAATATCCTTATTGCTTCAATTCTAGCAACAGGTGTATATACTTCATCATAGTCTATTCCTTCTTCTTGAGTGTATCCTTGAGCTACAAGTCTGGCTTTGTTTTGATCACTATACCCCTTTCATCTTTCTTGTTTCTGAAGATCCATCATGTTCCAATGGGTCTTTTTCCTTTTGGTAGAGGTACAAGTGTCCACACAGCTTGTAATTTGAATTGGAAAAGTTCTTCTTGCATTGCTATAATCCAATTTGAGTCTTTCATTGCTTGTTGAATTTTCTTAGGTTCCCCCTGTGACAGAAAGCATTCATACATACATTCATTAGAGATTAGACTTATATTGCACATGTTTGTAATTAATGATGAATTGAATTTGCTTCTTGTCTGCATATTTGAGTTGACATCACTTAGGACTAGGTCCAAAGGATGGTTCTTTTCAGTTCTAGTGCTGGGAACTTTGTCAACAAATAATTGACTATCAAGGTTTGACTCATTGGATTCAGAGATTTGAGCATCTATCCATGTTTCTTCTTGATTTTCTGGATTTTGCGAAGAATCTTCATTGCTACTGGTATCAGTAGTAACATGATCTTCATTTGATTCAAGTGGTTCATTGTTAATACTGACATCATTATTGTTTGGTTCATCATCATTTGTTTGAGTTTCTGAGTTACTACTGGGATCAGTAGTGTCGTGTGAGTTTGAGTTGTTACTGTATCAAGATTTCTAGGGTTATCTGAGTTACTACTGTCCTCAGTATTAACTGTGAGATCAGTATCAACTAAAATATATTTCACTATGTCTTGACTACCATTGAATGATGATGATCTTTCTTGCTGACTTCGTTTGTTTGAATCTCCTGCATTACAATCATAATTAACATCAAAAGACTTGGTTAGATTATCAATATTAAATAACCAATCTGGACCATTTCCCTGTTCATTCATCAGATTTTCATTAAAGGATACATTTACACTTTCTTCAATGATCCTTAGCCTTTTGTTGAATACTCTGTATGATTTGCTTTGAGTTGAGTATCCTACAAAGATTCCATCATCTGATTTGCAGTCAAACTTTCCAATTTGTTCTCTTGTAATTAAAATTGTACAAGGACAACCAAATGGTTTTAGAAAACTTATTGGGGGTTTTCTTTTATTAAAAAGTTCATAAGGTGTTTTAAAATGAGGCTTAACTATTAATACTCTGTTTTGTCTATTTTGAACATAACAAGCAGTATTAACAGCTTCAACCCAAAAAGTTATTGGTAATTTTGAATCTGCAAGCATGGATCTAGCTGCTTCAATAATTGTTCTATTTCTTCTTTCAGCTACACCATTTTGTTGTGGAGTTCTTGGTGAGCTGTACTTCCTGTCAATACCCTTAAGATCACAAAAAGTAATTAGATTAGCATTTTTAAATTCTGTGCCGTTATCACATCTAATGGCTTCCACTTTTAGATCTCTTGTATTTTGTAGTTTGACTATCAGATTCTTTATGATCTCACTTGTTTCATCTTTGGTCCTAAGAAAGAAAACCCAAGTATACCTGGAAAAATCATCAGTAATAACAAGACAGTATTGTTTCTTTCCAATACTCATTACATTTGTAGGTCCAAATAGGTCCATATGTAAGAGCTGCAAAGGGTTAGAAATAGAATTAATTGCTTTGGTCTTAGGAGAAGTCTTATGTTGCTTACCTTTTAGGCATGCAACACAGTGATGATCACACATAAATTCTTTTTGTGGTAATCCAACTACCAAATACTTTTTGACTAAGTTATTCATATTTTTAAAATTTGTGTGACACATCCTTCTATGCCAGAGTTCTGATTCATTTGTGTTTGCCTTAGATATAAAACAGTTGATCTCATTTGAAGAAATGAGTTCTCCCCCTATATCCAGGTAATACACATTATTTCTCCTTGGTGTTCTTAAAACAACAATTTTTTCATCTAAAATAAAGTCAGGAGAAAGAATGATGCACTCTATATCTGTTAAAAGAATTTTGTTCTTTTTATCACATACTTGTGAGAGACACTAACCAGATTATACTTAAGCTCAGCAACATATAATACATTATCAAAAGTAATCTTACCATTTGATAATGTACCTTTACCTGTAATCCTACCACCTCTTGGATTTTCACTAAAAGAAACATATCCACCTTCAAAAGACTTGAAATCTCTAAGAATTTGAAGATTTCCAGTCATGTGTCTAGAGCATCCACTATCAATATGCCATGTTCTTCCTTCTTCAGAGATCTGAATGCTCTGCACATAAGATAAATGGATTAGTTAATTTTGGGAACCCAAGCTTGTTTTGTCTTGGGTTCATCCTTTGAAGAGTAAGATTTTCGAAATATATGAGCTTTGTATGCAGTTTTGGTCTTCATTTGTTGTTTATTACTGGTATTTTGTTTTACTACTGACCTAGGTTTATACCCGTAGTTTTTGGCTTTTGAGTATTTTACTACTGATGGACCAGTAGTATATGGGTAATATGAGTTTTTATCATAGTCAGTAGTATTTTGATAATTGTATCCGACAGCATTGTAATTAGGGTTTTTTCCCGTAGCAAAACCTGGAATAGTTCCTACTGATGTTTGAGAACTTCGAATATCTTGGAAATTGGTTTTGTTTTCCATTATTTTGGAAATAATTACTTCTGTTTGGACTTCCATGTCTGATATTTTGCACAAATCTTTGTGCGGTTCTTCCAAATTTAGGGACTTCATCATGTGGATTTTTAATCTCTTTAGCTTCTGCAGTTTGTTTGAATTTTAATTCTTTTAATTTTTCTTTGTTTTCTTTGAATTCTTTAAATTCTTTGCAGTTTATGGGATTGAAGTGACAATCCTTTGCTAAGTGATTAACTTTGTTGCAAATTAAACATGTTAATTTTGTTGTTTTAGCACTTTCAGGCTTTCTTTGTTCTTTCAACTGGTTTAAATTTCCCTATATTCCCCTTCTTAAAATGGTTGGTATATTTTCTGAGTTATATTTAGGGGATTCAGTTTGACTTTGTGTGGCATGAAAACTTGTATCAGTTGAATTAGTTGTTTGATCATCATCAGATGAATCATTACTGGATTCAGTTTGACTTTCTATTTTTGATTCATTTAATATTCTTTCTGAGCTTGACTTAAGAGGAGGAATAAAATTAGTTGGAGGTGGAACTGCATGATAACCAACCCCATGAACAACTTTCTCAGTGGTTTGATTACTTGTTAATTCATCAATTATTTTAGAAATTCTTTCAAGCTTTTTAATAGTTAATTTATTTTGTTCTAATTCCATTTGACATTCTTCTAATTTAATTAGAGTTTCTTTTAATTTTAACTCAGCATATTCTTTATCATAAGTTGTCTGTAATAATTCATCTTTTATCGTTTGATCTGTTATTTTATAGATTTTGATTTGATTTTCAAGATCAGCTACACAACCATTATATTCAATTCTTCTATTTCTATTTAAAATCATCTCATCAAGAGTTTCTTTATTAAGTTTTTCTAATTCTTTATATGCTTTAATGCATTCAGGAGTGCAAGATTTAGAATGTACCTCATTTGTAGATTCAGTGAAGGCCATAAGAGCTTGGTTTTGAGCATGTTCATGTGCTTGAAAGCTCCAGTCATAACCTTGACCCTCTTGAGATACTAATTCAGTTGAGTTTGAAGTGTTGTTTTTGTTGTAGTTTAATCTTTGGTCTTTGCTAGGACATTCTCTAGCAAAGTGACCAAGATTACTGCAGTTGTAGCATTTGACTTTGGTTTTGTCAAATCCAGCACGATCACCTTTGTTGTGGGTCAGATTATGTCTGCTAGTTCTTTTGAGAAATCTTTTTGTTCTTAAACTCAGCATTGCCATCTGCCATTTGATGTCCATCTCTTCCAGATCATCAGGATTGAGTTGTTCCAAATCTTCACTAATCAATGCAGTATGTGTTAGTGATTTACAGTTTTAATCAAAGAAAACGCAGCGGAAATAATTTATCAAGTCACTAATAACGGATCTACATATTGACGAAGTAATTAAGCATAAATAATCAAAGAGTTTAGTATGAGAAACTATACCCTTGAAGCCTTTGATTACACCAACGAATAAGGATAAAGAACTCCAAGAATTCAATGTAGAATTCCTCTAATGATATCCACACTACACCTTATCAAGAACACCAAATAGGATGCTAGTCCTTTGAATCAAAATTAAAATCAAAGAAAACACTTTCTCTGATGCCTTCCACGTGACAACTTCTTGATATATTTTGGACGAAAAAAGGCCAAAAGATGTAGTTGTTGTATTGGATTTTGTACGCAAGATGTAGTTTACTAACCGAAACAAACGCCGTATGTCCATCTTGAGGCTACGGCCGTATGGGGTTAAAGTGGGAGGATTAGGGTTAGTAAACTTGCTCCCTAATCTAAGTATATATCCTCTAATTACAAGTTAGGAGATATGACACTTAGCCCCTTGCCTTTTGATTCTTTATGATTACTCACTAATACGTTTTAACTTAACAATTAATTAAAACATAACTAGCCAAGTAATTATAGTGTATATAAATAATATAATTACCCTAATTATATTATATATATTAAATGGTGTTTGGTGTATAAGTGTGTGACCATTTAGGCTCACATACGCCTAGCCATATAACTATATGTCATGAACGTGAAGCATATTCCAACAGCTGCCACTTGCGCACGTCATAACATCAGGTAGTTATACAAGTAAAGGTTAGAGTCTAGCAACCCGTCAATACCCCTAGAAGTACATGAGTGAGTTTCAGAAAAGTCCAGGTTCAAAGTTTTTCAATCAGTTATCCTTTTGTTACTGATACCATGTTGAATTTTAGACAAGGATGAATGTCAATCTAAAATTCCAACGATTCTGTTTCTCGATCTTTACATTGAAGTAGATTACCAAACCAATCAAGATTCATCTTGATTACCTTTGGTTACGGCCGTACAAGCATCTATTCAAATCATCGAGGGGCCCAGTAGTATCTAATCCAAACATGTGGAGGAACAAAATTCTTTATTGACTACACGTGTTTGATATATGCTTAATATCAAACCTGAAGATGGTTGTTATAGCAGCCTTATTCAGGTCAGCGTTTAACCACATCAAAGTTTGACACTCCACACACACAAACCAACTTGCATCTCAAGTCAGAGGATAAGCGACAAAGCCTTTGTGAGATTCACTTGTGACATAAATCCAAGAAGTGATTTCTCATAGGTTTGGTCAGTCCAATTGTGCATCACAATGAACAACATGTGAGTTTGATTTCATAATTCTTAGTCATACTAAGATCATGTCATCAATGCCCTCATATTTGTCTTAATAATATTCCCATAGTATTAATATGACAATGGACACATTAGAATATAAAACACAGTAAATATTCAAGGATATAAACATGCAAATATATAACACAGTAGATATTCATATAAAAACGATCATATCAAATATATCAATTTATTCCAATAAAAACTGCTCAATCGGTCCATTATCCAAATACTATTACAGATTTACATGAAACCACTAGCTTGTCGAAGTCCAATGTTCCATTCATATTCAATATGTTTGGTACAAGACATTGAGTTCGATAAAGTGTCAGCTAGTTAGTTATCTGTTTGAACTTTAAGAGTACGAATTTCACATATCTTGATAAATCATTCGAATGTAGTGAACCTTCGTAAATAGGATCTGGCGTCATCACGACCTATTTCAAAACCAGCATAAGTATAGCAAGTATACTTAGTTTCAGTTTGGTATCTCCACCATAACCAAGGAACATATATCCAGTATTTCAAAAATACTTCAATGTGTTCTTAACAGCGATCCAGTGACTCTCTCGTGGATTCTGTTGGTATTTTCTAGTAAGATCCTTAAGGACGTTACGTTTGGCCTAGTGCTCCTTACAGCGTACATGATGAATGGAATAGTCGACTCATAGGGGATTACATTCATTCGCTTCACCACATCAGGTGTGGAAGGTCTTTGAGTCTCACTCAAGTTTACATTGTGTTGTATACGAGGACTTCCTCGTTTGGGAGCATTCATTCTAAACCGTTTTAGAATTTTGTCAATGTAAGCACTTTGACTTGCACCAATTAACCGCTTTGATCTATCCCAGTAGATTCTTAACTTCAAGTATATGTGTCATATTTCTACAATCCTTCATGTCAAAACATTTTCCAAGCCAGGATTTTCATCTTGTAGCCATGGTATATTGTTTCACATCAGTGACAAGTCATCAACATGTATGATTTTGAGAAATGACAATGCTCCCACTAGCTTTCATATATACACACGCTAAGTTTGGATTTTAGGTGAAACAAACGTTTTTATTTCATCGTTAACCAAATCTCATAGTCATAGTACACTACTTTGGCTATAAGAATCCTAACGTCTTTAGTAACAAGCGATAAGGTTTCATCATTGTCAATCTCGTAGGATTGAGTGTAACCTTTTGCTACTACAAGAGCTTTATAGGTGTGTATATTTTCATCCATGTCAACAGTCTCACTGTTTTGAGAAAGACCAACTAAGTTCAAAACTTGATTGTCTATCATGGATTTCATTTTCGCATTCATAGCTTCAAGTCATTTTTCGAATTCAAAATTCGATAATGCAACTTGATAGTTAGGGGGTTCATTATGATCCTCGAAACTTTGCTCCTCAGCATCGACATAAATCTATATCGTTCAGGTGCATGAGGTGTCCTTGCGGACCTACAAATGGGAACAACATCATTCTGTGGTACAATATCTATATGTCCAGCCTCAGAATGATATTTGCTAGTGTTACCAGAAGGTTGTGCATCTTCGCTTTGAATCTTGTCAAAGTCTATAGTGCTCCCACTTGCTTTGTGAATTGAGACTGTTCTCTAGAAACTCAGCATATCGAGCAACAACAATTTGTTCTCAGGTGGTAGTAAAATAGTAACAAAGATACAGTTGATAGATATGGGCTCAAGTTTGTTCGGCATGTCTCATTCCATGAGATCCTCACAACCTCAGATCTTCAAGTAAGACAAATTAGGGACTTTCCCATGCCATATTTCATATGGTGTCTTTTCAACCTTTTGTACGGAACCATATTAAGTATTCGAGCAGCACACTTCAGTGCATTCCCCTCAAAAGGATAGAGGAAGAGTAGTAGGACTCATCATAGATCGAACCATGTCAAGCGGGGTCCGATATCTCCTTTCAGACACACCATGATCTTGTTGAGTGTATGGAGGAGAGAATTGTGAGACAATCTCACGTTGGGTTGGATGATCCTGAAACTCTTGGCTCATGTATTTTCCTCCTCGATTTGGACGGAAATCCTTTGTTTTCTTGTCGAGTTTATTTTCTACATCACTTTAGAAAGCTTTGAACATTTCAAAGATTTTATGTTTATGTTTAATCAAGTAAACATAACCATAACTACTGAAATCATCAGTGGAAGTGATAAAGTAGGTAACACCTTCCCTAGTCTTAGTTCTAAAAGGGCCACATACATCAGTATGTATGAGTCCAAGTAGATTTTTAGCTCTTTCGCCAACATGGGAGAAAAGCTTTCTTGTTATCTTTCCATAATATTCAAGAGAGGCATTTAAATGATTCATAATCATTTGTTTAGAAGCCCTTCGTGTTGTTGTGTCAAAATGCGTTTCTTGTTTACGTGGAAAAGATGACAATGCTCTAGGTAAATGGAATCCAA
The DNA here is from genome assembly GCA_963853835.1 of Calendula officinalis. NCBI lineage: Eukaryota > Viridiplantae > Streptophyta > Magnoliopsida > Asterales > Asteraceae > Calendula > Calendula officinalis. Next base: position 50,180,935 of record OY970820.1, on the reverse strand, counting down.
ACCGTTTTGGATTCTTGAGTGCTACATTTGTATATATAGAACTATCGTTTGAATATGGATCATGCATATCAATTTCAAATGTACTATTACAAGGAATAATTATAAAAACATGTTATTTTCATAAAACAAAATATCATTATCCATAATAGTTTGAATAAATCATTATTCAACAAACGACAATGCATAATTGACAATTGTTCAAAACAATAATTAACGCATTAGGAAGGATTAGATCACAGCTTCCATTCTTTTAGCTTTCTACTTCACTTTTAATCTTGCACATTTGTGTAAATGTGAGTTTCACAACTAGTGTCATACACTCAAGATTTATTAGTAAAAGTTTAGGGTTCTATAATGAAGATACCTAATGTGCTAGCTAGAACACATTTGTCCTTCATCAACTCTGCCAGGTAGGCAGGACAGTTCCTCCTTCAATGGCCGGTTTCATCGCAATGATGGCAAGAAATATCCTTTGTAGGGTGCTCCTTCTTAGCATGTGGGGGAATCGTAGGTTTGGAAAAGTAAACTAGCTTACCCTTACCTAGACTCTTGCCTTGTGCTTGCGGTTTACCTTCCCTGATTGTTAGAAAAGAATTGGGTAACCTTTGCTCAACCAGTTTTACCATAGCATGTAATTCACCAATTGTCTTCCCCGTGCTATGTATTTTTAAAACTCTTTTCAAACTGGTCATAGTCCTTGGATAGTGAGGTAAGAATCAAGCTCATTCCAAGAACTTGTGGCAATGGGTAACCAAGACGCTCCATTTGATCAAGATAGCATTTCATATACAAGATGTAAGTGCTAATTGATTGGCGGTCCTCCTGCTTGTAAGCGTGGAATGCTTTAACTGTTTTGAACAGTTCATGTTTTGCTTGTTGTTGAAATATCATTTTCAACTCGCTTATCGTGTCATATGTTGTGAGGTCGTCGAAGGTCTTTTGGATCTCGGGGTTCATGCTCACAAGCATAGGAGTAGCGACTTCTTGGTGTTCGTTAAACGTTTCGGTAAAGGCTTGACGAACAGCAGCAGAAGCATTCACAGGAGGTGCCTCAGGTAAGGCCTCTTATAGGTGTATCAACTTTCTCATTTCTAAGGACAATCCTTAGAGTTCGATATCAGTCGATAAAGTTGATATTAGTCAGTTTCAGTTTTCAAGAACTGATTTTAGAGTGGAGATACTTAGGTTTTGATTTGTTGTTGTTATCTATATAACACAAAAAGTTCAAAAAATAGTATTTTCAATAATAATTTCTTTTAATCAATTAACTACCCACTTAACTTTAATTAAAAGCTAAGATCCCATTGAGCTTCTATCACTGCATCAGTTGATCTGCTAGAGATGATAGATCCAATAGGTAGGTGACGATCAACAATTGCATTACAAGTGCAACTCTTAGAGGTATGGGACTTCATGACACCTAGTGAACAAGCATCTAGGGTCAAGTGGCATGTTTGTCGCATCTTCGCCTCGAGTCAAGGTCTCACCGTTAACTTGATTAAGTCATCCAATGTGAAATCATGTCAAAATAGATCTAGGTCTCACGCATAGAGAATAATGACCTTGGATCTAAATTCAAACCACGTCTCACGTGAATTCAAAAATAGAAGCAAGTGATTTACAACCGATTGGACGGCGTGACTTAAATTTTAGGTATGTTAAATTTTAATGAATAAAATTTTATTAAGATATGAATGAATCATGTACTGCATTCATACCACTTCATAAGTCGTTTAATAAACGGTAAAAACATTTAACGATTATTAAGGGTTAAGTTTCAAATCATATTTAAACTTAGTTTAATCTGAAAACAATTTTAGATTAAAGATTAATCATGAATGATTAACAAGTAATCATCGATGATCAAAAGTTTGGATGTTTTAATGTTTGTGTCTAAAATCGTGTTTTAATTGTTTTATTACTTGTATCTAATAGAAAAGAAAACAACCACAAACATAAATAAAACATGCAACAACTTTTGTGCAAACCTCGACCGATGAAATCCTAGGTTCTGTCACGTGAGTCATCACGACGGACCGAAGGGTCAAACTAGGGGACGGGCCAACATGAACCCAAACGGGCCTACATAAACCCAATGGGCTCCCACTTGCCCTCATGACATTCATGGGCAAGTAGAAACCCACATTTGTGAAAAAATACATTCTGCCAGAAAATTCAGTCTGACTACAAGGCCCGAAAAGTCACTGAAGGAATATTCGGTGGTCTTCCCCGCCTTCTGTAAAGTTGTAGGTCTCTGAGTTGCGGAAATTTTGGCGGTAGTTTAAGGTCCAACGGAATAGCCAATCTCCGGGAAATTCTGTTTTCGTGCAGCTGCGCAGGAGGTGCCGAAAATTGTTGTTTTGTCCTCATTTTCTCTCCATCTTTGGTCAACAAATTACAAAATACAAAGAAATAAAATACAACTATTCTAATTACTTTTACAATGAAATTTGCCCCAAAAAAATGGCACCAAAAATAAAAGAAAAAAATGAAACAAATTACAACAATTTAAGCCAAAAACACGGCTTTTCCCAAAACAATCAAACAACCAAACACAACCACATTCAATCACAAACGGTCTAGGTTTTCATCGGTTTGCACAAACAAGCAACAATTGACAAGGCTTTGGCTTGGGATATGACAAAAATACATGTTTTGTCATATCAAAAAACGAAATTAAAAAATTAAATTCCAAGCCAAATAATCAAAAAATACAATAACTAGATTAATTTTTTGATGTTGTTTTTATAACAAGTAGCAATTAGGGTTCCAAAAAATCAAATTTTTAACCCAATTTTATTAAAAAAAAAAATTGCTACTTTTTATAAAAAAACTTGCTAAATAAATTATCAATACGATGACTCGTGATACCACTGTTAGTGATTTACGGTTTTAATCAAAGAAAACGCAGCGGAAATAATTTATCAAATCACTAATAACGGATCTACATATTGACGAAGTAATTAAGCATAAATAATCAAAGAGTTTAGTATGAGAAACCATACCCTTGAAGCCTTTGATTACACCAACGAATAAGGATAAAGAACTCCAAGAATTCAATGTAGAATTCCTCTAATGATATCCACACTACACCTTATTAAGAACACCAAATAGAATGCTAGTCCTTTGAATCAAAATTAAAACCAAAGAAAACACTTTCTCTGATGCCTTCCACGTGACAACTTCTTGATATATTTTGGACGAAAAAAGGCCAAAAGATGTAGTTGTTGTATTGGATTTTGTATGCAAGAGAAGCAACCAAAACAAACGCCGTATGTCCATCTTGAGGCTACGGCTAAGGGTGAGCATAACAGGGTACCCGCCGGTTCCGGCCGGAACCGGAACCGGAACCGTAACCTCTTGTACCGGTTCCTCAATTTTCGGAACCGGAACCGGAACCTCCGGTTCCGGTGCCGGTTCCGGTTACCCTGTCTCTAAAATCTTAAAATAAAAATAAGATGCAAAACTTAAATATTAATCATTTTTTATCATTTTATCTACTAATCTTTGAATAATCATAGATTCCAACCACTTAAACATATGATTATCTATTTATTGAATTGTTAAAACACTGTATTCAGACTAATTAATGACTAAACTCATTCAAAATTACACAAAATTTATCATATTGTTAAATTTGGACATTAAATTTCTCAAATATATAATATTTTAACAAAAATAATTCGAATAATCGCCGGTTCCGGTTATCCACCGGTTACCGGTTCCTAAATTTTGAGAACCGGAACCTCTCAGGGCGGTTCCATAATTTTAGGAACCGGAACCGGCGGTTCCACAGCGGTTCCGGTTACCCGCTTTTTCTGCTCACCCCTAGCTACGGCTGTATGGGGTTAAAGTGGGAGGATTAGGGTTAGTAAACTTGCTCCCTAATCTAAGTATATATCTTCTAATTACAAGTTAGGGGATATGACACTTAGCCCCTTGCCTTTTGATTCTTTATGATTACTCATTAATACGTTTTAACTTAACAATTAATTAAAACATAACTAGCCAAGTAATTATAGTGTATATAAATAATATAATTACCCTAAATATATTATATATATTAAATGGTGTTTGGTGTATAAGTGTGTGACCCTTTAGGCTCACATACGTCTACCCATATAACTATATGTCATGAACGTGAAGCATATTCCAACAGTATGCACATGACTAGTAAAAAAGGATTCTCTTGGTACATCTTCAATTTCTACATTCTTTGCAGCATCTTGACCTATTCCTGTACTAGACACAAAAGCAGCATTGTTTGAAGGTAAAGTAGAAGTTTTATTACTTACCTCAGATTCAAACACTCTTAGTTCATTGTACAGTTCATCCAGCTCTTTCTCTTCTAATGCATCTCCTTGTCTATATAACAGTATACATAGACCATTCTTCACCAAGATATCTGAGGAACTTTCTGTTGACATCATCATTGTCTGGTTGAACTCCAACTTGATTGAGTTCACCAAGAAGTTTATTGAATCGATCAAAAAATTGTGACGATGATTCATTCTTCTGTCCTTTGAAGTTTTCAAAGTCTTGCTTCAACACAGACTTCATGTTTCTTTTAGTACTTTTGGTGCCAACAAACCTCTTCTCCAATGCCTGCCACAGCTTCTTAGCATCATCATATTCAACAAATCAATGTTGATAGTCATTGGGAATAGCAAGCAAAAGAGTGCTTAAGGCTTTAAGTTCGATTCCTCTGTCCTTCTTTTCTTTTTCATACTTGAGTTTGTCAGATTCAGTTGATGAGCTTGTTATTTGAGTCTGAATGGTTTTGTTGCCTTCAAGAACAACTTCCCACATGGAATAATCAGTAATAAGCACGTATTGCTTGATTCTGTTTTTCCACATCCCAAAGTTGTTGGGAGTGAGAATTGGAATTTTGTTTGCATGTGTGCTTTCATTGTTATCAGACATGATTAACAATTTTGATTTCGAAAGTATGAAACTTTTTGATGTTCTTAATTCGTTGATCTAGAACCTTAATGCTCTGATACCACTTGTCAGGATCGAATAACTCAAACAAGTTATTGAATCACAGATCTACTAACAAAGAGAAGTTACAGCGGATTTCACTCTTGTTATTTGATTAAGAACAATATAAACTATAATCGAATACGAAATATTAAGAACACAGTTTATCACAAAAAGCTTCAATGTATATTAACGATGAATCAATACACACGTCCCTTTACAATTCGTAAGGAACTATTTATAATAGTCCTTGAAACCTAAATATTTAACCTAGTTATTCTAGGAAACGATTACAATGAAATTACAATAAGATATGCATTCTAAACTAACTTAACTAGAATCTCGGACACGGTCTGTTTCTTTTATCGACATCAGTAGTAAACACCATAAACAGCATCGTCATTAGTAATTCACTAGTCAGTAGTATTCTTGCTTTTCTTCCCCATCAGTACTAACTTCATTAAGTCTTCATCAGTACTAACTGCAGCTTCAGAAGTAGAATGCTTATATCTCAACATAAACATATAACTTTCAAGAGTAAATTACACGAATGGTTCATGTGATTTGCCATAAGTTTTGGATTTGATCTCTAAGACTCGGAAATTACACCAATGATCCATGTGGTTTGAAAGTTGTCACGATTTTGGTCCCTAAGGTTGAACAGTATGTGTACATGGGGTGTGGGGTGGTGCCGAGGTGGAGGTGCCCAACAGCGTGGAGCAGGGTTGGAACACCGCCCCCTACATGGCGTGGGGGTGCGGCGTGGCCACCGGTGGTAATGAGGACGAAGGCGAACGACGTGGGGGACGAGTTTTTTGGTGACAAAAGATGGGATCCATCAACTTTTCAACCACACCACACAACCACATATGGGAGTGGGTGGTGTTCCCTTTCTTTCTAACGGGGTGGTGATTGCCACATGGGCACCACATCAACACATGGCCCATACCCCATAGCCTAATACTAACGGACGTTAAAAATGGCTGTTAAATTTTTTCAAATGACTAAAATAACCCTTACCCATTAAAAACCCATCTATAAAACTCATCCCATTATTTTCAGCTTTCAACTGTGGTCTTCCAAAACTCTCCGATTCAATCTCTTGACCAATTATTATATAATCAAATTAAAAACACCACAACTAAAATTACACACCTTGGCAAACACAAATTCCAAATTCTTATTGTAGAATCAATTTTAATAAATTAAAGTCATACATCACCTTCGCATTATGTTTAATAAGCATTTTCAAAGACACTCTGCATTAGAATAATAAAATTTTGACAGGCTTCCGATTTTTGACACCACAATGGCTGCCAAAACCATATCCCGACACCATCGTTCCAAATTTGAACATATAGTCTTTCAGTCCTTCTCCATCCACCCCACCGCGCGTTTCGATTTAGGATTTTTGTGTCCAATCCGATCTAAATTATCTTAACCATCTCCACCCACTAATATCGCAAGGATTTTAGATCGATTTCTGATTGAAATTATGCTCTGATACCAATTGTTTATTGATAAATAGTGATTAAACTAGAGATTAGCAATAAATAGGTTGAGATTTGGAAGATTGAGATGAAGATCTTAGAGAAATTAAAAAATCACTTTGCATAGAATATGGAAATGACAATTATGACAAAGCTTAGAGTAGTTAGCCAATATGCTATGTATATAAGGTGGTGATTTTTACACTATATATTTTAATTTATCTACCATAACAACTGCATTAGTTATTTGTACATTATGCAGAATTATTTGTACAATGTGATATAAGCATCAAAAAAATATGGTAGGCAAATTAATTCCCATGTATATATACTAAAGTCTAACTAGGACTAATTACACATTATTTTAGATTATTAGTTAAAATAAATATGATCCAACAAAATTCATGACAATGTGGATCAAAAATTAATAATTTGAGTATAAGAGCATCTCGAATGCTGTTTTTAGTCAGTGTAGGTCATTTATATATGAATGACCTTTTAGTAAAAAGTTTTTGCTTCAAAAGTTTTTTTCTTTCATAAGTCTTTTTATGACACACAAAAAGCTTTCTATACATTTACAACAAAAGCATTTTTAAAGCTTTTTATCAATATTGAGTGAAAAATTAATGTGTCAATTAAAATAATGACTTGATCATTAAGGATGCTCTAAGTGACAAGTCAGTTCCTCAATGTGTAATTCTCCTTCACTCAACCCAATGAACCGATATATTAATTCATTTAATCGTCTTTCTAATTTATGAAAAATATTACCAATTTCGCCAACTTTTTTGTGTATGAAGTTTATTCGGCATGTAACGTGACACCATGCTTTTGAAAGAAGCTTAATTACATGAAGATATTGTAAAGTGAATGTTAAAACGGGATCTGATTTGTGTCGGTTGGTGATTTGGGTTGCTAGCTCTTCTTTCCAACTCGATCCTAATCAAATATTTATCAAAAATTATGAATGTATGATTATGATGAAATTCTACATTGGGCCGGGTCAAGTTGTGACCCACAAATAGTTTTTTCTCCATTTATTCAGATAAATAATGTGTGAGATCTACAAACACTAACGTAACTAGGATTATAATGCAAATCGAAACACTTGCATTGGTGGTGCTCGGCGAGAATCCTTGCGAACGAGTTCTAGCCAGATTGCACGGCGACTGGTATCCAAAAATAATTAGACGACACGATATACCACCCGTAGTATAAAGCACTCAAGAGAACGTCCGGAACGAAATACCTGAAACCGAAGATGGAAGCGAACCAAGGACAGAAGTTGTTCGCTGGTTAACTTAAAAACCCGACCGATTAACTTATTAATTAAAACCCTTCAATTATAATTTAGCTAGTTTATATTGACCTATTAATTAAACTTTTTAATTAGGTACAATTTAGCCCGTTTATTCTCTTTTCCTATTGCGTTTTAAAGACAAGGCTCTAACTTACGTTTGACTAATTATTTTATCATGTTGGACACGTATTTCCAAAAAAAAAAAAAAAAACCAACGTGAAACTAATTTTCATATTTTCATCGTTTAAATGACAAAAAGCGTAGGCTTTACACAATATTCTATTTTGTATATGTAACAAACTTTCCGTTTTAATCAATTTAATACATTCAACTCATGTTTAACGTTGAATACATTAATATAGACTTATTATTATTTTTAATTTGGTTTAATTTTTGGATTGTGTTGGAAAATATAGCAAGAAAAGCCAAAACAAAATTTAAGACTATGGATAGTGATTTTAACACCACACAAATTACTTCACCCACCAAACTGTACAACATGTAAAGCATACTGTACAAATACTGTGAAGTCGTGGTTGTAGTGTTTAGAGCACTTTATGGGTCCCAAAATCACTTCCCCGCTAAAATTAGTAAGCAGCCATGCATCTTCGTGGCAGTTTCTAATAAATATATTAGTCTTATGATAATATAAAAACTTGAATAATCGAAAAGTCATGAAAAAAATATATAAATATAGTAACTCTTATTAGTCTTATGATAATATAAAAACTTGAATAATCGAAAAGTCGTGAAATAATATATAAATATAGTAACTCTTTTTAGTCTTATGATAACAAATATACGTAGCATTTCTTTCTATATAAAGATGGAGGGATGAGCATGGAGTATTGCATCAAACTTTAATCTCTTATATCAATCACTCATTTATATAAGGTATGATTTTAATCGTTGCTAGCTACACTTTTTATGCTTTCAATATTATTTATTTTTTATAAATCTCAAAAAAATTGAGTTTAGGTACTGCGTAGGACTTCTATGCTTTATTAAAATTTCAATTAAAAACTAGCTTTAATTGCTTATATTGATCACTCATACATACTCCCACCGTCCCACAAAAAACTTCTTATTTCACTTGGACACATATTTTTAGGAGATAGATAGTGGTGGGATATTTGATAATAAATTTAATTAAAATAAGGGTCTTACTAAATTGACTCCTAAGAGCATCCCCAATGGTTAACCTTGCAAAAGCTTATTACTTTTGCCACATCAACAATTCACTAACCAAAAACCTTTTCATAAATTACATCTCCAATGGTTAACCTTTCCAAAAGCTTTTTCTTTCATAATATTTCTAATATACCTTTATATATCTCAAATGTTTTATAAATACCCCAACATATAATTTGACATTTTTTTGACATCTTACTAAATATAATATTTTTTAAAATGTCTTTTACAAAAATATTATAATAATTGACATTAAAATATTATATAATTTATTTATTAATTAATAAAAATATAATAAACAATCTATATATAATGTATCTAAGGTTTAAAATGAAAACTTATTATACATAGAGGACTATAAAGGACAAACATTAAAACTTGGTTAAAAGGTTAGTAGAAAAAAAGTCATTGGAATAAGCTTTTGAAAAAGCTAACTATTCCAATGGTAAAAAGTCTTTGAAAGACTTATTGGAATAGTAAAAAACTTTTAAAAAAGCTACCATTAGAGATGCTCTAACTCAACATTATCTCTCTCTTAATTTTTCTTTTTCAATTTCCAAGACTGCACTAACTCTTTTAATTTTTCTTTCTCTCTCTACTTCTTTTTTAATAAAATGATACTTTAAATATAAATATTTATTAAATAGGTGTGGTTTGAAAAATATTTATATAATATGTGTTTTTGATGTTTTTTTTTTTACCCTTTTTCTCTTTTTTGAGTTTTTTTGAGTTTTTCTTTTTTCTTTTCCTGATTCTATATTTTTTTACATGTTTCTTATATAATTACAAACATACTATATTTTATAATTTAATATACTACACAATTTCACCTTGAAATTTTCGTACAGAGCCTTAAAAGAATATGACCATTAAAACTTGTATATATTGTATTCATATTAAATCCTTATTAATTATGTATTTATTCACATAGATATTCTCTGCATGAAGTCTCGATATATCCACATGTGCTCAAGTACAATTTTGAACATCTATTAGGTAAATGAAAAAAATTAGATAAATATTTCTATAAGGTAAATATTTCTAAAAATCTAGAAAATTAGATAAATCTATAAAATTTAGAGAAAAAAACTCTGAAAATGAAAAAAGGTATAAAAACATCTATTATTAAATATTTTTAAAAATCGCAATACATTGGAAATGATAAATAATCACTCTAGTGGCAAAAAAAAAAAGTCATGCCTATACACCATTCGTACAAAAAATGAACTAATTGCACACAAAAAAAATCAAGTCGCTCAAGAAAAATCTGAAGTCGCACAAAAAATATCAAGTCTAAAGACTATATTTTATTTTAATTATCATGCTTCTTTTATCTATTTTAATTATCATGCTTTTTTTGCACGTAACTATTAAGGAGTAAGTAAATTTTAAATATAGAGAGAGAAAATGATGACATAAACCCACTTCCCAACTCTTGTATCATGCATACTGGTGTAAACAAAACAAAAGTTGCATTGGGATTACAAAATTTGAAATGGTCAAAACTACTAAGGAGTGGATTTAGCCACACCAATTGCTTATATTGATCACTCATATATACTCCCACTCATATATACTCCCTCCGTCTCATAAAAAACTTCTCATTTCATTTGGACACATATTTTTAGGAGATAGATAGTGGTGGGATATTTGATAATAAATTTGATTAAAATAATTGAAAGAGAATGATAAAGGGAGTGTCTAAATTCACTAATAGTAAATTTGTAATTATTACAAATGTACTAATCCCAAGGTAATCATTATTTAATTATTACTTTTTTGTAATTCTTTTTTTAATTTTCTCTTTTTCCAATATTAGTTGATAACGATTTTTTTTGCTTATTTGTTTTTATTAGTTTGATTAGTTAATGTATATGATAAATTATACTATTATATAAAATGATATTTATTCTAATAAAAAATTGTATATTTAAATACAGATATTAACCAATATGTTATTTTCTGTATTTAATTCTTTGTTTTATAATTTTCAGTTTAGCACATGTTAGTTTCATCCAACTAAAATTTAGATGTAGTATGTAATTTATACAGTTGTTTTTTTTTCTTCAATTTCAAAACTAAATAAATAATATTTAATAATTGTATTATCCTATTTAAATAATATCTTTCATTCTATTGTACCGAATATTTGTTATAAGTTGGTTCAACTGTTTCGAAAGTAATAAATAATACATTAATTGTCTTATGTTCTAAAAAAACGTGATAAGGCGTGACGTAAGATAAGGTGCTATAAGCCGTGATAAATTGTGTCTTGTGGCGATTTTTTTTTTTAAGTCGGAACATATTTTGTGAACTTTATAGAGTTATATCATAGACTTACTCCCCTCATCCCACAAAAAAATATAAGTATTATTTTAGTAACATCAACATATAAATATAAAAAAAAATCTATTAAAAAAAAATACACTATGTAAAAGTATTTGCAAATGACTATATTTTGTAAAAACGTAAAAACAAATGATAGGCATTAAAGAAAACAAAATATGTAGGTAATGATTTCCTTGTTTTATCAATCCCAATGTAATTTATTAGTGAATTTAGTAGGGCCCATGATAAATAAAAGAGAAGTAATATAAAGTTAGTGAGAGAAATGATAAATATAATATAAGTAATACTCCCTCCGTCCCTCTTTAATTGTCCACTACAAAAAAACACACAGTTTAAGAAAAGTGCATTAATTATATAATGCCACCAATCAAATTTTCTCTTTCCCACTTAAATGTTTTTTGATTGGTTGAAATTTAGGAAATGACACTCTTTGTGGGACAAACTAAAATAGTATACTGGACATTTAAAATGGGACGGAGGGAGTATTAATTTATTAAGTGGGTCCCTTCAATTTTCTCAAATGGGAAGTTTTTTGTGGGACAAATATATTGGGTGAAATGAGAAGTTTTTTGTGGGACGGGGGGAGTATAAGGTATGATTTTAATCTATGATCACTCATTTATGCTTTAAATATTACTTATCTTTATAATTTCAAAAAACTTGGCTTTAGCCATTTAGTTATTGCATAGGACTTGGTTTAAATTGACGAGGTTATCAATTTTTGGTTTCGGGATCGTAGTTATTTCATTTAATAGTGTTTGCGTTTATTTTGTGGGATCACATTTAAATAAAACCTAGTTGTAGTAAGTAATTTCAATTAAGGTTTTTCTTCACTGAAGTAGTTTAGATATGTGGATTACCGATTAAGTATAGATACTAATAACTTATTTTTTGTAATGACACCCTTTTTTTTTTTGAACGGCAAGTTAGTAAGTTAGTGGTTCGAGCCTAGACAGTGACATCCACAAGGGGCAGTATGTCTTCTCTCAAACCTTCCACCTATGGGGAATAAACTCCACGTCCACGACGAGACTTGAACCCATGACCTTGGCCATGAGCAACACCTTATCTTTTTCACCAATACCACTAGGCTAGAAGTCTTGAATTGTAATGACACCTAATCTACTCCATTTATCCATGAAGGGGAAAAGGTGTACACCTCTATATATTACAGATTTCTATAACTACTATATACAATATTAGTCTATAAAGTCAATTTTATTATTGCAACCACCCTTGTTATTCGCTTAAGCTTGCATTGTAGTTGGACAAAGGATATTTCTTGGATGATTGGTCATAATTGATATTTAATTTTAAAGTATTATTCATTTTATTGTTTTTATGCTTAGATTCTACTGTGAACGCATAATGACTATTGCACCGGCTATTGGTATCGACCTTGGAACAACATACTCTTGTGTGGGTGTTTGGCAACATAACCAAGTTGAGATCATACCCAACGATCAAGGTAATAAGACCATGCCTTCTTGTGTTGCATTCACCGATGGTGGTCGGCTAATTGGGGAAGGTGCCAAGAACCAAGTCGCCATGTATCCTCACCGCACAATATATGGTTTGTATTTAATACCTTTTATTTAGAGTACTTTGAGTCTATATAAGAGCCCTTCACCATGATCATTGATTATTACATTCTTATCTTCATGGCTTTAAAGATGCGAAACAACCGTGCTCATATTTGATTTGGGTGGTGGTACATTTGACGTCTCTCTTGTCACAGTTGATGCCAAAGGCAAGTTGAAGGTCAAGGCAGTTGCTGGAGACACTCATTTAGGTGGTCAAGACTTTGATAATGTAATGGTGGACCATTTTGTTGGTGAGTTCATCAAAAAAAACAAGACAGATGTAAGTAGGAATGCGAAAGCGCTAGGGCGATTAAGGGTAGCTTGTGAAAGGGCTAAGCGAGTTCTCTCTACAACTACCGAAACTACTATTGAAATTGATGGTTTGCATCAGGGTTTTGATTTGTCTATGCGAATCACTCGTGCAAAGTTTGAGAATCTTAACGCAGATTTCTTTAGCAAGTGTATAACAATGGTGGAGACTTGTTTGATTGATGCAAAAATGAGTACAAATGATGTAGATGAGGTTGTACTTGTTGGTGGGTCAACTAGGATACCAAAAGTACAAAAGCTATTACAAGACTTCTTCAACGGGAAAGAGCTTAATAAGAGGATCCATGTTGATGAGGCGGTTGCATATGGTGCAGCCGTTCTTGCTGCAAAGTTAACTGGCGAAATAAGTGAGAGTGAAAAATTTAGTGTTGTTAGATGTCATCCCTTTATCACTTGGTATAGAAACTTTGGGTGGCACTTTTAATGTGATTATTCCAAGAAATACACCAATACCAACCAACAAGGGAAAAACATATTATACACATAAGGATAACCAAACTGGTGTAAGTATTAACATCTACCAAGGTGAGAGGACTATAGCTAGAGAAAACAATTGGTTAGGTAATTTCGAGTTTGCAGTCCCACCTGCACCAAAGGGCAAAACAAAGATTAATGTGGTCTTTGATTTTGATGCTAATGGTATTTTAAATTGCTCGGGTGAGGTACTAACAACCGGTCTAAAAAAGAATATTAGAATTAGTAGTGACAAGCAAAGGCTTTCAAAGGAAGAGATTGAGGTAATGTTGGAAAATGCTCAAAAGTATAAGCTTCAAGATGAAGAGTATAACAAAAAAGTGTTTGCTCGTAACGCATTGGAGGACTACATTTATGATGTGAAAAACAAAGTTAAGAAAGTGGGAAGCACTACTAAGGGAAAGCTCCATCAAGAAGAAGTGTCAAAGATTGAAAATGCAGCAGAGGATGCAAGCAAATGTCTTGAAGGAAGAAAGCTTGCAGATGTTGATGTATATGAGAAGACACTAAGGTGCTGTTTGTTTTTGAAGAGGTAGAAGATCTGCAGTCTGCGGACCACATTTGTAGAGAAGATTTGGACCAAACGTCTGCAGTTTATAAGAAGAAGACTGTTTGTTTTTTGATGTCTGCAGGTTAATAAAAAATATTAAGTGACAGTATTTGTGTGGGTGGTGGCGGGTTGTGGTGGCAGTGGGTGGTGGTGGAAGTACATAGTGGTGGGTGGTGGTGGTAGATGGTGGTGGGTGGCGGTGGGTGGTTGTGGCGGTGTGTGGTGGTAGATGGTGGTGGGTGGCGGTGGTGGTTGTGGCGGTATGTGGTGGTGGTGGTGGATGGTGGCGGTATATGGTGGTGGGTGATGCCGGTAGATGGTGGTGGGTGGCGGTGGCGGTAGATGGTGGTGGGTGGCGGTGGGTGGTGGTGGGTGTGGGTGGCGGTGGGTGGCTGTGGCGGTATGTGGTGGTGGTGGTGGGTGGTGGCGGTAGATAGTGGTGGGTGGTGGTGGCGGTAGATGGTGGTGGTGGTGGTGGTATGTGGTGGCGGTAGATGGTGGTGGGTGGCGGTACGTGGTTGTGGCGGTATGTGGTGGGTGCTAGTGGCATTAGGTGGATGCGGAAATTGGTGGTGGCGGTAGGTGGTGGTTGTTGGTGGTGGTGGGTGGCGGTGTTGGTATGTGGTGGTGGATAAACTTTTTTTTAGGTGTAGGTAAAATGTCTTCCAAGCTTGGAAGACTATGGTCCAAGTCTTCTCCAAGCAGACCTCAAAAAGATTTTTTCTCATCTTCTGACTTCCAAAAAACAAACAGTTTTTTTTCCAAAATGTCTTCCCACCTGCAGACAAAAGACCTCAAAAAGACTTTCGGTCAAAAAACAAACACTACCTAAGTCAGTTGGAAAATTTTTGTGTTCCTATCATTGCAAGACTCGTGTAGACAACCTTTGTGTGTTGGAGGAGTTGGAATTCCATGGTTTAACGTAACGTCTTAAATCCATGATTCTTCTACAAATTATGTGCAAAATTATAAATTCTTGTAATTTCCTTTTGTTTATTCTTTTATATTTTTTTGTTTATCAACAAAATTGTTTATTCTTTTATATGATGCTCTTGTTAATAAAGCATAAAATATTCATGAATAACTATGTTTTCCACCTTTTTATGACTTGCTTCGATAATATTTATATTTAATTTGGAAAATGTTATCATGAAGGGATATAATGTTTCTCGGAGGGTTTATGGGTAATCACCTAGTATTAGTGGTGCCTAAATCGCCATGAGAGTGATACGTGCTTGACCAAGTCAAAAGACTTAGAAAATCAAGACCTTTATTTCTTGGCGTTTTCCTTGATGTTTAAGTAAAATGTAGTTTTAGTTTCATTAAGTGGGTAGTTTTAATTGCATGGATGCTTTTATTTTTCATGACTTAGATTATGGTTAGTGGGTAGGATAATTAGTTATTTTAGATGCATTATAAATTGTAATTGTGGGCGTTTAACTCTCATCAATATGGGTGGCCGTTTGAAAGTGTTTTAGAAGATGTTAACCGGCATTGGAAAATAAGTTTTATTGACCTTACATCCCCAAAATATTTGTGCCTAGAGAGGTTAAAGGTCGTACCTCTTAAAGAAGAAGCTGTCATTACACATAAATACTCAGCCGTATTTTCAACATGTTGGCTTATTTGACCTTGAAAGGAACACATCTTTTTCCTTGCAAAGGTAAACAAGCTCATGATTACGACCTCTAGAAGAAGAAACCTCCTCAGAAAAACATTCCATCCCTATACATACCCTCAATATAAAATCATTTACTTTTGGGGTTCTATAAAACGTAAATTCCCTCATCTTATCACAACCCTCAAACTGTTCCAAGTCAATAAACACATATTGACTCCACTCCGTTGACAATCTCATAACTAACCATAACTTACTCTCACTAGCTACATTATGCAACCTAATCTTCAACGAACGGGTAATCCTGCCACAAACCGAATCGGGTTTGACCAATCATTGACCGGAATAATATCAACTTCTGTGTTCATGTATTCAAAATTTCCACACAGTACTAACTGCCTTAACGAGAAAAACTCGAGTAATTCCCGAAAACGATATATATCACTCTCGTTATTCTGTAACATTTTTGTTAGTTCCAACACCAATCTAGAAGGTTCCGTTGATGTTTCTTTGTAAAGAAACAATTTTTTCAAATCAGATTCATGAGATTGTGGATCAAAAATTGATAATTTTAGAGTATAAGTGACAAGTGTCAGTTCCTCAATGTGTAATTCCTCCTCTTTGCTTAATCTGATGAACCGATATCTTAATTCTTTTAATCGTCTTTCTAATTTTTTTAAAATATTACCAATTTCGCCTACTTTTTTTGGTATGAAGTTTATTGGGCATGTAACGTGACACCATGCTTTTGAAAGAAGTTTAATCACATGAAGATATTGTAAAGTGAATGTTGAAACGGGATCTAGTTTGTGTCGGTTGGTTATATGCGTTGCTAGCTCTTCTTTCCAACTTCTGCATAAATCAAATATTTATAAAAAAAACTATAAATTTCTGATTACGATGAAATTCTGTATTGGGTCGGGTCGGGTTGGCCCACAAATCGTTTTTATCCGTTTATTTAGATAGTCAAATGTGTTAGATATAATACTATTATAGAGATGTCTTCAATTATTTTATTTTTAAATTTTTCTAGTTTTATTTTTTTTAAATATTATTTTATTTTATTTTATTTTATTTTTATTATAAAAAGACAACATCATATGATAATCACACGTGATTGTATTGATTGATCACTTGTGATTGTATAAAAACATCACATGTAATTGTACGAAGAACATCACATGTGATTGTACGAAGAAAATCACATATGGTCAAGTAAATCACATGTGATAATACAAAACATCACATGTGCTTAAGTATATAATCAAATTTTATAATAATAATAATAATAATAATAATAATAATAATAATAATAATAATAATAATAATAATAATAATAATAATAATAATAATTTAAACTAAAAAATAAAAAATATTGGATTAAAATTTATGTGGGTATCAAATGACCAAAATACCCCTCCATGTATAAAAGATATGATTAATTTTGACCATTAATTATTATTGATAAATGGTTGAGATTTGTCCATTGGGACTTGAACAATTACCTACTATTATTGTAATAAAACAATTTAGGAGGTTGAATGCATTGAAAAATCGGTTTGGTTGACTTTTGAGCCATTTCCCTTTTAGCTAAGTTTAGGTAAAGCATAACAAAATCAATCACTTTCTTTGAGAAAACAAATCGACTCATTTATAAGTAAATAAAAAAACAAGTTTGTTCAATAAGTAAAGTGCAAAATAGTAATTCAGCCCAAAGTTAGTTTACTATTTAAATTTCCTAAAAAAACAGATGAAAATGATAACAGATAAGCTAACCTGAGTGTGATAAGCATTTCACTTAAGCATCCAATCTTGATCAAAGGCCAGAGTTGGGCAATATTAGCAACAACAAACTTTAGATAATCGTGTTCTTTATCATGCACTTGTAGCTGGTGAACTACAACTGGTATTTGACTTTGACTTTGACCGTTGACTTTTGTTGGTAGATCATTTTGAACCATTTTGTCATGTGTAGGGTGTAATTCAGTTGATGTACTACAATGTGACAGATAAGACAAAAGTGTGTCTTCATCCATAACTTGATTTAATGCATTTGAAATTCTTGCAAGCATTGTAACAGAATAAGAAAATATTATTGATGGTATTTTGTGTTGGTTTTTTTCATCTGAGAGTGGAACAGAGATTGCTAATGTAAGGTGTGCAGCAGTTTTTGCACTATTGAAATCCCAGTTGCTTGCAGAACAAGGATCCATCTGAAACATGTTTTAAAAAGTTAATTTATCAACAGGTCAATCTGACCCATTTCAATTTGCCCAATTGTTTTGACCCGACCGAACCCGGCCCGTTTATTTTATTCCATTTCTATTAAAACTTAAAAAAAAACCGGATAAAGGGATGATTCAATTATCAAACCTCCAAAAAGATTTCATTAGTGATGCTAACAGCAAAACTTGCATGAGTTCGGCCAATTTCAAATAAAAGAAAAAGAACGTCTGCTTCATCCTGAGAATCAAAATACCAGTTAAAAATTTTAACAATTGAATAAAATATAAGAAAATCTTTAATTAAATTAAGTTGTTAACTAACTTACCTGTGGATAGATTTCTAGACTATTAATTAAACTGTCAACTACAAGTTTAAACATAGGCAGATCATGGAGTTTGGTTAAACCAACTACTTTCCTTGCTGTAAATCTTATTGATGACATCATGTCAACCAGAGTCCCAAGAAACTGCATAATTAACCAAAATTAAACATATTAACAGCCATTTTCAATTAAATTTCTTGTGTGTCATATATGATTACATACTTCAATAACAATCTGAATCTAGAAAGAAAATGATTATTGTAACTTATATGAATGAACTAACAAGAAACTAACCATGTGCATGTGTATTTCTTCCACTTTTAGGTAACCAAAAACTGCCATATGATGCATGGTTTCCAGAGCTTGTAATCTGACAAGGGTAGAATCGTCATTCAGCACATCCATTAATAAACCTAAGGCTCCATTAGCAATTTTAGAAGAAGAAATGGCAGGCATCCTCAATGAATAACATGCAGATCTTCGTACCTACAAGAATAGCATTTGCAGAAAACAAGCAAGTTTATAAATAATATGGTTAAAGAATTAACGATTAATATGGTTAAAGAATTAACCATTTATTCAATAAATAATATCGTTTTATTTGGATATCATAACTGCAGTTCATTGGGATTACCTCATAAAATTCATCTTCCAAGCCATGAACAAAAGCTCCAGAAGCACTTGAAGCTGGTAATGGTTTCTTAGAAAGGGTCTGCTTCAAAACATACTCAGATGGCATTCCTACCCTACCAAGAGCATTAAAAGCTTCAATTCTCACATTTACACTCACGTCTCTCACCATTGAACACAGCTGGAAATAAAAATCCAAATTAATAAGGGATAAAATGCAACAAAAGTTGTACAGGAATTCAGTCAAGTTTTAATAGATACCTGTACATACAATGCATCTGACAAATCTGTTCTACGTTGATCCTCAGAATTTGCCACAAGATATTTTCCCCATTCACTAACCTGCAACACCAAATCGATTTCAACACAGTTGCAGACATTTGATTATAGAATTCGATTCAATAAGCATAAATTTGCCTGTAAATTACCATGTGAACAGCTGAGCATCTCACGCATTCCTCTGTATCAATCAAAAGATCAACACCGCGTGAGTAGCATCCTTCAATCATACCACAATCTTCAACAACAATCCATTTGCACAAACGAATCAAACCATCTAAAGCAGCTTTCCTCACGTAAGGATACGGATCCTTAGTGAACCCTAGCAATACCGTGAGTAGAACCGACGGCCGGACGTCAAATTTCTCAGCATCCAGTAGCAGCCGTTGACGTACAGGCAGGCACGAACCGAAGCAAAGAGATAGAAACAATCCTTCTGTCATCTCGGAAAATACTGGAACCAAATCGGAAACGGAAGCCGGAGATATGGAAACAAGTGTAGAGAGTACGAGTCCGGCGGCACGTGGCGGAATGTTGGGGCGGTGAAGGGAGAGGGAGTGGAGTATGGTGGTGATACGGTGGGATAAGTGGCCGTGGACGATGGAGATTTCATATAGGAGGGTGATGACGTGGAGAAGGTGGAATTGGGGGTTTGTTGATATGGTTTCTAGGGTTTTGAGGACGGTAGAGATTGTTTGATCGGAGGTTGAGGGGTTTGTAATGAGAGATCTAGCGATAGAGAAGGGTTTTAGAGATGTTTTTGTCTGAGTTTGGAGAATTTGTTGGAAATTACAGAGAAGGTTTTGCTCCATGGCTATGGAGTCTGGGGCATGAAAATGGGTTTATATATTTCAAATTACGTTCCTTTATATTCCTTAGGGGCTGTTTTGTAATTTCGCTTTCATTCAAAATCTCATATTCATCTTTTGTTAAAGAACTAGTAGACATTATTCCGTCCGATGCCGCGGGGATTTTCATACTTCCTCCGTATCAAAATAAGTGACACACTTTCTATTTTGGGGTGTATCAAAATAAGTGACACACTTTGAAAACTTTCCTTATTTGGTAAAAATAGTGGGACCCATACCCACTAACTATCCACTTTAATAAAGTAAAATTACCCTTATACCCTTACTTTTACTTTTAAAACTCATTTATCTCACTTTATTCAAGAAAAGTGGGACTCATTCTCCACTAACTATGTACTTTAATCTATTTTAACCCCTACTTTAATCTTTTACCTCAAAAAACGTGTAAGCCAATTTGTGTCACTTATTTTGATACGGAGGAAGTATGATATTTAAAATATAATTTATATCACTAAACGTTTCGGTTGTATAACGTTTAATTATATACATGACGTATTTTATATAATAACATAAGAGTTTTAAAGATAAACCATTATCTATAGAAAAAATATAGATTTTCGATACTAAAATTTAGGGTAGTAAATTATAAGTTCATAATAGATAAAGTTTAATAATGTTTGAAAAAAGAGTTAAAAATTTGATTGGGAAAAAGTCTAGATATTAGTTATTAAAGTTAAGGGTAGTAGTAAATTGTCATTCTAGAAAAATTAATATTCAGGGTATAAACTGTAATATATTTAAAGTTTTTCTAAACAAATCGCTATTGTCAAGACTCGAAACCAGGACCTCTTGGTCACAAACCCGGAGTTATACCACCAAGACAGAGATCCAGATGTTTTGTTCTCCCGTATTTACCTAATAAATAAAGAAATCACGCTACATGACAAAACTTCACTGTTCACCCACCGTAAATGTTATATATAGAATTCGTGTTATACAAAAAGGAGACATTAGTAGAGAATTATCATTGTTTTGTTTAAATCAGTCTTCATCTTTCTATTTGTGAAATTGTGATTGATTTTTTTGAGATGTTGGCTATGCACTACAACTGTTTGTCGAAATGCCTAAAAAACAACCTAAAGATCAAGTTCCTTAAGAAATAAATCACTTGTAATTAAGATTATGCACGGTCAATTAATCGAACCAAACCGTTCAGTCAAGAATCAATAAATTATTTTGATTGGACCAAAGACCGGAATGACGGCGTCTTGGACCGGACCGAGAACATCAGTTTTTCCGATTTTGGACCGTACAGAGCCACACTAAGAACTGATTTTAAATGAAAATTAAAATTGAGAATTGGACCGGTATACATAAATGATCCCTCAATTGATCCCTATATTATTATTTGGGCCTTTGGGGACAACAATTTATTTTAACACCATAATTTATGTCGTTTCTCTTTTAAAAGAACAGTCATATTAGGGTCAAATTTGGTATTTGCTGGGCTAGGAAATGTCGATTAAACGGATTGTTGATTAATGTTTTCTGGGTTAACGATCCTACATCAATAAAAGAAGAGGTGAAGAATTTATTTTCAATAAAGTTTAAGGATCCCTTAAAATCAAGACCAAAACTGATTAGTACCTATTCAAGAAAATCTCCGATGATGAAAACAATTCTTTGGTGGCTCCATTTTCCAAAGATGAAATAAAAGAGGCAATTTGAGATTGCAGTAGTGATAAAGCACCGTGACCGGATGCGTGTACATTCAAATTCTTAAAACATTGTTGGGAGATCATAAAAGAAGATGTGGTAAATATGGTTAGACACTTTGAAACTCATGGTACGTTCTCTCCCGTTTGTATTGCATCTTTCATTTCCATGTTTCCTAAAGTTAATGATCCGCTTACTCTCAAATATGATAGACATATTATTTTAATTGGGTGTATTTATGAAATCGTTGCAAAGCTACTAGCCAGAAGATTGAAAAAGATAATTAATAAAGTTGTAAGTAATAAATAATCCGCTTTATGTGGAAGGGAGGCAAATTCTTGATGGCCCTCTTATAATGTATGAGATATGTAGTTGGGCAAAAAAAATTAAAACGTAAATTGGTTGTTTTTTAAGTAGACTTTGAAAAGGCATTTGACTCTATAAGTTGGGATTAGGGGTGCCCAAAGGGTTGACCCGACCCGACCCTAACCCGAACCCGAACCCGATTACGCTTATCGGGTCGGGTCTATTCGGGTTTCATGTTGTTATCGGGTTTTTTAAACCCGACCCGACCAACCCGATTTGTTATCGGGTCGGGTTTCGGGTTAGAATTTCTTACCTTTGTCGGGTTCGGGTTGACCCGATTAGACCCGATTAAAGTTTAAGTATTTTATTTCCTATAAAAATTAACATATTTTTACTATTAAATCAATTAATTATCAAATTATATGATAAAGTATTCAATAAAAATCAATTAACAATTAAAAGTGTTAAATAAATACTCATGAAATTCAATATATTAAATAATTTCTATAGTTTTTACCAAAAATTCCTAACTCAAGTGTAACCCGACTAACCCGATCGGGTCAACCCGACAAACCCGAAACCCGACCAACCCGAACCCGACAAACCCGAATCCTTATCGGGTCGGTTTTCGGGTTAAAATTTTTTAGTCTCAAACCCGACGGCCCCGACCCGATAAGAGCCGGGTCGGGTCGGGTTGACCCGTTGGGCACCCCTAGTTGGGATTATCTCGAATCGATATTGGAACAAATGAACTTTCGCTCTAAATGGTGTTCATGGATGAGGGGCTGTCTTAAAAGTACGTGTGCCTCTGTTTTGGTAAATGGGTCTCCAACTAAAGAATTTAACGTATCTTGCGGGCTTCGTTAAGGTGATCCATTTTCACTCTTATTTATTAGAGCATCTCCAATCATACTTTATTCCATACTCTATGTCTACTTTTGAAGTTTATTCCTCTCCAATCCAACTCTATTGCTCACTTCAAATATAGAGTTTGTCAAAACTCACTCTATATATGAAGTGAGAGGTTGCTCACTCTATCCATGGGTCCCATATCACTTTGTGAGTATATTTGTTAGTTGAATTGTGGGTCCCACTATTTTTAAAGGATTTTGAAGGGAAGAATAGAGTGTATGGTTGGAGTTGAAATAATGTTTAGACTGAGTGACCCCGCTATTTATAGAGATAGAGGGAGTTTTATAGAGTGTATGATTGGAGATGCTCTTATAGCAATGGAAGGGCTACATATTGCTATGGTGGAAGCAACAAAAAAATATCTCTCTGAAGGTGTTTGTTTGCCTAATAATGGGCCAATTGTTTCTCACTTATATTTTTTGCAGATGATATCCTATTTGTTGGTAAGTGGAATGCATCCAATATCTTTAATCTTAAGAGAATTCTATTGCTTTCATTTAGCTTCCGGACTAAAGATAAATTATGCAAAAAGTAAAGTTTATGGTATTGGAGTGGTAGATAATGATGTTAGAAATTTTGCTAAAATTTTAAGATGTGAAAATGCTAAATTGCCTATTAATTATCTTGGTGTTATAACTGGTGCAAACGTGAAAATTGCATAAAATTGTAAATGGGTAATAGATAAAGTGATATCTAAATTGTCCTCATGGGAAGGAAAAAACTTTCATTCGGTGTTAGAGTCACACTTTGTAAATCCATACTTGGTAGCTTACCACTCTATTATCTATTATCTATATTCCTATTAAATGAAAGGATTTTGAATCTAATTTCTCTATTTAATGTCATGTTAGATGATGAATCATAATGGCATGTCACTCTTTTGCTGTCACATGTTCGGCACATCACTCTTTTGTAGCCACATGTTCGCCATGTCACTCACGTTCGCCACCTACACGCCACCTGTACACATTCAGTTTTAAAAGAAAACTGTATAAATGCAACCTGCCCTGATTTTCGGCGACCACTCCCCTTCCGTGTCATGATGTACTCTTCCTTCATCTTCATCACAGCCATTAAAGAAATTGACGATGCACAAAGGTTTTTAAAACCCTTCCTTTGTAATTTATAGCTTCAATTTTATCTCTTCAAATTCATAGCCTTCTTTCCCATCACCGATGATAAACTGTTAGTTCCGCTAATAGTTTTAACAAATCAAAGGGTGAATTTTTAAACCCGGATGCTAAATATTTTGATTTTGCTGAATTTTGTTTTTTGAATATATGAACTCAGATGCATCAGATCTTTTGTTAACGCATGAAATCCCTAATTACAGACTAATGTTGGACGACTTTTAATTCTTCCATTGTATTAGATTTGAAATGAACGACCATTTGTTGTTCCATTTATTCAGTAACGTGCAATTTGAGCAGTTATTGCTTATTAATGGATGTTGTGGTCGGTATATGGATTGTTGATTATTAAATTGGGTGTTTTTGAGGATCACATAAGTTGATGTGATTTTGTTGTAAATTTGAGCAATTATTGTTTATTAATGGGAATTTATAGATCAGTTCCACTACTTTTTATAATATCTCCAAGTTTACACCTTTTCTTCTCCTAAATGAATATATTTCGTAGATGATTATGTGTATTGACAATGTATGTATATGTGATGATCCTGAATAGGCCAAACAAGCGACAAAAGAAACATGGGGTATCCAAAAAGATGTATGTTGATTCTGTATCTATGAAGTTTCTATTTTATATATTACCACTTTTTTTATTCTTATCATTATTTTTTAGGTTGATAAAGCGTTATTTGAAGAGCTAGAAAGAAGAAAGAGGAAGAGGTATCATTCCTTTCAAATTTATCTTGAAAGTGTAATTTTCGACCCATTTACTTTAAATGGGTGAATTTTAGGTCATGTATTAAGGAAACAGGGTAAAGAGTTAAAAAATGCCCGAATTGCACAAAGTGTTTTTAGTCAATCCAGATTGCACAAAACTCAACCATCACCTGCCATAAATTCAACTTAAGAATGAGTTGAAGGGACTTTAATAATTTGTCGTCATTCCAGACTAAATATGAAGGAAATTGATGTCGCCTTTAATCATTTTAACGAGTAAGTCTCTATCCTCAATTTCTTAAGAAATCACAAATTTGCGGGTGTGTATGAGTATTCTTATAACATTCATACACGCATGGAAATTAATAATTAGCTAAAATGAAACTGGTTGAACGGGTCGAAAGGTCATCCTTGTAATAAAAGTAGTTACAATTTTTTTAATTATGTATCAAATGTCTAAAATACCATCCCTTGTAGTTTATTTGTTGACGAAAATGAAGAAAATTTTACAAAATGAAACAAACCAACAGTCATCGAATCAAAGGGTCATGCTCTCCATGCTTTTGTGAATGGCATACTTCAAGGTATACATTATTAACAAGTCAAACTTCTGATGCGGGAACTATAGTTTAACTTTGACTTTGACTTTTTTTAGATTGGATTACAAGGTGAGAGCATCTTAGTTTGTATGATGTTGATGCTTCAGAAAATGTGAAATGGTCTTTGGTTACAGATGCACCTAAAATCAAGCCACTAACAAGGTATAAGGTATGAAATTATGTGATTATGTAATTGGGTTCATGATTAATTGTCATGCAAACACTTAAAATGGTATGCAAGTTTGTTTTTTAGTATTTATTATTGTTCTGATTTGTTGGCAGTAGTTTGGATCTCCTTGGTATTATTGAGAGTGCTAAGGATGGAAATGATAGAGAAATTAACTAAGAGTAATGGTATTTAGGCCTACCATTTAGACCTACTCATAGGCCTACTCATTAGATGAAGACACGTGTCAAAATCAAGGGATAACATTAGAAGAGAGAATTAGTGGAATACACATGTCATCCTATCAAGTGGGTAGGCCTATTAGTAGGTCTAAATGGTAGGACTAAATATCACTTCTCATTAACTAACTGTCTTTGTGAATCTTTTGTTTAAAACTTAAAATTGAGATTAGTATTGGTTCTATGCAGATGGGATTCAAGTGGATATTTCATATTTGTACTATTACTATTTACTACCCTACTTCAAGCTGCATACTATAGATTGCATCTGGGTGAAAAAATGCCAGCCCAACTTTTGACCTGTTCGCTCAACTCTTTTTACCCGTCTCATTAACATCAGGAACCCAAAGGTGATCATTTTTCTTTTTTTTAACTTCACTTTTTATTACCCTTTTGATCATAGTCTGAATCTACTTAACATTAAATATTGAATATTATCAACTTTATATTATAGAAATTGGAGTATGGGTTTGATGTAGTGAAATTGGAGTATGAATTTTACAAAGATATATGAAACATCTTTTGCTGGTAAATTCATAAATTTTATTTTTACAAAGAAAGAAAACCTTTCTTTCATTCTTCAATTTTTAAGATTTCCATCTCCAAAGATAATTGCCTCTCCATTACTATTTTACTCTTCTTTTTTAGAAACCCTAATTTCATTCATTTCTTTCACTCATAAATCGAGAGATTTATGGAGGAATATGAGAGAAGGCAGAAAACTACCTCCTAGCCAAGAAAAGTAATTAGACCATGAAACTTCATGGTTGTGTTTAAGTGTTGTGCCAACTGTGGTTATCACATGTTTGTGCCAATTTTCCTTGCTAAATGATTTCCTTGGCTTATTTGATTCATCTTATTTATTTGAATAAACGATAACCATGGCAAATGCATTCTGATTTTGTTAACAAACCAAAACCACCTTCTCTGTTTTGCATTCAGAAAACATTAACAATTTTTAAAATATTTAATTAAAGTATTTAGGGGTTGTTTGGGAAAGCTTATTTAAAAATGCTTAAGCTTATAAGCTTATTTAGTCATGAATTATGCACTGGTGTACCACCCTTGCTGATACAATTGTGGTTAAAAATATTGATGATCTATCAAATGTGGGATATTTTGTGCCAATTATAAGCATTCCTAGAGACTTAATGCAGGTGTAATGGCAGTCGAACCATCTGAAGAGCTTTTTAATCATATAGTTACTAAAGTGGCAACATTGTATTCTTATTATCTCTATACTTATATGTATATAATGTCTTGGGATATGTGTCTTCGTTTCAAATACATGTCAAAATGGGTGGGTCAGACAATTCGTTAAATAAAGAATTTTTATAAGGTAAACAATATCAAATAATTTTGAAAATTATTCAAGCCACCCGTGATTTATCACGGGTTATAGGCTAGTATATCGTTATTTTTGGCAGCACAAAAGGTTATTGAGGAAATAGATAAACTTAGAAGAAGATTCATATGAGAGCACATCTACGAGCGGTAAAACAAAAATGAGTAAATTACAGTTTTTGTCCTGTGGTTTTCCTGATTCTGCGTTTTTGTCCCTATACTTTTTTTTCATTTTTTTTCTCCGTGTGCTATGCCAAATTCTGTTTTTTTGTCCTTCCGTCCACCTTCCGTTTCTTTATGGACGTTAAACCCCTCACCTGCTGAAAACATGAGGGTAGTTTTGTCTTTTTTCCTAAATATGTTGGGTGGATTGGAAGAAAGTAATTGCCCCTAAATATCTTGGGGGCCTCGGGCTAGGTTGCATAAAAAATGCAAATATTGCTTTGTTATCAAAATGGTGGATTGGTGGTGGAGAATAAATCTAGAGTAAATTACACGAATGATCCCTGTGGTTTACACAATGTTTTGGATTTGGTCCCTAAGTCTCAGTAATTACACCCGTGGTCACTGTGGTTTACACTTCGTATTGGTATTGGTCCCTAATACTAACAGCCGTTAAAATTTGCTGTTAACTTTTTTTAATTGACAATTTTACCCTCACCCTCATCATCTCCTTCCTCTTTCCTTCATCTCTGCACACAAAAACACATTCGAATCAAAAACCCTAACCCGAATTAAAAGATCATCCAATCAAAACCCTTCTTGACGAGAACTTCCCACCAATCTGGGTATTCCGAATCGAACCCCTAAGTTCTGGCTGTCCAATTTTGCCGGTGAGACCCCCTACGGTTAGATATGCACCGGCCACTGGCGGTTGCTCACAAGCTAACGACGGAGCAGAAATGGAGGAGGGATCCCCCCCTAAACAGACCATTCTGATTGTGATGGTGGTGGTCCGCGATCTCCGGCGGACCAACGAAAACAACTGCATTTGAGCTTTTCCGTTCTGGAGCTGTAGGAGACGAAATCTGTTGAATCGCAGGTGTATTCCCTCTAAGTTGACCCTTCCGAATTGACTAGTTCGGGTCCGCCGGCCCAACATGCCGCCAACGGCCGCCGCCACCTCCACGTCATTTTTTAGCCATGGAGAAAGTTTGGTTTCTGGAGGTTTTCTAGCCCGATTGGAACGCCTCGACATACCAGACTAATAGTAATGTTGATTCCGAGCAAGATGGGGGAATTTTCAGACCCAACCTTCGGCCGGTTTGGAAAGGGTTTTACTGTTGTAATCTCTCTCTATATCTCTGTTTATCGAAAACGGTGCCGGAAAGAGGAAGGAGATGATGAGGGTGAGGGTAAAATTGTCAATTAAAAAAAGTTAACAACAAATTTTAACGGTTGTTAGTATTAGGGACCAAAACCAATACGAAGTGTAAACCACAGTGACCTCAGGTGTAATTACTGAGACTTAGGGGACCAAATCCAAAACATTATGTAAACCACAAGGACCATTCGTATAATTTACTCATAAATCTATATTATAACATTAAAAAACGAGTTTTATTTTGAAGTTGTATTAACTGCCTAGGTATTAATTATCAGCATTAAAAAAATGGGTTGAGTTCCATTCAACAACCCAAGGCTTCTAGCCTAAGTGGTATAAGGTGTTGCTCATGACTTATTTGTCATGGGTTCAAGTCTCGTCGTGGATAAATGGTGGGGTTTATTCCCCATAGTTGGAAGGTTCGAGGGAAGGTATACTGGCTTTTGTGGATATCACTGTTTATGTTCGAACCACTAACTTACTAACTTGCCGTTCAAAAAAAATAGTTCAATTCACCATGAAGCTATTGATGAGTAAACATTAAATTCCTGCCCTTTCAATACAAAAAAAAAAAAAAAAAAAAAAAAAAAAAAACACTAACGTAATTTTAAAAAACGTGTTCCACTTACCATGTATCTATTGATTACCCATCATTAAATTCTTCATTTACCATGAAGCTATTAATGATTCAACATTAAAATCCTGCCCTTTGAATACTCACAAAAAAAACTAACGCACCTTGAAAAACTAACGTACAAGACTCACTGTTGTTTTCATACTTTTTTTATTATTAGGATCCAAGAGGTTGTGTTCAACTTCAATGGAGGAAATGATTCTATGGTAAGTAATTGTGTATTTGTGTTCATGTCAGGCTTTATTCTAACATGGTAATTTTTATTATTTCAAACAACTATCTGGATTTGTAAGTTTTGTTGCATCTGCTTTTGGCAGTATACTTTTGGCATTCAAATGGGGAATTATCTGATGAAGCAATTGATAGGTGGGATATAATTTTTTTTTTAATATAATACTACTAAATTCAAACTTCGTGAAGATTTCAAGTCTGGTTTATAGGCACTATTAAAGGCCAAGACAGTTAGAGCAATTGTTCTTGGTGTTCGTATCAGTGATCCCACTGCAGTAAGCAATCAATAATCTTATATTTCAACTGTCAAGTATCATCCTTTTAAGAGCATCTCCAATGTGAGGTTGAAGAAGAGGTTGATACTATTTGAATAACCTCTAAAATGACTTTTTACCATCGGAATGAATGACTTTTTTAAGAGATTACTTCAACCACTTGATCTTCCTCAACCACTTGAACATCTTTCAATTTTTGATTCTTTTAGTCCCTATATTTAACACATTTACATTTTAAACCCATGTATATATTTATATGTGAATCATTTATTATTTCTATAACTATAAATTATAAATGTATCATATTTCAATAATTTTTAGGGTCTAGCATTATGATAGTTATGTAAAAGACATTTAAAAAAAATGTTAAGTTTTGTAATGCTATAAGAATTGTTAAATTAAATAAGTGAATGATATTTATAAAACATTTGATATAGTTAAAGGTGAATTAGTAATTTTTAAGAAAAAGTCTTTGGAAATGTTAACCATTGGAAAGATTTTTAACTAATAGGTTATTTGATGATGTGACAAAAGTAATAAGTTATTGGATAGGTTGATCATTGTGGATGCTCTAAGTTGTAGATATAAAAAGCTTACAACTTTAAAATTAAAGGAACGTGGGTGAGTCTTCATCGAGAATGAGAATCGAACAGTTGGTATCACCCTTCATGTGGTAGTGGGAAGTGCAAGAAATGTGTGACCCGTAATGATGGGCAACTATGGTGCGATTCTTGCGAAAAGATAGTCAACTACCCAAACCAAGGTCATAAGATAGTGAATTGCTTCACAATTCCTTCAACCTAAACAATCGAAACATAGATCCAATTCGACACATAAACACAAACTGATATATAAAAGCCACAAGTTTCCACCGGAACTGTGAAGTTGACAGGTAGGCGGTAGCACATATGCAATAATGTATATATCGACCAATTTAATAATGAGATTAAGAGTTCTGATCTAGACTTCAGAACCACTGTATCTTCAGCTCTCAAAATTATCATAGAATACTGGAACCTTTAACTAACGACCTAGGTTTTAATTATCAAACGTGTCATTATTTAAGTGTGGGTAAGAACGGGTTGAGACGAATACATTTATTTGATTATATAAATAACTATATTAGTAAGCTAATTTAGGAGGTTTTAATGTATTTGAATACCTATGGATGAACTTATACTGTTAGAATTAAATAACTATAAATCGACCCATTAATAAGTAAACTGGATAATTTTAATTTACGAGGTAGCATGGCCCGTGCGATGCACGGGCTTTGTTCACCATACTAAGTTGATGGTATAAACTACAAAGTACGAACAAAACAAAGTGTGGCGTAATAAAATGTAAAGTAAATAAACATAAGTGCTTATATTATCATAACACGAAACATGTTATCCATAACACATAAGTGTCACTACAAAGATCTTCGTGCTTTGTATTCAAGGGACACTGGTAAATTAGTAGTGCCTGAAAGATAATGTTAAAAGTTTATTAAGAAAAGAAATAATTATAATTGATGTGTTTGCAAAATAAATTTAACATTTAATGAAGAATCAATATTAATTTATGTGTTTCAACTAAAAGTTACTAAAATTTTAACTCAATTTATGTGTTTAGAACAAAAAATAAATAAATAGAGGATAAGCCTAACTTTTTTGTTTTATTATGGTTAATTTCCTTTTAGAAAACGTTTTCATCAAACATAAATATAAATTGATTCATTGTAAAAATATAGTTTTCATATTCAAATTAAAATATACCTTTGGTTGCTAATTTAGGTTGTTAAAACTACTATTCTAGACAATATTTCTTATGTTGTTTAAGTTGTTGTCATTATCTTCATTCATGAGGATTCTAAGTCATGTTGGTATTGCGACTCTCGATAATGGTACATAGAGTTGTTCGTGAATGAAAACGGAAGCTGAAAAATTAAGAACCACAATCAAATCAAATCAATGCTAATAACTTCCCGTTTTTAATCTATTTAAACCGTTTTTAATTTTAATATGAGTTAAACATCATTTTTTTAATTTTAAGATAGAGTTAAATGCTCATTTCTTATGGAACGTTTTTAACTTAACCGTACGAATATAAAACCCATTTTAACCCATCCCATTATAACCCGAGTCGCGACATTTACGAAGTCTTTGGTGAAGGTTTTGTTTACCCATTTAAAACCAAAAAATCTATAAAAAATAGTAGTGGCTAAGATAATAACAAATAACAAAGCTAAAAGAAATTATACTATTTTGTGCATCATAAGCATTGAATTTAAATAGCTAACATCTTCAAATTGATATCATCAAGTAGCTTGCAGATTATTTGTCAAAACATCTTCAAAAACCTAGTTTGAGCTTAAAACATGAACAATGCTTAATTTTGGGAGTAAGAATTGTAGTAATATGTATGTTATTCTTAATTAGGTCTTCTAAAACATGAACATTTGAGATGCTTTTGTTATGTCTTGATTTTCTTAATAGCTTTAAATTCAATCTCAAAAACAATTTCAATTTATCCGTTTAAAATAATTTTGATCATGTTTCTCTACTTCTCATGCCTAAATTTAAATTTACGTGAGTGAATCAAAACCTAATTTGAGTTTATAATGTACATAATTATTCCAAGGTTACTACCATTTTGCTCAAATAAATGATGGTTTGAGAATATTTCGCTAATAACAACCTAAAATTTCACAGATATGACATTATTGTAACTTGAAAATTGCAAACTACTTGATTAAACATCCTCAAATGTTACAATTTGAGCTAAATTTACGAAGAAAAATATAATTACTAAATTGAAGTTGGAAATGAAATTAGATGCATGAACTTATGTGAATGCCAATAGTTTCAATATTATTTTCGTAGATAAAAGTTATGAATAATACCTCCTATAATCGATTGGTGCTATACAAAAAATTGTATCCTCCACAAAGTAGCAGCTGAAAAAGGATCCAATTGTAATCGAATTAAAACCAAAAAACTCTATCAAATTATAACAAAAATGATCCAATTAAAATTTTTGATTTGGACAAAATAGCGTTTGAGGGTCAAGTTGACCCACCTGTACATAAAGTTGTCCACTTTGATTCCATTACCACACCGGCCGTTTAGCAAAGATCCCACCTTTCGGTCAAAATCATCGGGTTGAAGAAGTCTAGGATCTAATATAGTATTTTTAAGCAACTAAAATTCTAAAATTTTCTGAAAAACATATACAAATCCTAAATCAGCAGAATGAGCAGGTATTAATTTTGCGTTAACCATATTTGGAAAACACATATGAATCTGAGGTTAATAAGTTTATATTTTAAGCAAAATATAATAAACAAATTAACAAATTTGAACAAATGAGTTACCTTTAACAGCACCAACAATAAGAATGTCAATAAAATACGTCAAAAAACATATGGAATTCCAAAGATACAACGAAATTCCCATTGGTGGTAGATACAACAAAATTCCCATTTGTGCAAAACGTTTAAATAAATATCCGTCTCAATGATGGTTGGGAAATTTAATACATGATAAATGCAAAACGTTTTAACTTTTCATATTCTTTTAGAAAAATAAAGGCCAAATAAATTTAGAAACTAAAATAAATATATTATTATCAATCTTTGTGCAAAACGTTTGAGTAGTACGTTTGAAATAAAGGTTTTTTATTTCCATGTTGTAACTTATAGAAGCAAATTTAAGTACCATGCAAAGCGTTTGAGCATTCGTCTCCTGGGTAAATTTAATGCTTCATAAATGCAAAACGGTTTCTAAGGTATCATTTTCTTTTAAAAACAATAAAGGCCAATTAAATATGAAAACTCAATGATGGTTATGTACATTTGGAACTCAATTTTAAAACTAAAATATATATTTATTGCATGATAATAAATACAACTTCATGTTTGGAACTCAATTTTTATGTATATATAGATTCAAAAGATAATGGTATAATACTTGCATCAGGCCCCACAATTTCGGGGCATAATAAGTGTGCAAAAATAATGTTACTTGGTCAAGTCAACTCTCAGTGGTAATCACAGGAGATTGTTATCATGTTATGTTATGAGAAGGAATATGTGGCATGTGCATATGTAAAAGAGATTTAGAAACCTATTTTTAAGTTCCAATTTTAGAAAACTATGATAATCTAAAATGATATAGTATCACATGCAACATAATTAACCAAATCAGGTTTAAAATGGGTCAATTCAGTTTATGTTTGAACCATAACGGGTCAAACAATCTAAAATAAAATATATTAGCTTAGAAGATAAGTGATCAATGTGACAACCCTCGGAAATGCGTCATTCCCCTTTACCGACTGTAACCGAGCGTTTTTGTAAACCATTTTGCCTACTGATGAAAGTATTTATTTATCATTTCAAGTCTACCAAAAATCGAATCATGTGTCGGTAGTCAGTGGCGGTAGTAGGAAAATTTTCAAAGGTGGGCGAAATTTTCGAGTTGAAGTCAGGTTCTTAAGTGATATTTTTTAAGGTTAAATTGTAAACAAAATCAAATGATCAATTTTAACTTGAAGAATATCTATTATAAATTAAATCAATCAAAATCAAAATTCTCTTGTTAGTTAATTCAAGAATTAAATCAGTCTAATCATAAATTTTGTTATAACGTTGAAGTGAATTTTTTAAAGTGTTTATATATGAATGATGTGGATTAATATGCGACTAGTTAAAATACATATGTAATCAAATACATTGCAAACATAACATTTTTAAACTAAGAAAAAGGAGAGTAATTGGTCAAAAGAAAAGAAAATTTTAATGGAAAATACAGCAAAAGAACATTAAAAAAGGAAATAACAAAAAAAATAAATTTAATAAAAAATATGCATATGAAAGGGACTTGAACTTAATGTTATATATTTAAGATATATGAGTTAACCACCAAGCTAATATACTACGTGAACTAGTAACCGCTCATACATTATAAGCAAAAGCCAAAAATGAGTTGATACATAAAAAAATTTATACTAATCGGAAAACTTTTGGGGTGGGCAGATGCCCACCCCTTGCTACCGCCACTATCGGTAGTACACATCTATTTATGCAAAAGTTAGTCTTGCTGGTGTTCTATCCGGTTGAAATCAAATTTAACGAGCTGGTGGTATAACGTAAGTTATAATCAACTGAATTAAATATATGAAATTCATATTTTTTATAGTGTTATATATCCCAAACAAATCAGTTGGTACAACAAAATAAAATGAAATAGAAAAATAAAAGGCATGAATCGCTAACCACGCTAAAATAAGAAACAACAAAATATAATACTAATATAATGAAAACTAAACTCGGGTAACTAACGTTATATTTTATTTTCTTAGGAGTGACTAATATTCAAGACTACTCTAATTAAGTCTTAACCTAAATAATACATGTCATAAACTAAATACCATTGATAAATAAATAACTAAATACAAATAAATTCCCATGGCCAAGAAAAGTCAAACTACTTTGTTCTTTTTCTTTTATCTCTGCAACCTCCTTCTCTTGTCTGCCAACTTGTACCAACCACAACCATCATTTTCCACCTTTTCTTTTATAAACATTGGAAACCCACAAGACCCATCCTTTTCTCCATGCTTTCGGCTGCAACAAGCAAAAGGATGTGTCCTTTATTTTCTTTTTGTCAATGGGAACCCAATAAATCAAAAGTCTATTATTTTCTTTCTACTGTGAAAGAACATAATAAAACACTTGACTCTCCATACTTCACAACACCAAAGAACTCAAGAAACACCCTCTCTCTAAGAAATTTTCGGATAGCACAAAAACACCTACAATCCAAACTTCAAACCTTCATATCTTTCTCATATCAACTTCAAATTGAGTGATTCAAGTTGCCAAATCACCATAGGAACATTATCTACAACATTCCACCATAAAAAGCCCGATGTACAAGCTTATAGGCTGCCGAATTTCTGAAAGAAAGGGCTGTTCACATTGTGTTTCACCATCTTCTTAGTTGTAAGTGTTGGTTTCTTAAGCTCTACACCATTTCTAACCTATATCATCTAGTATACTTACATTCACTTCATTTTGAGAAGTCTGCCAAGAATAATCATCCCCTTTGGTGTCTGGGAGAAGAGGAAGAACACACTATGTCTAAAAACATTCAAACCAAAAGCTTTGTGAGAACTCCATTCTTGTAATTCTTATATTTATAAACTTATGTTTATGCATATTGTTCACTCATGATTTTGAATTCAATGTTTACATTTAACTAACTTACAACTTCAAATACACAAAGAAACCTTGATATGTATATTTTTCTCTACAAAACATAAACCGGGTTTGAAACGAGACCAACCAACTCGAGGCTTAGATCTAAATATAAAAGGCTAACTAAACGCACTTAATATTATTATATATAATGTAGAACCTAAAATAAAATGGCGGGTAAACACCATAAAAATCGACCAACACCTCCGGTTTGAAGTACTACGCTTGAGTCACTGTTAAAATTATTCTGGAGGATAAAGCATGCTACAAAAGTTGGGTTATTGGTGATGGTCAGGTCACTCACATGCAACGGCTGCTTCTATTTTTCTCTTGTGCACACATGAAATAATGGAGACATATATATAAAATAAATTAAGTATATTAAAATAACTAAAAATAATCATAAAATGGAAAAGCTGGCTTATAAAATGGAGATATGAACTTCAGTAGGAATTAATATATGTATATACCATTAAAAAAAATACATATTTTGACTAAATATCATATAGTTAATATTCACAAGTTACTACTCAATAAACAGACAAAAAGTGTATCGTACCAGAAATACTAAAATGAACACCTAGAATTTATGTCAAATAAATTAGTATACAAATTGAAACTTATAAAAAAAGAAATAAGTAAAATTAGTTATAAAATACGAATTTATCGTTAAACTGAAATTAGTATTTTATAAAGTCACTAATGAGTCACTCGTACCAAACGACAATTAAAACATTAATTGAGTGAACCACTTGCATAGACGGATTTGTAGAGCCATCTACTTATTGTTACTTTACCTCAAACCTTTAGGTAATTGAGACGTTGTTTGGACATATCCTTTTGTTGCTAGCATTTGGGCGCAACAGGTGAGTTTCACGGCCCCACTTTTACTGTTTTATAGCTATTTTATCTGAGGGAGAAAACATATATTTACTCAATTATTTTTAAAATGAATAAGCTGTGAGTTCTACAGCCCCACTTTTATTGTATTTTAACTATTTTTGGGGTGAGAAACATATTAATGTTTTTATAACATTTTGGTACAATTGATCTTTTGAAAGATACTTACGAACAATATTTTGGTACAATCAATCTTTGTGAAAACTTGGATAAACTATCCTTTTGAGATAACTGGTCATTGAAAAGACATACTCAAACAAGTATTTTTATGAAAAAGTCTTAATTAAGACTTGTATGAAAAACTATATTTTGCGACACTAATCTTTGTATAACCGTGAGTTGATAGACGACTACCCTATCGCCAGATCGTTTAGATCTAACATTACTGTAATCATCAACTATAGTTAGCCAACGAATATATGAGTAGTACTATTCGGGATTGATCCCCCGCTCATGGCTAGTCGCTCTAGCCGTATAACATATGAGATATATATTCTATTAAAACGTCGTGGACTCGACATGCCTAGGTAAAGGCGGATTTAGGTTTGATTACAGGCTCATGAACTTATACTTTAACTTGTATGCCTAGCTAGCTTATAAGGGATTACGCACTAAAACTTATACAATTATGTTTCATGGATTTGAAACGAGTGAACTTGAACGTACATAGATCTGTACTAAACGACTTACCTTTCTAAAATCATGTTGAAATGGTTTTACGCACCGACCATATGCAAATTATGTTTTATAGAGTTAAAGCATTTTACAAGAGTGTATTAAGCACTGAACATGTGTGAAATTTGGTTTCAGGGTTTTGAAACGATTTTCAACGATTACTTTAGTACACGAGTTCTACTGACAAACATCTTGGAATAAATCAACGATTTATAGAGTCATAAAACCTATGAACTCACCAACCTTTGTGTTGACACTTTTTCTAATATGTTTTCTCAGGAAATGAAAATTGAAGCTTCATTAGCATATTCAAACGCATTCGGATTACCATTTTGAAGAAATCTTTGTTACCAAAAAGGCAAAAACAATAACTTTTGTTTGGAAACATTAAGTATTGGTAATCCATTTTGATTTGCTTTGTTTTACTATTGATCAATGGTTGTGATTTCCGATGTAAGTCGCACGTCCGTTCTTCCGCAAAACCAGTTTTGGCGGGGTGTGACAATCAAACAGGTCAAAACTCACCATAACTTTCTTCTAACATCTCCAATTTCACTTCATCTTCATTTGTCACACTTGATGATGGTGAAGCTTTATCATGATGTGATAAAGTCCGATAAAAATGATTTAAATCGGACATTTTTTTACCGTAAGTCAGCTGCCTCCTCATCATCATGTCCTTTGGTAAGTCAAAACTCGAAACAGTCTAGCCTCATAAACCTTCATAATGTCTACTTTGTCAAGTCTTAGATTGCCTATATCCAATAACTACAAATGAGTAGGACCACTTAATAAATGACAATTTTTATTTTTTATAGCGCAATCATAATATGGACCATAAATGTAAGACATATAGCAAAATTGGGCTGCATGAGCCATAAACAAGAGATTACCCTACACACCTAATAAGCAAACACTACACACGGGTTTCTATTATTAGAACATGAAAGCATACGTTGTACTCCGTATCTGTTTAACATTCTATAAATTAATTTATTTACATTCATTTATATGAAATTAAATATAAAATAACATTAATCAAAATCAAACAATTATAAAATTACATGGTTTAGAGGGAGATTGAGTTTTTACATAGTATGTAAATTTAACTTATAGTCTTTTATATCGTTTACGTAATATGTACATGATGGTAGACACTTACTTTTTTTTTTTCTTACAATCCGCTTATTTTAATCTTTACTTTTTTTTTTCTTCTAATTATAAACATGAAAGCTAGATAGCTAAAAAAGTACACACTGACCACCAATTAATCGTAAACTCCTTCGTCAATCAAATTAACGTAATCAATTACTCAACCAAACCAAATAAAAAGTGACAAATTGTCAGATTAACCTAATCAGTTACTCAACAAAACAAAACAAAATAAAAAGTGACAAATTTGATAATTACCATGACGAAAGGATTTGTTTTGGGTTCTAAGAAGTTCATGATAAGTGTTCGGAGGTGACAAATCCGTGGGGGGCGAAACTCCCGAGTGTGGTGGGTAGCGACAGATTTTGCTATGTTCGCACTTTGTAATTGATACCAATAACGCATTATCGTGAACAAAGCCCGTGCATTGCACGGGCCATGCTGCCTCGAATTAAAAACAATTCACTCTGGTCAAATGTAGTTAAATCAATCCATGATATATCCGGTCGTGACTCTTCAAATCTGGCAAAAAAAAAACAGTAACGGAACTTGGCAAAACATTTCAAAAGCTGGTAAAAACTTCTCCTCTCTTAATCTTAATATTGACGATCTATT
The DNA here is from genome assembly GCA_963853835.1 of Calendula officinalis. NCBI lineage: Eukaryota > Viridiplantae > Streptophyta > Magnoliopsida > Asterales > Asteraceae > Calendula > Calendula officinalis. The sequence goes on along the minus strand of OY970820.1, from coordinate 50,141,625 downwards.
TACTCGTGTAGTTAAAAATGGAGCAAAGACATGTTTCTGGTTAGATAGGTGGCTCGGCAACATCACTTTGAGCAATCTGTTCCCTAACATGTTCGAACTTAAAGAGTTCCGACAAATTCAATGGCAAAATTAATGGAAAAAACAATTGGTGTTGGTCTTGGCAGCCATCTCCCACTCCGATTAGTACGGGCCGGAGAATTAGAGAGTTAGAAGAAATTCTACAAAATGTTCAGTTTTCAAATGGAGAAGATGAATGGAATTGGGATGGTGACCCGAGTGGAAAATTCACGGTAAAATCTTTGAAAGGTATCCTAGATAATTTATCTAATGATAATAGTAATGGTGCTTTTTTTTTTTGTAATAAATGGATGCCTTCTCGGGTAAATTGTTTCGTATGGAGACTCCTAATGAATAGAATTCCTACTAAAATAAACTTAAATAACTTGGGAATTATTAACACTTCTACGAGTTGTCAGATTTGTAATGAACAGGTTGAAGATAGAGATCATTTATTTTATCATTGTCAAGTGAGCTCGGAATTATGGGTGTGGCTCCAAAATTAGTGTCAAATTGATATTGCTCAACACAACTCGTTTATGGAGATTTTTATAGGCATTATCGACTCAGCAAAATCTAAAAGGCGAAGACTATTTTTAGAAGTCACCGTTAGCGGTTTAGTTTGGAGCATTTGGTTAGCAAGAAACAATATGGTCTTTAATAATGTAAATGTTTCAGTAATAAAAATTCAGGAGGATTTGAAAGCAACTTTGTTCACTCCGATGAAATATAGGGCTAGATGTAGTAATTTATCTCGGACAAATGTTGTGTTTTTGTCCTACTTTGTATTTCTAATTTTTCCGTTTTTACTTTTCTAGCATCTTGCTAGTCTTTTTAACAATGTTTTAAAACCCGGGATGATCTGACCGGTTCAACCCGGTTAACGGGGCCCCGGGGAAAACACTGGTTCAATAGTAGCCAGGTATTTGATGAGTAACGACCCATTGAGACCCGGACGATTTTAGTCAAACCCGCCGACCCGGTGACCCGGGTTTTACTATTTTTACTTCAAATGTATAACAAGATACAAGTTTTATTTCATTGGGTACAAATCTTTTATATAATATATTTTTTATGTTCTTATGTGATCGGGTTGACCCCCGGTTGAACCGGTTGACCCGTGACCCGGCCAATGTACCGGGTCGAGTAATAACCTGGATTTTAAAACATTGCTTTTTAATATAAGTTTCCTATTGGCCGAACCAGTTTTGACTGGTTTTGTTCAAAACCGAAACCGGTTTGGTCAAAAACCGGTTCTTGTGTACGGCTAGTTGATGGTCATGCTGAAACTTCCTTTTCCTCCTAAATCCTAATTGTCGGTAAAAAAAAGGAAATGTCGATTTGAGTTACCATTTACGACACTAATGTCAGCAACGTACAATCCTGCAAAGCACAATTTTTATATTTTTTTTGAACGGCAAAACCTAATCTAGACCTAATTTTCACGTATACTCACAAGACTTAAGCTTTAAGATTATTGTTAGACCAAACACCTCTTGTTAAAACACGATACTTATACTTCTGCTTTCGCGCTTATTCATCACGCTCTTATTCTAAGTAATCAAGACGCCATTAGCACGAACACAGGTACTATCTCCACACCTCGCCCTTAATTTCAAGAAATCTACTCAACGGTTTTCTATTTTGGGGGTTTAAGGGTTCTTGTTGCTGAATTTCAACGCTGTTCTTGTTTTAATCTACATTTGTTGTTCATTCTTTCTGTGTGGATTTTCTTGTGAACTCAATTTCAAGGGGTTATTCGTTTATAATATACGAACTCCAAGTGTTTGATGATATGCCTCTGTGGATTTTTCTTAAAATTGGATCATCAATAATTTGATTCTGGTATAGGGTTTCTTACTTTCTTTTAATCTTAACCAAAATCTTCACTGATTAACTCAAATGCACTTCATGATATCTTGATTAATGTTAAAAAATTACTTGATGGTGTTTGAATCAACTGGTTATGATTGCATTACAGCATACGTAATCTAATAATCTGAATTTTGCTAAAGAATAAGTGACGGTATATACACTTCATTGGTTTTGATGTCTAACCTAGTTTTTCTCAATTTTTACTTTTATACTACTTCGTTTATATTCTGAATTTTGAAAATATATGTGGCGGCTTAATGTGGTTACAACATTATAAAAAGCTTAATGAATTACACCATTTTTGCTATGTTTAGAAGAAGTTTGTTTGACTCTGCAAAGTCAAAGGATGTTCCTCTAGATTACTAGACTTATTTTCAAATGTATCCAGTTGAATTTTAAACATTATGAACAGAAATCTCTTGTTCTAACACTTATTTAATTATTTTGAGTGAAGATGGGGACAGTAAATAAACAGTCAAACCAAGATTGGTCAAGCAACAGAAATTTAGGAAAAAGTCAACTCGGTGGTGTAATTTTTGGTGCTAAAAGCACCACAATCAGGGAATGTCTTTCCAAACAACTCTTTGGTTAGTCCTTTTTTACCCAATACACATGACCGACCCGGCCCGTATTGGCCCGTTTTTGCTAATAAAATGATTTTATTTTATTTTTTTATTTAGGTTTACCAAGTCAACATCTTGCGTATGTTGAAAATATTGATCCTGCTTTGCCATTATTTCTATTTAATTATTCGGATAGAAAACTGCACGGTGTTTTTGAAGCTGCAAGCCATGGTCAAAAAAATATTGACCCGTATGCATGGACTACTGATGGTTCACAAAGAACACCTTATCCTGCTCAGGTTTTTTTTTTTTTTTTTTAAATTAAGATATTATCATATTTTAAAAACAAAATCACATTATCAGTTTGTTATTTAGGTTCAAATACGTGTACGGACCCCACGCCAACCATTAACAGAAAATCAGTTTAAGGCCATAATTACAGACAATTACTACCATCCAGGCCGTTTCTGGTTTGAGCTAGATCATGCACAAACTAACAGATTATTGTCATTATTTTCATCTCAACCGATTTCTGTATCCAAATATGACAAAATTATAGTGGAAAACAACCTTAAACAGAAAAACGTTGGTACAAGTTTTAGGGTTAAAACTGTAAATACATCTACAGTTGGGAAAGGTGATAAGGAACTTGTAGCCATGAAGCTTAAAGAATTGGCTTTGAAATCTAAAATTGTGGGCCCACCTGAAAATGGAAGTACCAGTAAAAAAGTTGACCCACCTGCTTTAAGTCAAGATGAAACTAATGCTGGTGTTATAGCTCAGGTTTGACCCATAAACCTTTTTTCCAATTTGTTTTATTAATTTAAATAATATTAGTGTGAATATGATAACAGTATTATTACAAAATTTGTATTATCACGGTAATAATCTTTTTTTTTTTAAAATGATTTTTGAGCTTTTTATGCATAAAATAAATACACTTCTTGCAGTGTTTGACACGAAATTATTTTGTACAAAAGTTTTATAACTTGAATTAATATTAGTGTGTGTAATATTACTTAAAATTTTTGTAATTTTAGTTTTTGACAATAATAATCTATTTCTTTTTTAAAAACAAAATGATTTAGGAGGTGTTTTATGCATAAAAAATCAACTTCGGTTGGTGCTAGACCTGAAAAAAAAAATTGGTTAATTTTTTTGTAAATTTAAATAATACTAGTGTGTGCAAAATATGATTACATTACATGTGTTATCCCAATTTCACGATAAAAATCTATTTCTTTTTATAAATATCTAGGAGTTGTTATGTGTAAAAATAAACAGAGCCAATGAGTCATTAGAGATAAAAACAGAGCCAATGGGTTGAAATTGCCACCTTTAATTTGTGTTATATATTTTGCTCATTAACATATAATTATTTATGATAATAATATATCCTTTTTGTGGTGTGCATATGATATCAGTTGATTGAAAAGGTGGAAGATTTGATTGCATTTAAAACAGAGCAAAGCCGTATAATCGATTGTTTGGAAAAGAAAATCATTTCCTTGGAGCAGAAACAGAGTGACTCAGAAAAGGAAATTAGGAATCTAAAAGAGCACTGCATCATGTTAGAAAGCATAGTAGTGGGGCCCACTGACACTAAAAATATAAGAAGTAGTTCATCTGATAACGAGTTTTGTTTGGAATTGGATGATGATGATGATAAAATTGAGGAAGATATTAATTTTGATAATAATAATGATGATTTAATATATCTCGTTGGAGGATACGATGGGAAATCATGGTTTTCTTCATTGGATTGTTACTCACCGTCACAAAATCAGATAAAATCACTAAAACCGATGAACGGTGCTCGGTGTTACGCGCCGGTGACTGTGTTGCGTGACCAGGTGTATGTGTTTGGTGGGGGGACAGGTGGCGCGTGGTATGACACGGTTGAGTGGTACGATTCGGTTGTGAATGAGTGGAATAGTGGGCCCCAGTTGAATGGGAAAAAGGGGAGCTTAGCTGGCGCTACTTTGAATGATAAGATTTATGCGATCGGCGGTGGGAGTGAGAGTGAGTTTTATTCGACGGTTGAGATGTTGGATCTCGATATCGGAGATTGGATTCCGGCACGGTCTATGCTTGAAAAGCGGTTTTCTCTGGCGGCGGTGGAGCTTAATGGGGCGATTTATGCTGTTGGTGGATATGATGGGAAAAACTACTTGAAGTACGTGTATTTATCTTCTCTTTTTTAGTTACTTGTATATTAGGGTTGTGCAAATTGGACTCAGAACCGACCATACCAAGTTATATCTGTTCGGTTCTTGTTCAGGTTTTTATGAAAAGTCGGTTCCCGATCTGCTTCGATTTGGTTGGTTTAGTCCAAACGAGAAAAAACCGAAAAAAGTTGAAATTAAAAAAAGAAATAAAATAAAAATAAGGGTATTTTAATGGTGAGCTTGGTCCAAATACCGAACCGAAACCAATAAAACCGAAACCGAAAATGATGAATTTTCAAAAGTCGAAACCGAATGGATAAAATGTTATTGGTTTTGGTTCGGTTTAGTTTCGGTCCGGATCGGTTTCGGCTCGGGTGTTTTAGGCTAAATACTCATTTTTATCCAAAAACGGAACCGAACCGAAACCGATAGAAACGAAACCGAATGAATTTTCATAACCAAAACCAAACCGATAATATGTTATTGGTTTCAGTCGGTTTTCGGTTTTGTTCGGTTTTTTTGGGTCAAATGCTCGCCCCTAGGGTATTTTGGTCATCTGATGTCAAAGTAGACAAAAAAATGAATTTTTTGAAGACAGGAAACAAAATCACAAAATTAAAAAATACATGGTCAAAAAAATTGAAATTAAAAGTATAAGGACAAAATTTTAAAATTTGGAAGACCGCAGGATAATTTATTCTAATTTTAAAGTTAATAATAATTATCATTATTGTTATTACGCTTATTATTACTGTTATTACTTCAGGTCTGCGGAAAGGTTTGACCCGAGAGAACATTCGTGGACAAGAATTGAGAGCATGAACACAATGAGGGGTTGCCCGTGTTTGGTTGTTCTGAATGAAAAATTGTAATCCTTCTACTCCCAAATTTCAAAATTCTAATAATGGTGTTTGATTTTGTCTAATTTTTCATCTCCATAATTAATTGGGTTTACTTGACAGATACGCTTTAGGAGGATTTGATGGTAAAGAAATGGTGCCAAGTGTGGAAATATACGACCCGCGGTTCGGGTCATGGGTCGTGGGAGAATCCATGAATTACCCAAGGGGATTTTCAGCTGCAGCTGTTGTTAAAGATACTATCCACATTTTTGGTGGGCTTAAAAGTGGTGAAGAAATCAACGATACTGTAAGTGCTTGCTTGGTATATTATATTAAATTAAAAAGTTAATAAATAATTAATAAAATTACAGGTTGAGTGCTACAAGGAAGGAGGAGGGTGGGAAATATGCGACTCAAAAGCTGGTGGGAGGAGATGCTTTTTCTCAGCTGTTGCTTTATCAAAGTAAATAACTACAATTCAATATGTAACATTGACATGGTGGTTTTAGTTGCAATATATGTAAAAGGGCATTGACATGGTGGTTTTAGTTGCAATATATGAAAAAGGGAAGTGATATTTGCATCGAAAATTATTATACATGCACATTATGTGTATGCATCTGATAACTACCTAGTAGTAAGGACCCTGTTTCACGGATTTGATCTTTTCATTAGTAAATATTTACTAGATAACCATAGGAAGTTTAGAAACGGACACGACAACAGTTAGGTCGTATACATCTCGAGCATAAGTTTGGCCACTCTAGGGAGTCTGTTATAAATGAGAAGAGAAATGATATTGGTGTTTACAATTTATGCATATTTGTATGTCTACTCACTTGATCAATAAAAGTATGGTTGTTGCAACATAAAAGATCTACTACTGATAATTGAATTACTACTGAAGAATGCAAGTTACTACTGATCTCGGAAGTTACTACTGCTAAAGGCAAATACTACTGATGATCTGATTTACTACTGATGAGCGTATCTGGAACAGATCAAGTCCGAGATTCTAGTAGAGTTAGTTACGGAATGTAAATCTTTATGTAATTCAATTGTAATCGATTCCTAGAATAACTAGGTTAATAATGTAGGCTTCAAGGACTATTATATATAGTTCCTTATGAATTGTAAACATACGTGTATTGATCGAACGAATTAATACATTGAAGCTTTTTGTGATAAACTGTGTTCTTCGGTTTATTCTTATTCAATTGCAGTTTACATTGTTCTTAAACTAATAACATAAGTGTTAATCCGCTGTAACTTCTTGTGTTAGTAGATCTGAGTTTCAAATAACTTGATTGTTATTCGATCCTGACAAGTGGTATCAGAGCTTTACGGTTCTAGATCTACGAATTAAGAACCGCAAAAAGTTTCATACTTTCGATCTTAAAAATTGTTAATCATGTCTGATAACAATGAAAGTACTCAAGCAAACAAGATTCCAATTCTCACTCCCAACAACTTTGGGATGTGGAAAAACAGAATCAAGCAGTATATGCTTATTACTGATTATTCCATGTGGGAAGTTGTTGTTGAAGGCAACAAAACGATTCAGACTCAAGCAGCAAGTTCATCAACTCGATGGTTATGTCAATCTAGCTCTCGGCTATCACGTCTATCATCAAACAAGTTAGTTCAATACAACTATCGGTATAACCTACTACTAGCTACTAGTCTATACAATTAAGCAAATAGACCATAACACAAGTAATAAAAATGTATTTCATAGGCTATGTACTCGGTAAATTTCCACACGTACTCACCTTAGCAACTAAATGCTCCAACCGTATTCTTTCCGCCGGTTCCTTGTTCACAATTCGTCCACTTCAACACTTCACCGAATGTCTAAAACAATTATCACAACAAGATTATCAACACAAACTACTACCAATGTGTTCATCTGCCTCTAGATAACACCCATCAATCCATTTCCCCCAAATATGGTGATTTACCAACCCTAGGTTTAACAATCTCAAGATTCTTACAAATCTTAATCATACACTTGTTTCCTTTGTTAAAATACCTTCTACAAGATGTAAACAACCTTTATTTAACCATAATTCGCCAACCCAATAACTAGGGTTTCAAACCCAAGCCAATAAACCCATAGATTTAAAGCTACAACTACAAGGGAGTGAAGATATACCTTAAATCTTCAACTAGGAGTGAAGAATCACAAGATTTGGCCAAGAATTCGGCTCCAAACGATGCTTTACACTCAAAAACGTTCACACACTTGAAGAGAGAAAAACTAGGGTTTACAAATGCAATAAATGACATGAAACCCGACTTTAATGCTTTCAGCGACGGAGATCGCGTCGCTATCTACAAGATAGCGGCGCTATCTCGATGTCCGCCAGAAATCGCGTCCGGTTTTCGCGTCGCGATCTCCACGCGATCTCAAATTCGCGTTTCCCCTTCAAACGCTCTTTCGGGTTGCTGCTTACAGATCGCGTCACGATCTCCCAGATAGCGGCGCTATCTGGGCAATGCAGCTGGGCTGCAGTTTTTGTTCCCCCTTTCGATCTAGTTTCGTTCATAACTTTCTCATACGGTATCCAAATGACACGAAACCAATTCCCACGTTCTTTAAACGATTTATCCTTATTTATCATATTTTTATACAATTTATTTATTTACAAATTTCGGGTCGTTACAACTACCCACCCCTTAAGAAGATTCCGTCCTCGGAATCTCATCATAGTTCACGAAATCCGGATACTTCTTCCGAATCTCGTCCTTGACTTCCCAAGTCAAATTCGGCCCAAGTGAGTGCTTCCAATTGACCACTACCAACTCGATATCTTTATTCCGAAGCTTCTTTGTTTTCGTTTCTAATATAGCCTCGGGTTCCTCAATCAACCGATTCGGGCCGTCAACCCGCAACTCTTGCAATGGAATAATATTCTCAACTTCCCCGATAAACTTTTTCAAATAGCTCACGTGAAAGGTGTCATGCACACCTTGAAGCTCGGGTGGAAGTTCCAACTTAAAAGCTTGAAGCCCGACCCGTTTCAATATTTTAAACGGTCCAACATACCTTGGACTTAACTTTCCCTTTTTACCAAACCGCATCACACCTTTCCAAGGTGACACTTTCAACATGACCATATCACCGACGTCCAAGTCGTATGGCCTTTTCTTCAAACCCGAATAACTTCGTTGTCTATCTTGGGCGACTTTCATGTTGGTTTGAATTATACCGATCTTTTCATTCGTCACTCTCACGATCTCGGGACCCGTGAGTTTCGTCTCTCCCGCTTCCAACCAACAAGATGGAGTTCTACATTTTCTTCCATACAACGCCTCATAAGGCGGCATCTTGATAGTCGAGTGATAACTATTATTATACGAGAACTCGACTAACGGTAAATGTTCATCCCATTTACCACCGAAGTCTAATACACACGATCTCAACATATCTTCAACCGTTTGAATTGTTCTTTCACTTTGACCGTCGTTTTGCGGATGATAGGACGTGCTCAACCGCAACTTTGTACCCAACTCTTCTTGTAAAGACCGCCAAAATCTCGAGGTAAACCTCGCGTCTCTATCGGACACAATCGATAACGGAACCCCGTGGAGTCGAACCACTTCATCAACATATAACTTAGCCAACTTTTCAAGTGGTAATGTTTCCCGAATGGCTAAAAATAACGCACTCTTGGTCAACCGGTCAACTATGACCCAAATGGCATCGTGACCTCTACTCGTCTTCGGTAAACCTACTATGAAATCCATAGTTATATCTTCCCACTTCCCGGCCGGTACAACCAATGATTGAGCTACCCCATACGGTACTTGATGTTCGGCTTTCACTTGTGCACACGTGGCACACTTCGAGATGTACTTGGCTACTCTCGTCTTCATTCCGGGCCACCAATAAACCCGTTTCATATCTTGGTACGTCTTTGTACTTCCTGGATGAATCGAATACTTCGATTTGTGCACATCATACAACAACTCTTTTCGGATACCCCCGAACTTAGGAACCCAAATACGACCGCCTACGGTCTTCAACCCTTGTGCATTCTCGAGAAAATGTTGGTTCTTACCTAACCGTTCTTGTCTTAACTCGTCTTTCCCCATAACTTCTCGTTGGGCATTCTTGATCCTTTCGATAATACTCGAGACGACTTCTATACGTGTTAAAATTCCCCGGTTCGGGTTTTCATAAACTTTTCGGCTCAAGGCGTCGGCCACCACATTAGCCTTTCCCACGTGATACACAATCTCACAATCATAATCGGCAATCAACTCGATCCACCTTCTTTGTCGCATATTAAGATCTTTTTGAGTAAACACGTATTGTAGACTTTTATGATCCGTGTACAACGTACACCGAGTACCATACAAATAATGCCTCCACAACTTCAAGGCAAATATAATCGCCGCCAATTCCAAGTCGTGTGTCGTGTACCTTAATTCCACATTCTTCAATTGTCGCTGGCATACGCGATCACTTTACCTCTTTGCATCAACACACAACCGAGCCCTTGATTCGACGCGTCACTATAAACCACAAAATCTTCCATACCATCCGGTAACGTAAGAATCGGCGCGTTACATAACTTTTCCTTCAACAATTTAAACGCCTCTTCTTGCTTCTTCTCCCACACAAACTTCTCACTCTTTCTCGTTAACTTCGTGAGTGGAATCGCGATTCTCGAGAAGTCTTGTATAAACCTTCGGTAATAACCGGCTAATCCAAGAAAACTTCTAACCTCGGTAGGAGTTCTCGGAGGCTCCCAATTTGACACCGCTTCAATCTTGGACGGGTCAACCTTAATACCATCACACGTCACCACGTGACCTAAGAATTGCACTTCCCGCAACCAAAATTCACACTTCGAGAATTTTGCATACAACTTCTCCCTTTTCAACACGTCTAGAACAAGCCTCAAATGACCTTCGTGTTCTTCTTCGGTTTTCGAATAAATCAAGATGTCGTCAATAAACACGATCAAAAACTTATCAAGGAACGGTTTACAAACCCGATTCATCAAATCCATAAAAATAGCCGGCGCGTTTGTAAGACCAAACGGCATCACTAGGAATTCATAGTGACCATAACGTGTACGAAAAGCCGTCTTCTCGGTGTCGCCTTCTTTCACCCGAACTTGGTGATAGCCCGACCTCAAATCAATCTTCGAGAAATAACTAGCACCTTGCAATTGGTCGAATAAGTCGTCAATTCTCGGAAACGGGTAACGGTTCTTAATAGTTACCTTATTCAACTCTCGGTAGTCGATACACATTCTTATCGAACCGTCTTTCTTCTTAACAAATAACACCGGTGCACCCCACGGTGACGAACTCGGACGAATAAAACCTTTATCTAACAAATCTTGCAATTGGGTCATCAATTCCCGCATCTCGGTGGGAGCTAAACGATATGGAGCACGAGCAATCGGCGTCGCCCCCGGCACTAAATCAATTTTAAATTCGACTTGTCTCTCCGGTGGCAAACCGGGCAAGTCATCGGGAAATACCTCGGGGAAATTCCGAATAATTTTGACATTATCCATTGACTTCTTTTCCTTTCGACCATCTAATACATATGCAATAAACGATGCACAACCTTTCGATAAACTTTTCCTCGCCTTAATGGCGGTAATTACATTAGGCATGTGATGTCGTTTCTCCCCATACACATACAGTTTCTCATTCTCGGGTGTCCGAATCGACACTATTTTCTTTCCACACAAAATCTTGGCTTGGTGCATACCCAACCAATCCATACCGATAACCACATCAAACGCCCTAATTCCCATGGGCAACAAATCCACCTTAAACTTTCTACCGTCTATTTCTATCTCACAATTTCTATAAATACGTTCAACCATAGACGTTTTCCTATCGGCTACTTCTATCTCATAAACCTCATCTAACATTTCGGACGACACATTCAATTTACAACCGAACTCATAAGACACAAACGAATAGTTAGAACCCGAATCAAACAAAATATGAGTTGGCAAGGAGTTAATGAATAAAGTACCTGACACCACATCGTGTGCCTCCTTCGCCTCCTCCCGTGTGAGTTGGAAGGATCGCCCCTTCACCTTAGCCGGTTCCACTTTCTTTTGAGCCGTTGACACCATCGACTCGTTTCCCTTCTTCGGGCACACATTGCTATAGTGCCCCTTTTCGTGGCACGAGAAACACTCAATCTCGGCCAATGATTTCGACTTGCATTCTCGGGCCATATGCCCCGGCTTCCCACAATTGTAACAAGTCTTCGACTCCCTTCGGCACACGCCGACATGAGTCTTCCCGCACTTCTTGCACGAACCAACACTACCTTGCTTAGAGAAGCTCGAAGTGAACTTCCCCTTCTTGAACGAACTAGAGCCGCTCTCGGCTTTCCTTTTCTCGCCCACATGGGCCCTTTCGGCAACACGTGCCTCATTTACTTCCTCAACACTCCGGGCGGCACTAATAGCCTCATCGAGTGAGACCGCCCTATTCACTTCCAATTGATAGTCCCACGGTAACCCACTAGCATACCGGACCACCCTCAACCTCTCATCCGAGTAGGTTTTAGCAACAAACCGGAGCAATCCCGTGAACTCCCTCGAATATTCCTCCACCGACATATCACCCTTCTTAATGGTCAAGAATTTCTCATGCATTTTCTCCAAATCCCTCTCGGGACAAAACTTCTTTTTCAACCTCGTGGTGAACTCATCCCACGACATCTTTTCAACCACCTCCTTCCCGAGGGTCTCATACACAATATCCCACCAAACCATGGCATCTTCTTTTAGTAATTGTGACGCATACATCACCATATCGGCATCCTTACACTTGCTACTACCGATAACCCTCTCGGTTTCCCGGATCCACCTCATCGTTACTTTCGGGTCCGAACTACCCGTATACACATTTGGCTTACAAGCCATGAAGGATTTAAACGAACAACCCTCTTTCACAATGGGCCTAGCCCTAGCATCACTTTGGCCACCCGTGGAGGATTTCCCCTCCCCGGTGCCACTACCCCCGGTTCTCTCATCCTATTTAGCCTCGGATTCACGGTCTCCACCTGATTTCTCCCGGTCTCCAATAATTCGGTGTACTTCCTCGGCCACCGTTCCCTTGATTTGATCAAGGAAAGTTTGGAGATCCGCCATGGTTACCGGAGTTCTATTAGCTCCGACCTCCGACTCACCCACCCGATGCATCGACGCGTGACTTTCTTGTTCAACCTCAACCTCTAAAGGAGGTATCTCTTCCACCCGGCCCTTCGGGGCTTTACCACTTCTTCGCGTGGTCACCATTTCTTTCAATCAAGACTATATGAAAGACATTTAACGTTTAGTACATTGTGTACAAGCCATTAGTCACATAAGACTCAATATCCAAAATCACATCAAATTTCATCGGTCCCCTAGGTTCAACCCTAAACTTAACATAAAGTCTCAAGGTCAACCTATGATCTTAAGGAATCTTATATTCCTAATGCTACAGTCTAAGACTAGGATGGTCGTCCAACCTAATTCACTTAAACTATAGCTCTGATACCAAGTTGTAACACCTCAAATTTTAATACAAAATATTGGCCAAAATAAAACATTTTATAAATAGAAGAACGTCCTCAAATTTGGATTTACAAAAACCTTGGTATGAAATCAGAGTATAAAAGTAGGTGTTACAAAATAGATCATAACCAAGCTAAGACTAAATCCAATCTAGGGTTCTTCTAATCTAGGTCCCGCATCTCTATCCATGCGTACCTAAGCCTTCGATCCCGAACCTGAGTACATAGCAAAACAAAACAAGGAGTACGTGAGACAAAAACGTCTCGTGAGCTACATGGGTTTAGACCCAAAAGTCAATAATAATAATAATCAAGTGACAAACAAACGAACATGTAAGCAATTACCCATCTATCTAGTCACCCTATTGTGACTCTAATACCTTGCTTTCCTAGCAATCATATCTAGTTGTCGGGACATCCCCAACCAACTAGAACCACATTAACTTATTAACTGGGGATCCCCCGCATTAACAAGCTTCAAGGTAAAGGCAAGAGGGAATCGCCCAATCTACCTATACCTGCCTTACTCACCGGACTACTTCCAGTTAGCAAGACTACTATCATGGAATGGGCCGATGGGGATCCGCCCAAATGCTCCCCATTCCATACCTCATGACCGGGGATCCCCCGAATCATCACATCATCTCTCCATATCATAACTCGATGGTTATGTCAATCTAGCTCTCGGCTATCACGTCTATCATCAAACAAGTTAGTTCAATACAACTATCGGTATAACTAACTACTAGCTACTAGTCTATACAATTAAGCAAATAGACCATAACACAAGTAATAAAAATGTATTTCATAGGCTATGTACTCGGTAAATTTCCACACGTACTCACCTTAGCAACTAAATGCTCCAACCGTATTCTTTCCGCCGGTTCCTTGTTCACAATTCGTCCACTTCAACACTTCACCGAATGTCTAAAACAATTATCACAACAAGATTATCAACACAAACTACTACCAATGTGTTCATCTGCCTCTAGATAACACCCATCAATCCATTTCCCCCAAATATGGTGATTTACCAACCCTAGGTTTAACAATCTCAAGATTCTTACAAATCTTAATCATACACTTGTTTCCTTTGTTAAAATACCTTCTACAAGATGTAAACAACCTTTATTTAACCATAATTCGCCAACCCAATAACTAGGGTTTCAAACCCAAGCCAATAAACCCATAGATTTAAAGCTACAACTACAAGGGAGTGAAGATATACCTTAAATCTTCAACTAGGAGTGAAGAATTACAAGATTTGGCCAAGAATTCGGCTCCAAACGATGCTTTACACTCAAAAACGTTCACACACTTGAAGAGAGAAAAACTAGGGTTTACAAATGCAATAAATGACATGAAACCCGACTTTAATGCTTTCAGCGACGGAGATCGCGTCGCTATCTACAAGATAGCGGTGCTATCTCGATGTCCGCCAGAAATCGCGTCCGGTTTTCGCGTCGCGATCTCCACGCGATCTCAAATTCGCGTTTCCCCTTCAAACGCTCTTTCGGGTTGCTGCTTAAAGATCGCGTCACGATATCCCAGATAGCGGCGCTATCTGGGCAATGCAGCTGGGCTGCAGTTTTTGTTCCCCCTTTCGATCTAGTTTCGTTCATAACTTTCTCATACGGTATCCAAATGACACGAAACCAATTCCCACGTTCTTTAAACGATTTATCCTTATTTATCATATTTTTATACAATTTATTTATTTACAAATTTCGGGTCGTTACAGTGATAGAGCTGGTTTTGGCAAGACCAAGGTTAAATGTTACAACTGTAGCAATCTGGGTCACTTTGCCAGAGAATGTCCAAGCAAAGATCAAAGATCAAGCTACAACAAAAACAGCACGTCCAACTCAACTGCCTTAGTATCTCAAGAAGGACAAGGGTATGACTGGAGCTTCCAAGCAGAAGAACATGCACAGAACCAAGCTCTCATGGCCTTTACTACTGATCCTTCTACTACTGAGGTACATTCTAAATCTTGCACTCCTGAATGCATTAAATCGTACAAAGAATTAGAAAAACTAAATAAAGAAACTCTTGAAGAGATGATTTTAAATAGAAACAGAAGAATTGAATATAATGGTTGTATAGCTGATTTAGAAAACCAAATTAAAATCTATAAAATAACTGATCAAAAGATAAAAGATGAATTGCTACAAACCACTTATGAAAAAGAACATATTGAATTGAAATTAAAAGAAACTTTGATCAAACTTGAAGAATGTCAAAGGGAACTAGAGCAGAATAAACTAACCATTAAAAAATTTGAAAGAAGTTCTAAAATTGTCAATGAGTTAACTAGTAATCAAACTACAGAAAAAGTTATTCATGGAGTGGGATATCATGCAGTCCCACCTCCAACAAATTTTATTCCTCCATTAAAGTCTAGTACATAAAGAGTTTTAAATGATTTAAAAATTGAAAGTCAAACTGAAACTGAAACCAGTAATGAATCAAATGAATCTTCTGATGATGATCAAACAACTGAATCAAATGATACTAGTTTTCACACCACACAAAGTCAAACTGAATCCCCAAAATACAACTCAGAAAATATACCTACAATTTTAAGAAGGGGAAATCAAAGGAATTTAAACCAATTAAAAGAACAAAGAAAACCTGAAAATTCTAAATCAACAAAATTATCATGCTTAATTTGTAACAAGGTTAACCACATAGCTAAAAACTGTCACTTCAATCCTATTAACAATCAAGAATTTAAAGAATTCAAAATCAACAAAGAAAAGGAAAAAACCTTAAAATTAAAACAAACTAAAGAATCAAAAGAAAAGAAATCTAAAACACCAAACCAAAAGGAATTCAATAAACCATGTGCTGACACTCATAAATTTGGAAGAACTGCACCACGATTTGTGCAAAATACCAGGTATAAAAGTCCAAACAGAAGCAATTATTTTAAAAACAATGGAACAAAAAATCGTTTTCCTCAATTTTCAAAGTTTTCAAACATCAGTAGAAACTATTTCAGGTTTACTACTGGTAAAAACCCTAATTACAATGATGTCTGGTATAACTACAAAAACACTACTGATTATGCTCAAAACTCATATTACCCAAACACTACTGGTCCATCAGTAGTAAAATTCTCAAAAGCTAAAAACTACGGGTATAAACCTAGATCAGTAGTGACTCAAAACATCAGTACTAAGTACAAAACTGCATATAAGACTCATTCAGTTAAAAAGACTTATTCTTCAAAGGATGAACCCAAGACAAAACAAGCTTGGGTTCCCAAAATTAACTAATCCTGTTACTTTATGTGCAGAGTATCCAGATCCCTGAAGAAGGTAGAACATGGCATATTGATAGTGGATGATCTAGACACATGACTGGAAATCTTCAAATACTTAGAGATTTCAAGTCTTTTGAAGGAGGGTATGTTGCTTTTGGAGAAAATCCTAGGGGAGGTAAGATTACAGGTAAAGGAAGAACCTAAGAAGATTCAACAAGCTATGAAAGATTCAAACTGGATCATAGCAATGCAAGAGGAACTTCTTCAATTTAAGCTGCAAGCTGTATGGACTCTTGTACCTCTACCAAAAGGAAAAAGGGCCATTGGAACAAGATGGATCTTCAGAAACAAGAAAGATGAAAGAGGTATAGTAATCAAGAACAAAGCAAGACTTGTAGCCCAAGGTTACACACAAGAAGAAGGCATTGATTATGATGAAGTATATGCACCAGTTGCCAGAATTGAAGCAATCAGAATATTTCTGGCATATGCTTCATACAAAAGAATCAAAGTCTACCAAATGGATGTAAAAAGTGCCTTCTTGTATGGGAAAATAGAAGAAGAAGTATATGTATGTCAACCTCCAGGCTTTGAAGATCCAGAACATGATGACTATGTGTACAAACTAGACAAAGCTCTATATGGCCTTCATCAGGCACCTAGAGCTTGGTATGATACATTGTCCTCTTACCTATTGAAGAACAATTTCAAGAGAGGTGCCATTGACAAGACATTATTCACAAGGAAGGTCAAAGATGATATTCTACTGGTCCAAATATATGTAGATGATATCATCTTTGGATCAACAAATGATCAATTGTGTAAAGAATTTGAAGAACTGATGCAGATCAAGTTCAAGATGAGTTCAATGGGTCCAATGAATTTCTTTCTTGGACTCCAAATCAATCAGAAATCAGATGGTATTTTGATCAATCAATCAAAATATGTCAGAGATATCTTAGAGAAGTTTGCAATGAAAGATAGCAAAAGTGCAAGCACTCCAATGGAAACTCACAAACACCTACATCCTGATGTTGAGGGGGAGGATGTAGATGAGAACCTTTACAGATCAATGATAGGATCTTTGATGTATTTAACTGCATCAAGACATGACATTATGTATAGTGTTTGTGTATGTGCCAGATATCAAGCAAAACTAAAAGAGTTACACTTACAAGCAGTCAAAAGAATCTTCAGATACTTGAAAGGAAAACCCTCACTTGGTCTTTGGTATCCACATGCATCACCATTTGAACTCATAGCCTACACAGATAGTGACTATGGTGGTGAATGCCAAGACAGAAAATCTACTACCGGTGGATGTCAATTCTTTGGATCAAGGTTGGTGTCATGGCAATGCAAGAAACAAACCAATGTTTCAACTTCAACTACTGAAGCAGAGTATGTAGCTGCATCTGCCTGCTGTGCTCAAGTACTGTGGATTCAAAATCAACTCCTAGACTTTGGTATCTCTATACTTAAAACTCCAATTTTTATAGATAATCAAAGTGCAATCAGTATTGTGAATAATCCAGTAAAACACTCTAAAACAAAACACATTGAAATTAGATTTCACTTTATAAGGGATTGCAATGAAAAGAAATTAATTAAAGTAGAGAAAATTCATACTGATAATCAATTAGCAGATCTTTTTACAAAAGCATTTGATATAGGAAGATTCAGCTTTTTGGTTAGCAGTATTGGAATGATTTTAATAAGTTAAGTCTAAAAGGAAAAACATGTGTAAAATGTTTTGTACAAATTTTAACTTTAATCTTTTGTTTACTACTGGTTATTCATTACTACTGATCTTGTTATTTCTTCCACAATATAGTACTGATAGGGTTTCTCAGTAGAAATTAGGTCAAGTATAGAAACAAAGGTTACTACTGATGTTTCTACTACTGATACTTAGTTACTACTGATCGGCCGTTATCTGTAAAATACGAAAATTACATTACTGACCCTCATGAAAATAGCCGTTGTGTTATTATTCGAAGGATATTTTGGTCATTTTCAGGTTTAATCGAAAAATATAAATAGCAGACTGAGATTAGTTTAGTATTATCTTCTCCTCGATCTGATAAACCCTACGCTAAACCCTAATCTCTGCACAATCCGATCAAAACCCTCCATCAGTAACAACTCAATTACTTCCACAAATCTGAAATTCGTGCATAATCGATCACTCTCTCTGCAAGATTCATACCAAAAGATCAAAATCAAGCACAATGGCAACCCTAAAATCACTCAATGTCAATACTGATCTTAAATATTCCGAATTCCACAATATGTGTGCCTTCTTAAGAAATCCAGATGGTACAAAGGATTTTCGACCTATTGTGATGTTCCTAAAGAACTCATATATAAAGTTTGCTCTCACCATCAATCCTAAAGCATACCAACAACACTTAGTTGATTTCTAGACAAATGCTGAAAGAGTTGAAGACTCCAATATGTCCAAAATCAAGTCTATTGTAAATGGAAAGGAGATCATTATCACTGAACAATCAATCCGCAATCATCTTCAACTCAATGATGAGTCAGGTATGTTCTCTCTTCCAAAGGAAGATCTTGTTGAAACTTTAAAGAAAATGGGGTATGAAGGAAGACTGGATATAGTTACTTTTCAAAAGGGTCTTCTTTCACCTCAATGGAAGTTTTTGGTACATACTATTCAACATTGTATCTCTCCAAAAAGAAGTACTTGGAATGAGTTCAACAAATCAATAGCATCTGCTGTTGTTTGTCTGAGCACAGGACAAGTATTTAATTTTTCAAACATGATATTTGAGGGAATGCTTGGAAATCTGTCATCCTCAAAATTTTTAATGTATCCAAGATTTCTAACTCATATAATAAACTGTGAATTACAAAATTTGTCAACTCCCAAAACCATTTTTGTAACACCAGAATTAAACAAAAAGGTTTTTGCAAACATGAGAAAACAATTTAAATTTTCTGGTAAAGACACTCCACTATTCTCAAACATGATCTATGATCATCCCCCAACTGGAGAAGGTTCAAGTCACCCAATTTAACCCCAACCCACTCCACCACCAAATACAACCCAAACAGAACCCATTCAGTCCACTCAATTAAATGAACCAACAGATGTCCTGCAAGTGTCCCAGGTACATGAGATTAATCCCAGAGTGCTACTCTTCACTCTGAGGAAGACCAGACCATAGCCAAACAAATTTCAATCAAATATAAAAGGAAGAAAACTTCCTTAAAGGACACCAGGGGACCAATTGAGTCAATCCCAGACTCCAAGAGTTGACCTCACAGGAGGAGAGAGGTCATGAGGAAAGGGCTCTCACTAGTGATGCCCCAAAGGTGGGTGCACAGGATAGTGAGAACATCATTAGGACCCAGACCTCGGCAACTCTTAGTGATGACTCAGAATTTGAGGAATTACTGAGAGGACCCCGGTGCCAAGAAACCACAAGGGGGGGGGGGGGGGGGCATTACTGCTTCTTCTAGGAAGAAGAGTATGTCCAAACAACCCATTTCATCACCAAGAAGTGATGAGGGTAGAACAGAACCAATTGAATTGACGGATAGGATGGAAAACCTTAAAGCCAATGTACCTAATGAGCCCAATGATCCACCTAAATGGGCTGAGGGCAGTATTAAACAAACTAAATTGATGGATAGGAAGGAAAACCTTAAAACCACTGTACAACATTGTCTGAATTTAATAAACTCTCAAGGAAAAACCATGGCATATATGAAGTCTTATATTAATACTCTGAACAGAAGACAGAAGAGGTTCGAGTTAAAACTTCAAAGGCAATCTAATTTGATCAGAAAATTGCAGAAAAAGATTGCAGATAGTGAGGCTCAACAGGTTGAGATCACTAAGGGGGAGAAAGATCAAATTCAAGAAATGATAGATCAATCTATAGCAGCAGCAGCCCTCCTCAATTTAAAAGAAGTCCATGGTGAAACAGGTCAAAGTTCTGGTGAAAACCTGTATAAAGAAATGGATGAGGATGTATTTGTGTCTGCAAACCAATCACAAACAGCAGAACAAATAAACTCTCCAGTTACTTCTAAGGTCATAGAGACTACTGATCCTATGGTTATTACTGAGGAAAAGGATCAAGAGGTTGTTACTACTGGTCATGATGAAGAGACAGATACACCAGTAGTAAATGCTCCAGAAGAAGACATAATGGTTACTACTGATGCCCTAGCAGTAGTAACTACTGAAACAACCTCACCAGTAGTAAATCAATCACAACAACTGGCAGTAATAGAACAAGAAATTATACCAGTAGCAACCACATTGGTTACCACTGAAGAGGAAGAAGAAGAAATTCCAGAGCTTATGAACGTGAACGTTTTGTTATCATCACAAAACCTCCAACTCCTGATCAACCACTTATCATACCTGACATTGATGATAATGTGAACTGGTTTGAAGTTGATGAATGTGCACTTCCTCCACATCCCAAGATTCTAACAGAAGATAAGATTAAGTTATTTTCTCCATCAATTGTAATTACTGGTATTCCTGATATGAAATACACTCCACCTCCATCTATACTTCCAGCATGTATTAGAAAAGGAAAAGAAATTTATGATGATGATTATCCCAACAGAGCTTTAGGTCATCACATGGTAAACAAAATGAACCATGTCAGATCTGCTAAACAAGCCAAATGGAAAGTGGACCATATGAGGTACTTAAAGAAAGTGGCTATTACTCAAGCTCTTAAAGACAAGAAACAGGCTGAAAAAGAAATATTGAAAAATCAAGAAAATCAAGAAGCTGAAGTACCTATTCCACAAATAAAAGGAGTTCTGGTGGAAGATCAAAAAGCTGAATTTAAAAGACATAGAAAAATTGAAGAAGAACACTTAAATTGTCTTGAAGAACTGGTAGCTGAATGTAAAAGAGTAAAAGGTGAACTACCAGATGACATATTTGAACAGAAAAAGAATATGATTGATTTTCTGAAGTCAAATGGGCATAGTGCAAAATCTTTTGGCAGAATGAGAATGATTACAATAGTAGATAAATATTGTACTGCCAAGAAGAAAGAATTAGCTGAATTAGAAGCAGAAGAAGAAAAAGCAAAGGTTTTAATTGCAATAGATCCAACAATCATTCAATCTGGAACACTAACTCCTGGTGAAACTTCTAAACCCCAATCAAAGAAAAGAAAGGCTCTTCCACAGGAACAGAAAATCAACAAGAAATCAAAACAAACAGAACAAATTATTCCTGTTCTTGAAATTCCTGTTGCTCCCATTGAAGACAATCCAATCATCAATTGGAGAGTCATTAATAATAATGTGATAGAAGTTATAAGGGAAGACAGATAAGTCCAGAGATTTACTGGATGGAAGCCAATGGTCAGATCTTGTTCAAGAAGTGATATAATCAAAGTACTGATTATTGGAAAACCTAGAATGGATAAAAAGAAATGGAAGAACTCTGGAGCTGGATACTTAACCAAAATGATTGATGTTGCATTTTATCCAGAAAATTATCCAGAAATATTATCAAACACAGAAAATGTGTATGCCTGGAATGTGTTACCCACAGTAAATATGTACTTCTTTGAAAGATCAAGCAAAAACTGTGAACTGTACTTATATGAGAAAGAATATCCACATTCTGAAGAAACAATGTATCAGATATTCACAAACACAATGATGAAACCTTATGATGAGGTAATGTTTCGAGAAAAACTTAATTATTTTATCAAAAGAAACAGCAAGTATATTATAGCTCAAAGGAAGAGGCAAAATCAAAGAACACTTGAGAAACGAGCTGCTTTAGAAGAGCAAAGGAAGAAAGAAGAAGAAGAAACTTGATTAATTCAAAGTGAATTAATAAGTTTAGGGGGAGATTGTTGGAACTTAAACGATCTACTACTGATAATTGAATTACTACTGAAGAATGCAAGTTACTACTGATCTCGGAAGTTACTACTGCTAAAGGCAAATACTACTGATGATCTGATTTACTACTGATGAGTGTATCTGGAACAGATCAAGTCCGAGATTCTAGTAGAGTTAGTTACGGAATGTAAATCTTTATGTAATTCAATTGTAATCGATTCCTAGAATAACTAGGTTAATAATGTAGGCTTCAAGGACTATTATATATAGTTCCTTATGAATTGTAAACATACGTGTATTGATCGAACGAATTAATACATTGAAGCTTTTTGTGATAAACTGTGTTCTTCGATTTATTCTTATTCAGTTGCAGTTTATATTATTCTTAAACTAATAACATAAGTGTTAATCCGCTGTAACTTCTTGTGTTAGTAGATCTGAGTTTCAAATAACTTGATTGTTATTCGATCCTGACATTGGTCGTTCAAAAAAAAAAAAAAGAGGAAAGAGAGTTATTGGATTACACATGTCATCTTGTAGTAACTATCACCATTAATTATGCACAATTAGTAAATATCAATATTATTTCTCAAATGAGAATACCATCTAGAAGATTTTTTTTTATGAGTTTGTACTTCTAATCCAGACATGTGATATAATTAACATTAGTGAGCGTGTTTCGTATGAAATGGCCAATAAAATTAGACCGACATAAATTCCGAAAAACTATCCATAATGTCCAAATCGCAAAATTAATGAACCCAATAAAGCAGATTCAAGGCACTCGGCCCACTTGAACCAAAGTGGCTTACTCCAACATCTCTTTAGAGTTTAGAGTATGACATTCATTTCCACAAATACATGTCTAAATTCACATTTTTTAGTGCATTCTGTTTTGAAATTGGGTTTTTCTAATATGTGTCATATGGTCACACATCAAAGCACATTTAATGAAGTCGTTATTTGATAAATAATATATTGAATAATATCAATAAATTCAAATTTTTATCTTTTCAGAATTTACATTAAATATGATTTTATGTTTAAATGGAAATTTTATGTTCAATGATTCCACGTTAATCTAAATCTACGGCACACATTAGGAAAACACTTTGAAATAAAGCTATGTTTCTCTAATTCGTATCTCCCTTCAATTTGTTGCATCAAACATATCATTCACGACACAAACACGTCGAGCAACTCGTCAAAACTCATTGGGGGAAGACACCAGTGGCACCATGTATTCCTCCATCTTGTCGGTAGGCAATTTGTCCCCCTACACGACGAGTTGTTCTCCTCGCGGGGGGGGGGGGGGGGGGGGGGTGGGGATGAGTTTTAATTTTAATATTTTATTGAATGGAGATGAGTTAGTGATGAGTTGTTATTGACACGACCTTGTGAGTAACCCGTCGATATGAAAGACGGTGATGTGACATAAGTTTGAGAATGAGTCATTGTTGGGAGATAACTTAATTATATATTCTCAATATCTATATGATTTGTGCCCTAAGATTACAATTTATGACCACAAATCACGTAAAACTAAGTTTAATTGGTTCCATTTTCATAATTCCCGTCAATATAAGATACACATGTTAAATACGCCTAACTTTGATATATACGTTCTTTTAGTAACAAGTCAATTTAGATAAATAAATGACCTAGCAACAAAATAAACATAACAGAGTGACAAAATCATTCAAAGTAGGCTAGTATTTAGGACATGCTAAAATTTGTACACCTCGAAATTATACTTCACTCACCAAAACTTTTGCTTTAGTATGTTTGTACAATTTGGTTCAATGTTTGTACGTTATAGTATATGAATTAATTTTTGTTATATATAAATCAACTCCCACTTTCTAAAAATATGTTTTTCTTAGTATCCAACGACATTATATCGAATTCTGCCTCTACCTTAAAGAATTTATCATTTTTACATCGACACACCAACGCCGACTTAAGACACGTAAAACCTTCAATTTAACTAACATTTCATCTTCATTATTCGTCTTTGACAATCCGCCAACTTTATGTAAATTTCTGTCTGATTCTTTCATATTTATGATTTCCATGACAAACTTAATAAGCAGAGTGTGATTTCTCAATCAACTTGTTTTAACAGTTATGTAAAATGTTGCATTAATGTCTCGGTTAACCTAATGACACTATATTTCGACATGAATAACCACCATAAACATTTTTTGGTGTTTTATAATATCTTTACTTCACATTTTTGTCTCACACCTAAAATTTGAACAAAATGGGGCCCGGATGTTTTCCCAACTAGAAAATGCAATAAATTGTGAGTTGTTGCAAGGGGCAATAGACACACATCACATGATCATTGGAACATGTCATCATACTTTACAACTATGCAAAACAACTATACAGGGCCCGACAAAAGCAAGTTCACGAGGAGTAATGTATATACTTCTTCCAATTTAAAATAAGTTATATAATTTAAAAATTATATTATTGAATAAAAATTATAAGACACACATCCACTAACTATCTAAAAGGTATATGATTCATTCTATACTAACCATCAAATTAATATAATGTATTTACTTCCTCTAATTTAAATATTATTAACCGCACTTTATTTAAAAAATGTATGACTCATTTTTTACACTTTTTTTAACAACAAGTTAGTAAGTTAGTGGTTCGAGTCATGCAGTGACATCCAAGCGGACAGTATGCATTCCTCAAACATCTCCTTTTTTAGGGAATAAATCCCATCACTTTTTTTTCTCCTAATGAATACCTCCAACAAATTTTGAACTCAAAACCTCTTGAATGCAAACACCCCAAGGTATCCTTAGTGGCCAATTGATCTAGACCAATTAGTTATGACTAATTTTTTACTAACCATCAAATTAATATAATCTAACCATTATTATAATTTTTTGGTTTAAAACCCATGAAAAAACAATGTATTACTTATGTTAAATCGGAGGAAATATTAGTTTAGGGTCTATTACGATATTAAATATAATATAAAATTTAATTACTTATGTTATAATTTTATAACTTACAAATATTACATTTTTGGTAAATTGACACTTTACTATACACACCCATACTTAAAGGGAGGTGATATCACCACCACAAAAGTTACTTCTCACACCATAACATAGCGGTGTCAAATTTGTACCGAACAAAACCAACCAACATGCTACCAACCATACCACTTAAAGTTGGCCAATATGTTGGTAGCCAACATGTTTAGTTGGTAGTACCGTCCGTACCAATCGAGTATTCATGGTACGGTAACGGTACAAATATTTAAATACCATGGTAGTACCGTACCAACCAATATATATATATATATATATATATATATATATATATATATATATATATAACATATACATATATATAAATTAATTCTTACAATATATACTTACATAAATTGTGGTCTAATTTATATCTTTAAATATCTCTCCACCATACAATATATATAATTGAATTTTTAAAATAAATAATTTTTATATAGCATTAATAAATGATCATTTTATTTATCTTGTATTCGAGTTTGGGAAATTTATTAATATGTTTTAAATGATGGATGATGGTAAAATATCATATTATAAAAATATATGTTGTTTTTAATATTTTTTTAGTTTCATATTAGTTTGTAATCTTGGTATACAGTACCAATTTGTACCAACCAACACTGTTGGTAGCCAAACAAATTGGTACCAAGTATACTTGGTATGATACTGGTACTTAAATTAGCATACCAACTATAGTTGGTACGGTACACGATATGAAAAAAAATATATGGTACCGTACCATGTTCACCCCTACCACAACATATGTTTTGATATAGTGATACAGTCTGCTTTAAAATTTATATAGTATAGTAAGAAATAATTTATATGGTGTAGATATTACTTCTTATACTTAAAGGGAGTTCATTTATGTACCACAACTTTTAATGTCCACACAACAAGTTACAAGTTTTACAATTAATTGTACAACTGCTTAATGTAACACTTGTGATATAAAAAAAATTTGTGTTGTATAAATCACTACCTATACCTAAACCTTTGCATACATCTTACAAATATTACAATTTTTGGTAAATTGACACTTTACTATACACACCCATATCTAAAAGGTAGTGATTTTTACACCACATAATTTAATCCATCTACCATAACAATTGCATTATTTAGTTGTACAGTATGCAAAATTACTTGTACAGTGTGATAAATGCATCAAAAAATGTGGTAGGAAAATTAATTCCCATACCTAAACCCTTGCATACATGGCACATGAATTATGGGACCCATCATCTCCCACTTATCAAATTTATGGACAAACCAATACCAAACTCTTAGCACATAACATAATTAAATACTCAAAAAGAAAATGACAAAAGAGATGAAAGTGGTGAAGAAGATAAGGAAGCATCTCTAAACAGTTGTAAGCAAACAATTTCTCCTTCTGTCATGCTAAAAGGGGTGTTTGTGCTCGCCTTTTAAAGCTAGCTTTTTAATATTGAATAATTAAAAACAAATAACCATTATCAATGAAACAAAAACAACAGAAAGAAGATCAATAAAACAAGAACTAAATGAAACTTATAAAACCGGCTTAGCCGTGTGTGTATACTCTATTTCCTGAGAACCAAGTACAATGTGAATTCAACAAATTACTTTTCATTTAAACAAACTTTAATCATAAAAAAAAAGGATTAAAACTACAACAATTTCAAGTATATAAAACAAATGGTACCAATTACCACCATTGATGAACAAGAACTCCTCTATTTCTCAAAGACTTAAACAAATTTAAACATTGCCCATAAGTCCTGTGATATTTCGGACTCCTGACACCAGGACAACATTTCTGCCACCGATTATAATGGCATTCAAGAAACACTTCATCAATCAAACAAATCGCACCCGTTTCAATCAATTTCGGGATCAAATCAAATTCCGTCCCTTCAACATCCATCTTCATCACCACAAAATCATCCTCACTCACCGTGTTCTTCAACCAGTTTGCAAAGTCAAACCCCTGGATCACATCAGTTGACCCGACAATCCCGCCACCCGATTTCACGGGCTGGATCCGGCCCATTCCTCTGCCTTTTTCCACATTTTCGTCCCCCGGTGTTTGGTTGATTTCAAATACTAAAGTCTCGTTTTTCACCCATGCTGCGTATGGTAATAATGTGACGCCTTTTTTGGACTTGTATTGATCGTGAAAATGTTTATCGGCTTCAATTGCGTATATATCAAATGTTTTGTTTTGTTTCGGGTATTGTTTTTTGAACCAGCTAACTATACTTGAACCATAGCTACGAGCGCCAACGTCTATGTATACATACCTCTGCTTGAAATTGATGTCAGCCATTGATGGCAGATATTTCACATTTTCGATGTTTCTCTTCAGAGTAATCCATGGTTTCAATGGTTCTGACTCAATCAAAGGCTCGGATTTCCTTATTAATTCTTGTTTATACCCAGGAACTAAGCATCGATTGATCGGACTGGTATCGGTTTTAGCCCTAATTTTGAGGTCTATTTGTTTCTTCATTATGATTTCGTGAATTTGAGGCATATCGGAATCGAATCCGGCGATGTTACGAGAGCGTATGAATTTACAACAATTGAATAAACGAATGAAGGAATTGAAACTATATGTATCGTTAGAAGCAGTGTGAACGACGACATACCCTTCGGGTTTAAGCGTACGTCCAATTTCTGATGCGAATTCTGCTGATTTCTCCGATCTGTCCAGAGCTCCGTTGCCGGAAAATATAAAATCAAAAGTATTGTTGTTAAACGGATGGCGAAACCCTAAACCGTTGATTACAAGCGGTTTGAACGCTTTTTTATAGATTCCGACGGAATCATCAACGCCGATTTCTCTCAGAGCATACACGTCTTCTCCAAGTGGCGTTTCGACGGAGAGAGATTTCGATTTCGTGGACAGGAAGCCATCGACGATGAGATCCTGAAACACGGTGATGTAAAACATGACGCGTTTCTGGAACTCCGGTGATGAGGCGGCGGTAGGGTTGAGGGTGACAGAGGAAGAAGAACCGAGATGTCCGCCGGCGGTGGTGACAAGGTTTTGATTTTCAGGCGATGTGGAGGAGAAGAAACAGAAATCATCGCCGGCACGGCAGGATTCGCCTCTTAGGGTAATGACGTAAGCAAATCGAACGCCGACGACGCATAAACAGAACAACAGAAATCGAACGACAACGTTTCGGAGGAAGCCGGAGGCCAGCTCCATCAGAAAATTGAGAGAAAAAAAGAAGGAATTGAATAAATGTAGGTTGAATTAGGGTTTGTACAAGGGGAATATTACTACTACCTGGAACAGAAACGGGCGGAAGTGTGGTTAGCTCCGACGAGGGTGGAGTGAGGGTTCTGAAAGAATTGGATGATGAAATGGGAATAGAAATTGTTCATCAGAGAAGGGTTTTTGCAGGGTGAATTCATGGGTTAATGTTCTTCATCGTCATTCACCGAAGAATTTTGGAATTGATTTTATGTGTTTTTTTGGATGGGAGGTTTTGGATTTTGGAATTGATTGAGATGAAGAAGAAAAGAGGGTTTTGGAGAGAGAAAAATGATGAGTGGGGCCTGAAAACGGTGTCAACGCGGATTACTACTATTATTACACCGAGTGATTATTGGAAATTATTTCTCTTTTCATCATTTCCATATAATCAATTCATAAGTAGTGAAAACAAATAATATTTACACTATATCGCATTGTAAATAAATGATATATTTAATTTTTCACAATCTTTTAGGTAAAAGATTAAAATATAAGTTAAAAATGATTAAAATGTAAGTTAAAAAAGATTAAAATTGATATATATATAGTTGAGAATAAAGTATTGTTTGATATGAACAAAATGATTAAGCGCCGAATAATTCAACAGTCTGAATGATTAAGAGGTTTTGTGTAAAAAAACTTGTTTTGAACGTGAGAAAAAAAATTTTATAAAAATTTTAACTGCTTAATGATTCAATATATGTTCTAAGGAAGAATGATTCAACATATTTTTGATATACCATTCATCATATACTTCATTCAGATGCGCTAAACAAACGCACTGAATGCTGAATGATTCAACACTCAGCGTTGAATGGTTTCATTAAGCTGCAAACAAACATCATCTTAGTCTCGATCCTTTCAAACAAAGTAATATAAAGGTGAGCTCGATCCAAAAACTGAATCGAACCGAAACTGATAGAACAAAAATCGATAGAAAACGAAACCGAAAATGATGAATTTTCAAAACCGAAACCAAACCGATAACATGTTATCGATTTTGGTTCGGTTCAGTTTCGATCCGGTTCGGTTCAGTTCAGGTTTTTAGGCCAAATGTTCATCCTTATTCGAAGACTGGACCGAACCAAAACTAACATAACTGAAACTAAAAATGATAAATTTTCAAAACCGAAAACGAACCGATAAAATGTTATCGGTTTCGTTTGGTTTTCGGTTCGGTTCGTTTTTTTCGGCCCAAATTTTCACCCCTAAAGTGATCTTAACAATTAAAAATAAAAGTAAAGGTAAAAAGATAATTTCATTATATTAAAATGAATCGTTAATGGATGATGAGTTTTATTTTTTACCAAATAAAATACTTCCTCCGTATCAAAATAAGTGACACAAATTAGCATACACGTTTTTTGAGGTAAAAGATTAAAGTAGATGTTAAAATAGATTAAAGTATATAGTTAGTGAAGAATGAGTCCCACTTTTCTTGAATAAAATGATATTAATGAGTTTTAAAAGTAAAAGTAAGGGTATAAGGGTAATTTCACTTTATTAAAGTGGATAGTTAGTGGGTATGTGTCCCATTATTTTTACCAAATAAAGAAAGTTTTAAAAGTGTGTCACTTATTTTGATACACCCTAAAATGGAAAGTGTGTCACTTATTTTGATACGGAAGAAGTATGTTTTAAAGTGTGTTGTTACTTATTTTAAACATTCATAAATAGAAAATGTATCATTTATTGTGATATTAAAATAGTATAAGAGTAATATTAAATATATTTTTAACTAAATAAATTTAAAATTATATTTAAGAATATTATAATGATACATAATAAAAATCAAAAGTGAGGAAAATAAGAAATAATAAATAAAACACAATGAATAAAGTAAATATCATTACTTTTTGAATAATAAAAGATTTAACAATATATGAAGCTTAAATATCAAATCTCACCGGGTAATCACTAAGCGCAAAGTATGGTGACATTAAAATCATGTTATAAGTTTTTCGTTCTTTTAACATAATTTTTAACATTTACTTTAAAACAATCATTTTTAGTTCAACATACTATAATATTAATTTGAAACTCACAAAAATTTATAAAATAATATACTTAACAAACAGAATAATTATAATGACAAGAACATTGATAATAATAATAATAATAATAATAATAATAATAATAATAATAATAATAATAATAATAATAATAATAATAATAATAATAATAATTAGAAAGATTAAATAAATGACATATTTAATAAACGTTCCATCCGAAACCAACAGTTTATATAAATGTGTTACATATATTAACTTTAATCTATTTATCTTCAACTCGAAAATGATTCATATAACCCGTTTAATTAAAATTGTTAAACATGTTAGCGAGTTAAACGAGTCAAATAGGTTGTTGTTATTCCACAAATTATAACAAAATTTCAAAATACCAAATTTACTAAGCATTCATTTTAACTTTATGTAAGTATTAATTACGTTTGAACTAGTAACTATAAATTAAGTATAAATACATATTTTTTAAAATATACTATAACATGTAATAATTATACTAGTTGGTGACTCATTTAAATTATATCGACTCGAATATAACTCGTTTAATAAATAAGTCAGTTGAGTTAACTCATGACTAACC
Source organism: Calendula officinalis (assembly GCA_963853835.1). NCBI lineage: Eukaryota > Viridiplantae > Streptophyta > Magnoliopsida > Asterales > Asteraceae > Calendula > Calendula officinalis. Next base: position 50,110,531 of record OY970820.1, on the reverse strand, counting down.
TGAAGGTTCTTTACCTCAACCCAAACTTATTGATTTTCGTATCGGTTTCAAGTTGTGTTTCATGTCTGATTAGAAATTATCACCTTGATCTAAATAATGTATCCGTTAGCGACGAAAACTAAAACGAGAATAATGTAACACTTGTATAGTTTACTCAATTAATAATATTTTAGGGAGTGAAGTAGAAGCACTTGAGCACCGATTATTGAAATAAACTTCGGTGTTTTTCTTTACAAGATTCCCTCTAAAAAAAGCTCAAGTTTCTTCCATACCATTCTAGTATGGACCCACGCATCGCATGTATTAATTGAGTACCTCGGTATGGTATTAAAGCTTCTCCTTGTCAAATGAAGCCTCTCCTCAACAAAATCAATACACTCCAGTAAATGAGTGACTTTAATGATCGCCAAAGCTACGGCGATACGGCGAATACATGTTAAGCGGAATAGCCAGTAGCCTGGTATGGTGTTAAAGGTTTTCACGACCACCAAAAATACAATAGCCATCGCTTACAAGTAACATTCCAGTAGCCCATACCGGTTGCTCTTACACAGATAGATGAAATTGTGATGATAATTTCTATGACATGAATTCGGTAAAAGAAAAAGTAATTACGTGTTGGATTTCTATGTTCAAAAATCATGGTGGAATAATATCGATAATATATGTTCTTAATAAATATTAGAAAACTCTTATATTTAATAAAAAAATAACTTATTTTACGAAAACATATTATTTCTAATGTTCTTCAAAATAAAAGTCATCTGATATTATTCATCTAAGTCATCTACAACTTGTAGACTTATATGTTCAAGTATTAAATGTTATACATTATATATATATATATATATATATATATATATATATATATATATATATATATATATATATATATATATATATATATATATATATATATATATGTTGAGTTTCAATTTTGAAATTGCAATTACTATCATGCAATTAATATTAATAATATTATAATAATAATAATAAACTTATTAAATTGTAAGCCCAAGAGTTTTGAAATAAATATAAATAATTATGATAATAAGATGTTCAATAAATAAGAGACTTTTCAAGTTGTATTAGTCTTACACATTAGCATCTATAAATACACATTCTCATATTGCAAAGATCTATAGGGCTTTTATTATATATTGTCGCTATTAATAGGTAATCCAATATAATCTTTATGATTTTGTTTTAGAGAGGGTATGTTAGTTGTTTTTTTTTAAATTACACAACATCTTTTGTATATATGTATAAGATTGTTATTCGTTGTTTATTTACATTTTGTATAAAAATTATATTATATAGTATATGCGATTGTGTATGATATTATCACAATTATTTAAGATGGATATCCTATCATGTTAATGGTCACAAATTGTTGTTCATTTGATTTGTTATTTTACTTTTAATCCTACGTAATTATCTTGAATAGATTAACCATTTCTTTATTTTCCGATCGCCTAAGAAAAGAAAGATCTTGTTGTTTCTTCTAATAGGTTTTGATCGTCATTTTTCACATCTTGCATTTCTCTAATTAGTAGGAAAATATTAATTAAATATAATGGTGGTTGTTAAATTGATGCTTATTTTCGTTTGTATATGTATAATTTATATATATATATAATAAAAAATTGAGTTTCAATTTGAAGTTTCATTTAATAACCTTGCATTTAATACATATTAAATAACCTTGCATTTAATAAAAAATAAAAATCCATACAAATAAAAAATAAAAACATGCATCAATTCAATAATGTTTTATAATATTTTGTATAATTATGTTTATTATAATAAATTTAGAATCAATATCTATATATATGAAAATTGAGTCTCAAATTTGAAGTTGCAATTAATATCATGCATTTAATATTTATAATAATATGATACAAATCAATTTATAAAAACAAACTCATTAAATTGTAAGACCAAGAGTTTTGAAATAAATATAAATAATTATAATAATAAAAGGTTCAATAAATAAGAGACTTTTCAAGTTTTATGAATCTTACACATTAGCATCTATAAATACTCATTCTCATATTATAAAAATTTTAACATTCTAAAGGTGCATCCAAAAGAAATACCTAACAAGTGGAGCCAGCAACAAAGATCTATATGCCTATTGTTATTTATCGTCGCTATTAATTGGTAATCCAACATAATCTTTATGATGAACTCTATAGGGCTTTTGTATTTTTTGAAGAAAAAAAAAATCATAGAGATGAACTCTTTATGATTTTGTTTTGGAGAGACTATGTTAGTTGTTTTTGTTTAAAATTACACAACCTCTTTTGTCTTTTGTATATATGTATAAAATTGTTATTCGTTCTTTACGTAAATGTTGTATAAAAATTATATTATATTATGATCTAATAATTATTATTATAGTATATGAGATTGTGTATGATATTATCAAAATTATTTAAGATGGATATCTTATCATGTTAATGATCACAAATTGTTGTTCATTTGATTTGTTATTCTACTTTGAATCTAATTAATAGGTTTTGATCGCCGTTTTTCACAACTTGCGATTCTCTAATTAGTAGGAAAATATTAATTAGATATATTGATGGTTGCTGAATTTATGTTTATTTCTTTTGTATATGTATAAAATATAAAAAATGAGTTTCATGTTGATGTTACATTTATTATAATATTAAATAAGTCATGTTAATAAATCTTGAGAAGCTCAATAGTTGTAAAATCAAGTGTTTTAACATAAACTTGCGATTATGTAATTAGTAGGAAAATATTAAATAAATCTATTGATGGTTGTTAAATTTATGCTTACTTCTTTTGTATATGTATAAAATATAAACATTGAGTGCCATTTTGATGTTGCATTTATCATAATATTAAATGATTCATGTTAATAAAGATTGAGAAACTCAACACTTATAAAATCAAAAGTTTTAACATAAATTATAGTAATGAATTTATTTTAATAATAATTTGGCAAACTCATTAAGTAAGACCAAGAGTTTTGTAATAAATATAAATAATTATAATAATAAAAAGTTCAATAAAATAAGAGACTTTTCATGTTTTGTGAATCTTACACATTAAGATATATAAATACTTATTTTCATGTTGCAAAATCTTAAGACTCTAACATTGCATCCAAAAGAAACATCTAACAAACGGAGTAAAGAAGAAATACTTTTAGCGATGCAAAGTAAAATTATATAGCACACTATCATGATGCAAATGATGTTGAGTTTCAAATGATATTATCTTTTACCCTAACAGAACATCGATTTACAAAAATTGAGTTTCAACTTTGAAGTTGCAATTAATACCATGCATTTAATATTAAATAATATTATATAAATCCATTTATGAACAATAAAAAATATTTAAACAATAACAAATTAATCAATTGTAAGATCAAAAGTTTAACCATAAATAATATTTAATAAACACAACAAAATAATGTTCATGTATTTCTGAATCACCAAAATAGTTGATATGGTTAAATATTAATTACATAGCAACAAACTTTATCGGTTTATTAAAATCAATCAATATAAAAAAATGCACGATCACAAGTATTTGTTAAAAAAACCCAGAACCGAACGAAAAAAATGGTTTTGTAGGGACTGAGGACCGAACAGATGATGCTCAGATTCGAACCGAGAACCGAGGCAATTTCTTTGACTTTTTCGGTTTTTTCCCGGCTTTGGACCGAACCAGACCGCTCGGAACCGAACAGGTTGGAACCGAGAACTGATTTTTCATAAAAAATAAAACCGAGAACCGAACAGATGGAGCTCGGTTCGGTCCGATCGGGTTCTACGGTCCAGGTTGGTTCTCGGTCCAATTTGCACAGGCCTACTTATGCATATGAAATCTATTTCAAGCTAAAGAAATAATTGCAATTAACATACACAATCCATATGACTCAATATAGAACAACAAACCTGAAAAATAAATACACATAAAGAACAACTTTGCTCATTTAGTAGAGTACTTGCAATCAAAGTTAAACATGTAACTGATCACGTTTTTCGTACTTTCCAGGTAATACCAGTAAAGTGTACACGATATGCACTTAAAATAACTTATTATTGTGATCGAAGCCCGTACATCGCACGAGCCATGCTACCTCGTGATATAATAAGAATTAACTAGTTAGTTATTTCCATCATTATGGCTAAAAACATATTATCCACTTTTAAGTGATTATACTTACTTCTTTGTTATTATTATTGTATACTAATAAGATGATAGGGTGATACCGAGGTACTAATCTTCAGTGTATGGTCATTAGGCATGTGTACAATCCAATAACCAAATCGAACTGCTTGGAACCAAATCGAACTGCTTGGAACCAAATCAAACTGAAAACCAAAAAAATGGTTTCTGCCGGGTTAAGGACCTAACTGATGATTCTTGGAGATGAACCGAACCAGACCGAAATTCTTCGGCCGGAAACGAATCGAACTAAGACCCGTGAAGTTTATTCGATTTTATCCGATTTTATTCGATTTTGAAACCGAACCAGACCGGATCAAGAACCGATTTTGCATGAAAATTAGAACTAAGAACTGAACATGTATAGCTCGGTTTGGTCATGTTCGCTCGGTCCATTTTGCACAAACTTAAAGGTCACTTACCGTCCTTAACATCTTCCACAATTTGAAACTTGTTATTAGATTGTCATCTGATTTGTTTGTTTGCATTAAATCCAATAATAGTAACAATACTCTCAGTTGCTCAACATTTACATTGCAACTTTTCAGTGAAATTAAACGTGCTACATATATATAAAATGTATTTCTAAGCTGTGCAGATGAACAAAGGTATATTTGTAGTCCACTCATCATATTATTGTTTATATATTGTCCATTTATTTATAGAAAAAAAGGAATCTAAAAATCGTGAATCTATAGAAAATATGATGAATATTTGAAATATATTATTTTAATGATAAATACACATACTCACTAAATCTATATCAATTTTGTCAATAACATGGTTGAACTCGCAACTATATAATACACATAATTATCTTAATATCGTTACACTATAAGTTTTTTGGTTTTGAAATATTAAATGAATATAAAAAAAGCATTATAGAAACGAAATTTCAGGCTTCTTTAAATAGGAGTTATACAAAGGGGACCAAAGAGATTTAGGTGGTGTTAATAATTGCTTCTTGAAAATATATCATGTGTTAAGTGATATTTAAAAAAACATGATAGAAATGACATTTGACTTCTATAAATTGAAGTTATATAAAGGGGACCAAGAGATTTAAGTGGTGTTTGAGATTATTTAATGAAAATATATTATGTGTGTTGTAAATAAACAGTATAATAATTAATGATTACAAAACGTGATTATGAATAAAAAAAATAGTGTTTATATTCGATTATGTTATTTGAAATTGCAATAACCAGATAATTAGTTTTTTTTAGTGTTTGGCAAACTTGATTTTGTGTTTTGAAATGCATATAATCAGTTTTCAAAACACTATAAGCACCACTTGCTTTTTCAAAACTCTATTTTGAAGACTATAATGCGCAAATAATTGATTATTTCAAACTTTTTTGCCAAATGCTTTTATTTATTTATTTATATTTTCAAAATACAACAAACAGATAATCTACTTCAAATCATAATATAATCACCCAGTGATTTTCCGATGGATCTAGAACACAGATTTTAAGGTTTCCCAGTTAAATCGTGGTCTTCTTGAATTGATGACCAAAGTAGCAAGTGTGAGGTGTTTCAATTCGCAAATAAAGAAATTACTAATTTTTATTGACTTTTAAGTGGAGTGAGCATGAGTCTGACTCAGACGCTTTTGACTTAAAACGAACATAAAACTAAAGTTCAGTTTTCGGAATCGTCAAACATCTGAATTCAATTTTTAGAGGTTTGGATTTTCGGTTTATCGGTTTAGTTTTTTGGTTATGGAGTTTTTTTAGGGTTTGTTAATGACAGTTTTAAAAACTGTCTCTAAAATGGTCCTAATTTATTGATGGAGTAATGGTCCTAAAATGCATGAGGCAGTGTTTATATTGATTTTGGCTTCTTATTAATAGCCCTAAGTGATGTCATTATTATTTTCCATTTTTTTCAAATTTTTAAATAGGCTGGATTTGATTATATTCCAAATAAAGTAATGGTATTTGTGTCTACTAAATATGCTTACTTATGTTGTGTCTACCAATTTGATCATGAGAAGTTTCAAAATCAAGAGATGATATGAAGAAAGAGAATTAGTGGATGACACATGTCAAGTTTAGAAGCGAGTATGCCTATGGTGGAGATGGTGGCCGGCAGAGGTTGGCGGTGGTGGTCGGCCATGTTGAATCACATGTGATTTAATACACATGGGGGGGGGGGTGGTGGTGGTGGTCGGCGACTCGGCGGTGTGCAATCACATGTGATTTAATACACACGTGGTGATGGTGGTGTTGATGTGTTAATTTAATCACATTTGATTCTGGAAATGGTGGTGATTTGGGGGTTCGATTGATCTAAATGTTAAAATTTGTTCCTCAAGACTTTATAAAAATCATAGACCTCCTTCAAGGTTTCACTGATTATTAAATCTTCTGATAAATACATGTTGAATAGAGACTAAAAACTTATACAATTATTGTCATATTCTCTTATATGAATCATTCACACCATTACACGATATTAAACTAGATTCATTTTTAACATGATTATATGAAAGTGGCCATAGAACAACCTAACTTAAACACTTTTGCAAGTCTGGGTCCCTCCCCATCCCGTATCTCGGAATGCCCATTGGCACTTCCATGAATAAATGCGAATCTTGGGCTCTTATATTAGAAAATTCTGCTCTAAACTTTCTAATTGGAAAGTTAAGTCGATGTCTATTGGTGGAAGACTTACTTTGCTCAAATCAGTTTTGGGTAGTCTTGGGAATTACTTTTTCTCGATTTTCAAGGCTCCGAAAAAGGTAATATCTAAGCTTGAAAGTAAATGTGCTAAGTTTTTTTGGGGTGCTTCGGATGATGGTAACGAAATTTCTTGGATTGCTTGGAAAACTATTTTGAATGAAAAAATGTAATGGTGGGCTTGGGGTTAGAAGTCTTAGGGCTTTAAATATTGTGCTTTTAGCTAAATGGATGTGGCGTTTTAAAAATGATACTTGCTCTCTTTGGAAGCGATCCATTCAAGCTTTTCATGGTGAAAACGGGAGTATGACCGGTATCAATTCCGTTGGTAAATTCCCGGGTCTTTGGAGAAATGTCCTAAAAGTTAATCAGGAGCTTCATAAAGTCAATATTCCTTTTGATAATTGGATTGTTGAGGTACCTACTTCTCATGGTTCCACTATTAGATGGAAGTGGGGCCATTGAGAGTAGTGGTTTCTTTACGGTTTCTTCTCTTAGACGTGCCTATGATAATTTAAACCTTCCTAGGGACCAAATCGAGAACTTCTCCTGGAATAATTGGATTCCTATTAAAGTATGTATTAATACTTGGAAGATTGGGCATCATCGCATGGCAACCAAGACCAATCTCGGTAATAGGGGTGTAACCTTCCTGTCGCATTTCTGCCCGATCTGCGATCAGGATGATGAGAACGAGGATCATCTCTTCGCCGACTGCACATTCGCTCGTGACCTCTGCAGATTGATCGGTGATTGGTGGGGGGTCGAAGTTGGGACCCTCACTTCGGTGGATTCGATGTTAAGCTGGGGTATGAAGACGGGCCTGTCCGGGAATAAGCTAAAAGCTTTTATCGGGGTGGTGTATGTTCTTCTCTGGGTCATTTGGAAAACAAGGAACGGGTTGGTGTTTAACCGATCCAACGGGGTCTCGGTGGATATTGCGTTCTCGGACATTCAAACGCAAGCTTTTCTTTGGATCAAGAACCGCTCTAAGTGCTCGTTTCTCGTGAATGCGTGGCCTATTTGGTTGACTAACCCGAGAGATTGTTTTTAGTTTTCCTTTGTCTTTTGGTGCTTCCGTTTTTGCTAGGTGTTTTGTTTGTTTTTTGTTGCTCTTCTTTGACTTTGGTTGTATTCCTTCTTGCTAGTCTCTTGCTAGCTTTTTTTATAAAAAGTTTTTTTTCGTGCCGGTCTTGAGGGTGATGGCATAGCCGAAGATCTTGAGTTCCTCCACCTTGCCGTTTCAAAAAAAAAAAAAAAAAAAAACAACCTAATTTATTATTGTAAAAAAAAACTAACAAAAAGATAAAAATAAATTAGTAAAATTAAAGGTCGGTATAAAGAGAAATTATAAATATTAGTAAACCTGAAGTGTTGCGAAAGATTGAGATGGGAAACAAAACGGAATGTACCGGATTTTTAGCACGTACAACCATCAAACCAGAGACCAAAGCAAGGCTCGACAAAACATAAAATTCCATAGTACGCCGTCCTTCCCTTAAATGGAACTTTCATGGCGGAGCAAGAACTAGCATGAAAGTCGATCTATTACAACCAGCGCGGTTGTTCGTATTTCATTTTATTCTTCCAAGCCCTTCTTTCTTAGAAAGGCACTCACCGAGTTACTTATGCTTTTTATGAAGTCGAGCTAGTGCTTGCTATCTAAGAATAACTCCATGGATCTCATCGGAAATGTTTGATACTTCTTGGGGCTTCTTTGGCGATCGTGAAGTATCGAAATTTTAATAAATTCAGATAATAATTTTATTAATTTATTAGATAACCATATAATTATCTTTTGGTTGCGTACAATTGTAAACTACTGGTGGTTATTTACTTTATTTTTGTAGTGAGTCACTTTTCTAGATGCGTATCCGGTACATATTATATAACTTATCATTATAAAAATCAACAACCTTTGGGTATTTTTTATTGGAACACATGTATTACTTGACTCTTTTCAAAAACATACATATTTTGTATTTCTTAAAGGGCATTATGATATTCATACATTTCATTGACCATGTGATATATATTATTCAAAAAGAGATCAAAGAATACATAACCTTGTTAACACTTACTAATAGGATATCATAACTATAACTGTGATAGCCTAGTTGTTAAACTTGATCTCTTAAATGATAAAGTTTCTAGAAGGTCTCGGGTTCAATCCCTGTTAGGAGCAAAAAAATACTTTCTGTGGCCATTTACCTATGCCGACTCAAGGCTACCCGCAAAACGGGTAGTCACACTGAGATTAATCCGCTCGCAAAGCGAGTCGGAACCCGGATTACCAGAAAAAATAATAAAAAATAGGCTATCATCAAATATACGTTTAGTTTAAAATTACATTTATTTTACAGGACATAGTTTCTAGTTTCTACTTGGTATAAGAGCATGTATATAATTTGTTTCATAACTTTCTGTATCTTTTGTTAAATTAGTTAGATTCATAATGAACCAAATAATTTTATGTTTTTATTAGTCCTGCAGGCAACGTTTAAAACTCTTATTTTAATAGTCTTGCAGACAACGTTTAAAACTCGTCTCTTAGTTTCCTATCGACACTTTATAAATGTTCAAATTCACAAATGCTTACTCAGTTTTTGCCAAGCACTACTTTTAAGTAATTTGGGTTCTAACTCATCATGCGAGCCAACTAATCGCAAGATTGTAAGTTTGTGGGGTTCCATCTTAAAACCAATTAGTTGTAAGATGAGTAGCCCAGGACCTTATAAGCACATTATAGGTTCGTTATTTGTCTAATGTGGGATATTACTCAACACGCCCCCTCACGTGTGGCGTCATTTTTTTTCGTGCCTAACACGTGAATATTTTATCGGTTACATGTGGTCCGTTTGGTCGTTTGGCCAACTACGCGTGAACCTTGCTCTGATACTATGTAAGTTTGTGTAGTTCCATCTTAAACCAATTAGTTGTAAGAGGAGTAACCCAAGAACCTTATAAGCACATTATAGATTCGTTATTTGTCTAATGTGGGACATTACTCAACAAAGACGGCCACTCGATTTTCATGTAGACCAGACACATATAAACCTCCATAACCAACATAATAAGAAGTTTATACATATATAGCTTTAATCTAAATTATATATTGGATAGAATATTATACACTTTTTTGGTAAAAGACACGTACAAGAGACATTTGTCTTATTTTAAAATATATGGATCTTAGTAGATTGAGTTGAGGTGTCCATGTGAGTGTTATTGTTGGGATGCGAAATGGTAATAATGACGGATCATATGCTTTTAATTTCAACACAAAATTAGCATTTACGTGCCATCCTCCCCCTACGCCTCTGAAATAGGATCACCTACTTACCCGCCCTTACTCATGTCGCAGTCTTCTGCAAAGAATCGATTAGATCACATATATCAACTCTTTATGAGAACCCGATAACATGAATATCAATTCTTCACACTATTACAGAATATTTTACTTTCATAGTCTTTAACTCTTTAAGGACAATTATTGTAGAAAGTGTTTCCAAAGTAACTTTTATAACCACTATTTATGTGAAATGCTCCAAAAAAAAGTTTTTATTGAACGGCAAATCCTAATCTATATCAAATTTACACCTATGTTCACAACGGGACTTAAACTCTCGATCTCAAAGTTGTGAGGCAAACACCATACCGCTAATCTATATCAAATTTACACCTATGTTCACAACGGGACTTAAACTCTCGATCTCAAAGTTGTGAGGCAAACACCATACCGCTAGGATAAATTCCCTTTAGTCTAGAAAAGTTAATAGACTTTTTATTAATAAGTGTTCCAAATAGTTATTTGGAATGGTTCCTACTAAAATGTTAAATACTTTATTATTATTTGGTAAAATGTTTCAAATAATTGATTAATATTCGGAACGTTTTTTAAATTTATATTATTTCAAAATAGTTATATGGAATGATTTATGTTAAATTGTTTTTAATAATTCGAAGTGTTTCAAAAACGAAGTGTTTTAAAATAATTATTTTGAACAAATATTTGACTATTCATTAATTCATGCTTATCCACTTACCACCATTTCAAGTTCCACCTCCATTATTATATAATTCATGATTGTGTTTCTTGAAATCAAAAAGAGAAAAATAGAAAACAAAAAAAAAAAAGAAATTACAAATCTAGAAAAAATATTTGTAAGTGTATTTTGTGTCAGGATCGAATAACTAAAACAAGTTATTGAATCATCGATCTACTAACACAGAGAAATTACAGTGGATTAACACTTTTGTTATTTGATTAAGAACAATGAAAAACTGTAAATCGAATAAGTATAATCAAGAACACATTTTATCACAAAAAGCTTCAATGTATATTAATTATCGATCAATACACACGTACGTTTACAATTCGTAAAGAACTATATATAATAGTCCTTGAAGCCTAAACATTTAACCTAGTTATTCTAGGATACGATTACAATTGAATTACAAAAAGATATGCATTCTAAACTAACTAAACTAGAATCTCGGACACGATCAACACCATAAATAGACATCGGTAGTATTTGCCATCGTCAGTAGTAACTCCAAGACTAGTAGTAACTTTGCTTTTCTGCCCCATCAGTACTAACTTGTATTAAGTCTTCATCAGTACTAATTGCAGTATCAGTAATAGAATGCTTTTATCCCAACAATCTCCCCTAAACTTATTAATTCACTTTGAATTAATCAAGTTTCTTTTCTTCTTCCTCTTTCTTCTTTTTCTCTTCTAATAATTTAGCTCTTCTTTGATCACCTTCTATTGTCTGTTTGTTTTGTTGTTTCCTCTGTGCAATAATATATTTACTGTTTCTTTTCACAAAGTAGTTGTACTTTTCTTGAAACATTGCAAGATCATGAGGTTTCATAAATGAACAAGTGGTGATTTGAAACATAGTTTTTTCTGAGTGAGGATATTCTCTTTCATATTGATATAGTTCACACTTTTTACTTTCTCTTTCAAAGAAGTACATGTTCACAGTAGGAAGTACATTCCAAGCATAAACATTTTCTGTACTTGTGAACCTCTCAGGATAGTCATCTGGATAGAATGCATCATCTATCATTTCTGTGAAGTATCCAGCTCCTGAGTTTCTCCATGACTTCTTTGACATTCTTGGTTTACCAATAATTAGAACTATAATTATATCACTTCTGGATAATGACATAACCATTGGTTTCTAAGCATTGAACTTCTGAGTTGTTTTGTCTTCTCTTATTACTTCTATTCCATAATTAACAACTCTCCAATTGATAATTGGATTATCTTGTAGGGGAGCAATAGGAAGATCAAATATTTTTGTATCTTGTTTAGCTTTCTTCCTAGCTTCTTGTTCAACTTCTAGAGCTTTTCTTTTCTTTGTAGAAACAATTGAGGATTCACCAGAGGTTGGAATTCTTGTAATTACTTCTTTAGGATCAATATCCATTAGTTTTGTTATTTTTTTAAACCTTTTTGACCTCTGGATCTGTAAATTCTTTCTTTTTCTCAATGCAATATCTTTCAGTAATGGTGATTAACTTTATTCTTCCAAAAGATTTTGCACTGTGACCTCTTGATTTTAAGTAAGAGATCATTTCTTCTTTCTTCTCTGCAAACTGTTCAGGCATGTCTTCTTTCATGCGTTTGCATTCTTTCACTTGTGCTTCAAGGAGATCTATACTTTCTTGTTCAATTTGTTTTATTTTATTCAGTTCCTCCTGTTGATCTTCTTCTAAGAACTCTTCAATCTCTTGAATTGCTTCATTTTTCAATTTTTCTTCTTCAACTTTTCTTTTGTCTTCAAGAGCTTGAGTCTTAGCAACTTTTCTGAGATACCTCATTCTTTTAACCTTCCACTTATCTTGCTTCTCAGGTCTGACTAAGTTAATTTTTTTTACCATATAATGACCTAGAGCTCTTTGTGGGTAATCATCATAAATTTTTTCTTTTCCAACATTCACACACTTTGATAGTGGATAATACTTCATGTCTACAATTGGATTGATCACTATTGATGGAGAAAATTTATGTGACAAGTGATCTGGAAGTATTTTTGGATGTGGAGGTAATGCACATTCATCCACTTCATCCCAATTCACATTTTCATCAAAATCTGGGATGATGAGTGGTTTTAACTCTAGAGTTGGGGCCTTGGGATGATCACAGCTGGTTCAAGTAAGTCAGGTATTTCTTCATCTGATTCAGTAGTCACCAAGGTGGTTTCTACTGGTGTTTCAACTGTTGTATGTACTACCAGTTGTTTTGAGGAGTCTACTACTGGTGAGGTTGTTTATGTGGTTACTACTGCTAGGGCATCAGTAGTAACCGAAATGTTTATTTCTGTTGTTGGGATATTCACTACTGATATTGTTTCTTCATCAATGGGATCAATAGTAACAACCTCTGTTTGTTCATTAGCTTCATTAATATCCATGGGATCAGTAGTTTCCATGACTTCAGTAGTAACTGGAGAATGTATTTGCTCTGCTGTTGGGGATTGATTTGCAGACACAAACACATCTTCATCCATACTCCTAACTCCTCTATTCAGGTCTTCACCAAAACTTTGACCTGTTTCACCATGAGCTTCTCTAAGGTTTAGGAGGGAGGCTGCTGCTGCTGCAATTGAATGATCAATCATACCCTGTATGTGATCCTTCTCCCCATTAGTGATCTCAACTTGTTGAGCCTCACTATCAGCAATCTTCTTTTGTAATTTTCTGATGAGATTGGATTGCCTTTGAAGTCTATAATCAAATCGTTTATGTCTTCTATTCAAAGCATTGATATAGTGCTTCATATAGCTCATGGTATTTCCTTGATTGTTTAATAGTTCCAGGAAATGTTGTACAGTGGTTTTAAGGCTTTCCTTCATATCCGTCAATTGAGTTTGTTTAATACTGCCCTCACTCCTTCTAGGTGGATCATTGGGCTTGTTTGGTACATTGGCTTTAAGGTTTTCCATCCTATCCGTCAAATCAGTTTTGTTTAATCTACCCTCATCACTGCTTGGTGATGAAATGGGTTGTTTAGATACTCTTTTCTTCCTGGAAGAAGCAGAAGTACCTCCCCTTGTGGTTTCTTGGCACCGGGGTCCTTTAAGTGCTGCCTCAAATGATGAGTCATCACGTAAAGTTGCCGAGGTCTGGGTCCTAATGATGTTCTCACTAGCCTGTGTACCAACCTTTGGTGCATCAGTAGTGAGAGCCCTTTCCTCATGCCCTCTCTCCTCCTTGGAGGACAACTCTTGGAGTCTGGGGTGTGACTCAGTGGGTCCCCTGGTGTCCTTTAAGGAAGTTTTCTTCCTATTTTAGATTTTAGAGATTTGTTTGGCTAAAGGCTAGTCTTCCTCAGAGTGAAGAGTAGCACTTTATGGATTATCTACATGTACCTTGAGGTTCAATTGGGTGACTTGAACCTTCTCCAGTTGGGGGATGATCATAGATCATGTTTGCAAATAATGGAGTTTCTTTTCCAGAAAAATTGAACTTCTTGTTCATGTTTGAGAAAACCTTTTTATTTAGTTCTGGAATTGGAAAATTGTTTGTGGTTTTAATGAGATCAGGGATCTCACAATAAAAAATGCGAGCAAGGAATCATGGATACATTAAAAATTTTGAGACTGATAGGTTTCCAAGCATCCCTTCAAAAATCATTTTAGAAAAATTGAACACTTGATCTGTGCTTAGACAGACAACATCAGATGCTAATGATTTGTTGTACTCATTCCAAGTGCTCTTCTCAGGTGACATACAGTGTTGAATTGTATGGACCAAAAACTTCCATTGGGGAGAAAGAAGACCCTTTTGAAAGGTTTGAATGTCGGTTCTTCCTTCATATCCCATTTTTAAAACATTTTCAATTAAATCAGATTTAGAAAGTAGAGATATACCTGACTCATCATTTAGTCTGAGATGATGTCTGATGGATTGTTCTGAGATAGTAATAGGCTTTCCATCAATGTCACACTTGATTTTGATAATGCCCTGTTATTCTACTCTTTCTGCCTTCTCCCAAAATTGAACAATGTGTTGAACACAAAGTTTAGGTTGTACAGTTAAGGCAAAGCGTATAGGAGAGTTTTTCAAGAACATAACTATTGGCCTAAAGCTTCTTGTTCCATCTGGATTTCTGAGAAATGCTAACATATTGTGCAGGTCCATAAGATCGGTTTCAACAGCCAAGGGTTTCTTCATTGCCATTGTTAGGATTTGGGTTTTGAAGTTTAGAAGAAGATGATCTTGAGAGTTTGTTGTGAATGATTTCGTAAGAGAATTGATTTGTTACTGGTTCAAGGTTTTGATCAGATTTGCAGAGATTAGGGTTTATCGTAGGGTTTATCGAATCGAGGTGTGGATAATGCTAAACTAATCTCATTCAGCTATTAATATTTTTTGAATTAATATGTAAAAGGACCGAATTGCCCTTCGAATCATAACACAACAGCTATTTTCATGGGGGTTAGTTTGGTAAATTGTTGAAATTCACAGATAACGGTCGATCAATAGTAATTAAGTATCAGTAGTAAAATATCAGTATTAACTGTTGTTTTATACTTAACCTAATTCTCTGAGAAACCCTATCAGTACTAAATTATGAGTACAACTCATAGTCAGTAATAATAAATAACCAGTAGTAAAACATACTTTTAACTATAAATATTGTACAAAAACTTTACATATAATTTTATTTTAAGAGATTAATTTATTAAAATCATTCCAATACTGCTAACCAAAAAACTGAATCTCCCTAGATCAAATGCTTTTGTAAAAAGATCTGCTAATTGATTGTCAGTATGAATTTTCTCCACTTTAATTAATTTCTTTTCATTGCAATCCCTTATAAAGTGAAATCTTATTTCAGTATGTTTGGTTTTTGAGTGTTTTACTGGATTATTTACAATACTAATAGCACTTTGGTTATCAATAAAAATAGGAGTTTTAAGAATAGAGATACCAAAGTCTAGGAGTTGATTTTGAATCCACAGAACTTGAGCACAACAAGCAGATGCAGCTACATACTCTGCTTCAGCAGTTGTTGTTGAGACATTGGTTTGCTTCTTGCATTGCCATGACACCAGTCTTGATCCAAATAATTGACATCCAGTAGTAGTAGATTTTCTATCTTGACATTCACCTCCATAGTCACTATCTGTGTAGGCTATGAGTTCAAACGGTGAGTCATGTGGATACCAAAGACCAAGAGAAGGTTTTCCCTTCAAGTATCTGAAGATTCTTTTGACAGCCTGCAAGTGTAGCTCCTTAGGTCTTGCTTGATACCTGGCACATACACAAACACTATACATAATGTCAGGTCTTGATGCAGTTAAATACATTAAAGAACCTATCATTGATCTATATAGATGTTCATCTACATCCTCCCCCTCAACATCAGGATGTAGGTGTTTATGTGTTTCCATTGGAGTGCTTGCACTTTTGCAGTCTTTCATTACAAACTTTTCTAAGATGTCTCTGACATATTTTGATTGATTAATCAAAATACCATCTGATCTTTGATTGATTTGGAGTCCAAGAAAGAAGTTCATTGGACCCGTTGAGCTCATCTTGAATTTGATCTGCATTAATTCTTCAAACTCTTTGCACAGTTGATCATTTGTTGAACCAAAGATAATATCATCTACATATATCTGGACAAGTAGTATATCATCTTTGACTTTTCTTGTGAACAGAGTTTTTCCAATTGCACCTCTTTTGAAGTTGTTCTTCAATAAGTATGATGATAATGTATCATACCAAGCTCTTGGTGCCTGATGAAGGCCATATAAAGCTTTGTCTAATTTGTACACATAATCATCATGTTCGGGATCTTCAAATCCTGCAGGTTGACAAACATAGACTTCTTCTTCAATTTTCCCATAAAGGAATGCACTTTTCACATCGATTTGATAGACTTTAATTTTCTTGAATGAAGCATATGCCAGAAAGATCCTTATTGCTTCAATTCTTGCAACAGGTGCATATACTTCATCATAGTCTATTCCTTCTTCTTGAGTGTATCCTTGGGCTACAAGTCTGGTTTTGTTTTTAATCACTATACCTCTTTCATCTTTCTTGTTTCTGAAGATCCATCTTGTTCCAATGGCTCTTTTTCCTTTTGGTAGAGGTACAAGTGTCCACACAGCTTGTAATTTGAATTGGAGAAGTTCTTCTTGCATTGCTATAATCCAATTTGAATATTTCATTGCTTGTTGAATCTTTTTAGGTTCCTCCTGTGATAGAAAACATTCATACAGACATTCATTAGAGATTGAATTTGCTTCTTGTCTGCATATTTGAGTTGACATCACTTAGGACTTGGTCCAAAGGATGATTCTTTTCAGTTCTGGTACTGGAACTTTGTCAATAATTAATTGGTTATCAAGGTTTGACTCATTGGATTCAGGGATTTGAGCATCTGTCCATGTTTCTTCTTGATTTTCTGGATTTTGTTGAGATTCTTCATTGCTGCTGGTATCAATAGTAGCATGATTTTCATTTAGTTCATGTGGTTCATTGTTAGTACTGACATCATTATTGCTTGGTTCATCATCATTTGTTTGAGTTTCTGAATTACTACTGGGATCAGTAGTGTCGTGTGAATTTGAGTTGTTACTGGTGTTAAGATTGCTAGGTTTATCTGAGTTACTACTGTCCTCAGTATTAACTGTGGAATAAGTATTAACTAGGATGTATTTCATTGTGTCTTGACTACCATTGAATGATGATGATCCTACTTGTTGACTTGGATTGTTTGAATCTCCTTGATTACAATCATAATTAACATCAAAAGATTTGGTTAGATTATCAATATTGAATAACCAATCTGGACCATTTCCTTGTTCATTCATTAGACTTTCTTTAAAGGATACATTCACACTTTCTTCAATGATCCTTAGCCTTTTGTTGAACACTCTGTATGATTTGCTCTGAGTTGAGTATCCTACAAAGATCCCATCATCTGATTTGCAGTCAAACTTACCAATTTGTTCTCTTGTAATTAAAATTGTACAAGGACAACCAAATGATTTTAAAAAACTTATTGATGATTTTCTTTTATTAAAAAGTACATAAGGTGTTTTAAAATGAGGCTTAACTATTAATACTCTGTTTTGTACATAACAAGCAGTATTAACAGCTTCAGCCCAAAAAGTTATTGGTAATTTTGAATCTGCAAGCATGGATCTGGCTGCTTCAATGATTGTTCTATTTCTTCTTTCAGCTACACCATTTTGTTGTGGAGTTCTTGGTGAGGTGTACTTCCTGTCAATACCCTTAAGATCACAAAAAGTAATTAAATTAGCATTTTTAAACTCTGTGCCATTATCACATCTAATGGCTTTCACTTTGAGATCTCTTGTATTTTCTAGTTTGACTATCAGATTTTTTATGAGCTCACTTGTTTCATCTTTGGTCCTAAGAAAGAAAACCCAAGTATACCTGGAAAAATCGTCAGTAATAACAAGACAACATTGTTTCTTTCCAATGCTCATTACATTTGTACGTCCAAATAGGTCCATATGTAAGAGCTGCAAAGGGTCAGAAATAGAGTTAATTGCTTTGGTCTTATGAGAAGTTTTGTGTTGCTTACCTTTTAAGGCATGCAACTCAATGATGATCACACATAAATTCTTTTTGAGGTAATCCAACTACCAAATTCTTTTTAACTAAATTATTCATATTTTTAAAGTTTGTGTGACACAACCTTCTATGCCAAAGTTCTGATTCATTTGTGTTTGCCTTAGATATAAAACAGTTGATCTCATTTGAAGAAATGAGTTCTCCCCCTATATCCAGGCAATACACATTATTTCTCCTGGGTGTTCTTAAACCAACAAATTTTTCATCTAAAATAAAGTCAGGAGAAAGGATGATGCACTCTATATCTGTAAAAAGAATTTTGTTCTTTTTAACACATACTTGTGAGACACTAACCAGATTATATTTAAGCTCAGCAACATAAAGTAATCTTACCATTTGATACTGTACCTTTACCTGTAATCCTACCACCTCTTGGATTTTCACCAAAAGCAACATATCCACCTTCAAAGGACTTGAAATCTCTAAGAATTTGAAGATTTCCAGTCATGTGCCTAGAGCATCCACTATTAATGTGTCATGTTCTTCCTTGTTCAGGGATCTGAATGCTCTGGACAAAAAGTAAATGGATTAGTTAATTTTGGGAACCCAAGCTTGTTTTGTCAGGTTTGGTTTTCATTTGTTGTTTATTACTGCTATTTTGTTTTACTACTGACCTAGGTTTATACCTGTTGGGTCACATTTTAATGTATTCAATAGTCTAGGGTGTAATGTGACATTTATTGTAATAAATAGTCTAGGGTGATTTTATGTAATTAGTCAATACTAGGCCTAGGTATAAATACCTAGTTGTAACCTAGTATTGACCAAGCTTGCCGACATCTAATCGTACGTACGTTATTTTGCAAGTTTCTTGTTCTCTCAATCTTCTTCACAATTCATCATTGCTATTGCTTATTCTGTTGTTTAAACGCTAAATTCGGATTCACAATTGGTATCAGAGCATAAATCTTCTTTGATTCGATCCATTTCAGTGAAGTTTAAGCAAGTTTTTGAAGTTTTTGGTGAAGAACTCAAGAATCAAAATCGAAATTTGAGGTATTAAATCGTTTATATTCTTTGTTCATTACATTCCTCTTGTAATTCTAAGCATATTAGAATCAAGTTTCGATTAAATCCATCAACAATTGATCCTAATTTTGTGATTTTAAACAAACCATGAAAACACATTTTTTCCACTGTAAAATCGAAATTATCGTCTGATTTGTTGTGTTTTGATCGACTTTATTGACTCATATCATGCGAAAATCATTTTCGAGCATATTGGGATTTGAATCACTCAATTTGGTTAAGAATTGAGCAAGATATGATTGATTTAGTGAAAAATGTGTTCGTTCGTTATTGTCAAGAACGTCTTCGGCCCGAGAACAGTGAACTGTTCGGCCCGAACTCATTCCTCGGCCCGAACTCCATCCTCGGCCCGAACTCCATTTTCGGCCCGAACTCCATTTTCGGCCCGAACTCCGACCTCGGCCCGAACTCCGACCTCGGCCCGAACTCCGACCTCGGCCCGAACTCCGACCTCGGCCTGAACTCCGACCTCGGCCGGAACAAACTTCGACCCGAACAAAAATCCTCGGCCCGAATTCTTGCAAATCTTCTCGGCCCGATCAACCCAAGATCGTGTGACAAAATGGGCTATACCAAAACGATCATAACTTTCAGCTCGTGTGTCCGTTTCACGCCCACGAGTAACCAAATCGAAGCTAAAGACCAAGGCTACGACGTGATAAATGCCGTAGGCGGTTTACCCGACTTCCCGACCCAAAAAGACTTGTTTCGATCACTTTATTTGCGTTTTTGTGATTTTTCGGTCAATTTCCAAACTTCGCTGAGCCCCAGTTTCTAACCCGATTGTCATTTTTGGCTAATTCGAAATTCGAGGACATATTTAAAGTGTCTTTTGTCATCTGAGATCTTTTTGAAAAAATTTCAAATTAAAATTCTTTTTCCTCTCTCGGTAGTAATTGAAGTTTAACCATCCAAATAATGACATCAAGAGAAGCACTATCGATTGGGTCTGATCTAAAACCACCAGTCCTATTCAGAGGAGAGTATGCTCAGTGGAAGAAAAGATTTATCCACTTTATCAAAAATCAAGAGTTAGCTACTGAAATTCTCGAGTCACTTGAGAATGGAAATGCTAAATTTTACGAAGATGTTGTTGATGCTCCTGATGCAAATCCTCCAGTTGTTGGCGGTAGATTTCTCATTCCCCCTGCCAGATATAATGCTCAGCAAAGGCAACGTGCCAAAGCAGATCTACAGGCACATTCTTTCATACTCCAAGGTTTACCGAATGACATCTACAACAGCTTAGATAGTCTTGAAAGCGGTAAAGAACTATGGGATGAGATTAGAAAACAAATGGAGGGAACAATCCTTGGGAATAAGGCTAAAATGGTCACTACGTTAAACTCCTATCAAAACTTTAGAGCCACAGCAGGGGAAGATTTGCAAAGCACTTACCATCAATACTGTAATCTGCTGAATGATCTCCGTAAAAACAGTCTATCAAAGGGAAATCTAGAGATCAACATCAAATTCATCAACAGTCTTCTTCCCGAGTGGGAAATGTTTGGTAACAGTGCTATGCAGCATAAAGATCTAAGTTTGATATATATTCATGAGCTGTATGAAAATTTGTACCAAAATGCACCAATGGTGAGTAACATGGCAAAAACAAAACAAGGGACACAAGATACTCTTGCACTTCTTACCAAACAACATCATCAGTTAAATGAGACTGCTAAATCGAAAGAAAAAGCAGAAGAACCCACTCCTCTAAAAATTGATGATTTGGAGAAAGAACTTCAAGAAGTGCTGCAAGCCATGTCACTCATCTCTAAATATGAGAAGAAATATTATTCAAAGCCCACAAACAACAATCTGCGATCTTCATCCAACTTTAAACAAGCTCAATCTGTTTCCACTTCAACTGATAAGCCAACCATGACACCTTTGGATCCTATAAAGAAATGCTATAATTGTGGTGTTGCTGGTCACTTCTCCCGTGATTGCACGAAACCTAAAGTTCGTGACTCTGAATATTTCAAACGAAAGATGTTAATGGCAAAACAAATTGAGTATGGGAAAGTGCTGTTAGCAGAAGATCTTCAGTGGATGGAAGATTCAGATCAAGAAGATGAATAACATTCTGCAAACTTGTGCTTCATGGCAAGAGAGAATGCTGAAATTTCAGACCGTTTCAATGAGGAAGCCAAGAAGGAAATTGAGGTAATCAGTTCTCTTTTATCTACTTCTGATTATTCCACTGTTTCTGATACGTGTTTTGATAAAAATCTGATTTCTGAAATTGATTCTCTAAAACAAACGATTTTACTCGAAAAGGATATGAATACACAACTTTTGGAATGTTTAATCGATTTAGAAAATCAATGTAAACAAACTGCGCATCTAGGTGAGCAACTTGTTAATTACATTAAACAAAATAAATCTTTTACACTGGAAATTCAGGATTTACAAACACATGCATCAGAAATAAAGGTCCAATATGAATATGAAATTCAAAATTTGTCACATACGATCTCAGAAAAAGAAACTGAAATTCAAAATCTTAAAAATTCAACGGGTTCAATATCAAATGAACGTAATGATAAATATTACAAATTATATATTGAAACGTTTCATGAATATCAACTTAAAAATAACTGGTTGGAACGTAAACAACAAGAATTTGAAGATAATGAAAATCAATTTAAATCTTTAAACAAACAAATCAAAGAATTAACCGACAAATTAAGCAATCAAATAAACCAATCATCTCAAGAGATAAATAGTCAACAGTCATTCATCAATCGTCTCACCTACGACAAAGATCAGCTAGTCGCTCACGTTAAACACCTTGAAGAATTAATTGCAAAATGAGGAAACACTGATCAAACAATTCATTTGAATAAACCAAAAGAGTTCAAATACTTCAACTCAAAACAAGGTCTAGGTGCGGACAATCCAGGATATCTCAGTAAGGCGTGTAGGGTGCTTCCAACACTATATGACTATAGTTACATGCAAAGAGATATCTGGCAGAGTTTCATGAAAGTGACCGATGAAGAAAAAGAAATTGAGACATTCAACAGAGCAAAGCAGGAGAATGCACAAATCAGTTTCAACTATGCAGAATTGAACAAAACATATGAAACTAAAAAGGCTAAATTTGAAAATGATGAATATTTTCCAATAATAACTCCAGAAGAATTTGAGATTAAAGGGAATGCTGTCGTTCAACAAAAAGTGACACGAAAGCTTTATATTCCGTCCTTAATTCTCGAAAAGAAAATTTGCTAATTAGAAACTGAAATTGATGAAACACATAAGGCATTTGATAAAGAAAAATTAGTTTTACAAACCAAAATTTATGACTTAGAAGATAAACTTATTAAAACCAATACTTCTTCTGTTCAAAATGATTCTCAGTCTGATTCTTCTGCTCAAACTAAAACTCTTGAAAAGACTTCTACAATTAAAATCCCTGTTATTTTAAAAAGAAGCTCTGACTCAACTGCTTTAAATGTTTCAGATAAAACCTTAGAATCGAAGCTTGAGAAGCCCATGCCAATCGGAGACAGAGGAGCAGCTCAGATTAAGAAGTCTAAGTCTTCCGGCTCTAGTATACTTAAGTCAAAGGAACTTAAGAAGTCTAGTCCATCGTCGTTTTTAGTTTATTCTTTTTCTGTTAATAATAAATGTAAGAACTCCATGGATTTTATTTCTCCTAAATTGGCTTTTGGTACTGTTTATGATTCTGCTGTTTATCATCCTGTGAATTATGATGTTAATGGTGATAATATGTTTGTTAAATATGATAAAACCGGTAAAAAGATATATTGTGACAAATAAACAAATTTCTCAGTATGATGAACGATATTTTATTAGGCTGGATGCTCCATGTGGTCCTAGAAATTATGTTCTTCATCGATCTGGTAAAACAATTAAGTCCTGCAAAACTTGTTTCCCGTACTCATGCAAAACATCTGTTTCTCGTCCTCTGAACTATAAACGAAAACATCCATCTCCACAAGCTTCCAAACCGACTCATGTTCGTTCAGCTACCCCACCCATCTCTAATAAACTGCTGTCCTCTCAACGTCAAACACCTCGAGGAATCTCCACACCTAAATCGTCAAATTCAAGCACTTCTTCCAAATCTCCGAAATCCAAATCAAACAGAAGTGACACAAAATCCACGTTTGTTCATTACAATTGGATCAAGAATGAACATCCAAACTGGATTTTACATTCCCCCGAGAAAAGGTTTAAATGGTCTATCAAAACAACCTATACAGAACTGACTCCTAGCAGTTCCCCAAAATCTCTAAATTAATTCCTCAATAAAATCTACATAAAACATCCATCACTAATCGTAGAGGACCCATATTTGATTGGGTACCTAAATTGTTTTAATTGTATTATGTAGAATATATGGTATCTTGATTCTGGATGCTCAAGACATATGACTGGAAACAAGAACCTATTAACAAATTTTAGAGATAAATATTTGGGAACTGTTCGGTTTGAAATGATCGTTTGACTGCTATCATGGGAATTGGAGATATTATTCATGAAAATTTAATCATTCGAAATGTTATTTATGTCGAAGATCTAGCTCATAACTTGTTTAGCATCAGTCAATTTTGTGATAAAGAGCTAGAAGTAAACTTTCAAACAAAGAAGTGTGCTGTTCGCACTTATAAGGGAAAAGAACTTCTTACCGGATCTCGTGACACAAATCTGTTTACCATCAATCTCAATGACGTGGTCCCACTTGAAGAAGTATGTTTAATGTCAACAGCATCGTCAGATTAATCATGGTTATGGCACCGTCGTCTTTCTCACCTCAATTTCAAAACCATCAACAAATTGGTAAAAGGTGGCCATGTATCTGGTCTTCCAGATGTTAAATTTGAAAAAGATCATATGTGTTCATCTTGTGAAATGGGAAAGATGAAGAAGACGTCACACAAGTCAAAACCAGTTCAAAGTACATCCAGACCACTTGAATTGCTTCACATGGATCTATGTGGACCAATGAGTGTACAATCAATTGCTGGTAAACGGTATGTGTTAGTAATTGTTGATGACTACTCACGTTATATCTGGGTTCATTTTTTACGTACCAAAGATGAAGCTGCTGATACTATTATCGCCTTTATCAAGAAAACTCAGACAAATCTGGAATTAAAAGTCAATACCATTCGGACTGATAATAGAACTGAGTTTAAGAATCAAACCCTAGATTCATATCTTGAATCTGTTGGTATAACCCGTGAATTTTCCGCTGCTGAAACTCCACAACAGAATGGAGTAGTTGAACGAAGAAATCATACCTTAGTTGAAGCAGCCCGCACAATGCTTTCATATTCCAAACTACCTCTATCTATGTGGGCTGAAGCTATCAACACGACATGTTTCACTCAAAATCGTTCTATCATCAACAAAACCTACAACAAGACACCGTATGAATTGATAAATAAAAGAATCCCAAATGTTAAATTTCTCCATGTTTTTGGGAGTCGTTGCTTCATCTTAAATGACAAAGACAAATTGAATAAATTTGAAGCAAAAGCTGATGAAGGGGTCTTTGTTGGGTATTCACGTGAATCTGCATCGTTTAGAGTTTATAATTGATCAAATCGGATGATAAGAGAAAGTGTAAATGTTACTTTTGATGAGACATTTCCTCTTCATTCACTATCCTCGGATATCAAATCTCCTTCACCCTCTTCATCTCCTTCCACCTCTGAAAATGACTTAGATGTATTATTTGAACATTTTTATGATGAATATCATAACATCAGACATACATTACTTCAGGAGGCTGGCGTTCCATTCCCTTCAACTGCAGATGTTCAGTCTATCTTTGTCCCTGAGATGCATATTCCAAGTTCCCCTGATTCTCCATCTCCAACATCTGCTGCTCTTGATAACACCGAGTCAGTATCAAATTCAGACTCTTCTTCGTCATCCATGGGAACTCAATCATCACCGGATGTTCCTTAACCTCCTACTAAAGCTGCTGGTGCTTCTGATTTAATCATTGCACCAGCTCAAGCTCCAAAGTTGGTGATTGATTTCTCAAAATTCAATGTTCAAAAAGTTGATCCTCCACCTTCTACATCCAACACTCAAACGACTATGATCCCGCATCCTGCATTCACTGATACCTCCAACATCATTCCAGGTCAACTTCCACTTCCTCATACTCTGAAATGGACCAAAGAGCATCCTTTACATCAAGTAATTGGAAATCCTGAATCTTTTGTTCAAACTCGTAGAGCAACTGCTGATGAATGTCAATACTCATCCTTCTTAAGCTCTAATGAACCTAAGAAAGTCAGCGAAGCTCTAACAGACCCAGACTGGATTCTTGCAATGCAAGAGGAAATCAATCAATTTGAACGATTAAAAGTTTGGCGTCTAGTTCCAAAACCACCTGGGAAGTCTGTTGTTCGTAAAAAAATGGATCTTTAAGAACAAAAAGGATGAAAATGGGATTGTCATTCGAAATAAAGCACGCCTGGTTGCTAAAGGGTATTCTCAACAAGAGGGCATCGATTATTAAGAAACTTTTTCCCCAGTTGCAAGAATAGAAGCCATCCGAATCTTTCTGGCATATGCAGCTCACAAGAATTTTACAATCTATCAAATGGATGTAAAAACTGCATTTCTTAATGGCATTCTCAGTGAAGAAGTTTTCGTTTATCAATCTGAAGGATTTGTCGATCCACACTTGCCTAACCATGTCTACATTCTTGATAAAGCTTTATATGGTCTGAAGCAAGCTCCTCGTGCGTGGTATGATGTTCTATCAAAAGTTTTAGTCGACTCTGGTTTTTCAAAAGGCAAAGTGGACACAACTCTGTTCATCAAACGCCAAGGGGAAGATATCGTCCTCATTCAGATTTATGTAGATGATATTATTTTTGGCTCCACAAATCCTAAATACTGTAAACGATTTTCAGATCTTATGATCAAAAGATTTGAAATGAGTATGATGGGGGAGATGAATTTTTTTTTTGGGTCTACAGGTTCGTCAGTTACCTACCGGGATCTTCATAAATCAATCAAAATATATCACTGACTTGCTGAAGAAGTATCTGATGGATGACTGTAAACCAATTTCTACACCAATGTCACCTGGCTCAAAATTGAATGCTGATCCCGATGGTAAGCTGGTTGATGTAACCAACTACCGAGGCATGATAGGGTCATTATTATATCTAACTGCTAGTCGACCAGATATTATGTTCTCGACTTGCGTTTGTGCTCGGTATTAGGCTGCTCCTAAAGAGTCTCACTTTCAAGCAGTCAAACGTATCTTTCGTTACCTAAAGGGTACTCGAGATCTTGGTCTTTGGTATCCCAAAGAAACTTCGTTTGACTTCTCTGCATTCTCCGATGCTGATCATGCTGGCTGTATGTTGGATCGTAAAAGCACTTCTGGAGGTGCTCAATTTCTTGGTGATAAATTGGTGAGCTGGTCATCAAGGAAACAAAATTGTGTATCTCTTTCAACTGCCGAAGCGGAGTATGTTGCTGCTGCAAGCTACCTATCCCAGGTAATTTGGATGCAGTCACAATTGAAAGACTACGACTTTTCATACAGCTGTATTCCTTTATATTGTGACTCCCGAAGTGCAATTGCAATTTCATGCAATCCTGTTCAACATTCCAAAACTAAACATATTGATCTTCGATATCATTTTATCAAAGATCACGTTGAACAAGGAACTGCGGAAATGTACTTCGTATCCACTGATTTTCAGTTAGCTGATTTATTTACCAAGGCTTTAGATGAAAAACGGTTTAACTTTCTTATGTCTAAGATTCGTATGTTAAATCTCAAAACATAAATCGTTTCTACTCTTTACATTTCAATTTTGTTTCTGCAAAACGCTTTTCATTGTTTAAATCTTTAGAAAAATGACTTATATACATTTCAGTATATGACTCGCACTTTACAGCGATGGCTTATGCACACATCAGTGTATAACCCGTTCCTAACCGTTTAATGGCTTTCAAGTACATCAACTTGAAACCCGCTCTTAATCAGAACACACAGAACTGTAAAAACTCTTCTCCACCCCTCTGCTGCTGTTACAAGGTACATTTCTGATCTACAAACTTTCATATATCTTTATTTTGTCGAGGGGGAGAAATAATAATTCTAGGAGGAGAATTAGTATTTCCAGGGGGAGAAACTTTGAAAATTATAAATTTTATACCCGAGTGCATAAATAAACGAATATTCTTTCAAAAGACAATACCTTCCCATGGTTTGCCAGAACCGGTCTTACCTTCCAAGGGAAATACTTTTTAGCCGATTGGTAAATGTGAGGGTATAAGTCTAGGGTATAGATCTAGGTAAGTGCAAGGTGATGTGAGAACATGATAATAACAAGAAAACACACCTTTGAGTGCATCCAAACTGTCACTAAACCGGGTAAACACACATAAAGGGTGATCATTCATAAGTTGAATGTTTCACTAGACTTTACTAGCCCAGTAAAGCAAATGCATACCACCACCAACCACTCAAATTCCTCTCAACAGGAATTTGTTTCAAATCGTTAGGGGATGTTGCACAAAATCGACTGACTACTCATTCGGAGTTTGTCGGTATTGAAACATAATAACCTCCTGCCCCGGGTTAAGTCTCTTTGTATGCACAGTATGTCTAGTTCTTACCCTCAAGAATCTTTCACTATAGGACACTTGCACTATGGATCTCCCTGAATCCATCGGAACACTTGTAGTGGCATCACATTCTGATGTTTCACGAGGATCGAGTGGAAATCCTGCTAGAGCTAAAATCCCGCCAACTCTAAATGCATGTTACACATTTGAATCAATGGTTGTGCAAACGACTACCGATTCATACCGTGTGCTAATGGATACTCTATGTGAGTCCGGTGTTACCCAAAAGAAAATTCAAGTTGATGTGCATCAACCTCAAACATCATAAAGGCAACGACTTATGCCGGACACACATACATTTCCGATAATAAAAAATAAATAAATAAAAAATAAAAAAATCCATGAAAATCATTCTTACAACGTAACATTTAAATGCTGATCAATTGCACATGAGCGTTATAGTTCACTCTCAAATAACTCCT
The DNA here is from genome assembly GCA_963853835.1 of Calendula officinalis. Taxonomy (NCBI): domain Eukaryota; kingdom Viridiplantae; phylum Streptophyta; class Magnoliopsida; order Asterales; family Asteraceae; genus Calendula; species Calendula officinalis. The sequence goes on along the minus strand of OY970820.1, from coordinate 50,081,910 downwards.
ATGATCTGTTATAACCGACATGATCTTCCCCAGGAGTCACCTACAATAGAGGACATACTGTGAGGGTTCATAGGTCTAGGTGAGCAGAATCAAGTATCACGGGATCTTGATTGGGGTGCGCTGAGGTAAAAATTGAGAGGGAGATGAAGTATGGGGTGCAAATCAGCTTATCACATGGTAACACAAAAACGAGGGTGTGGTTGAAAATGAAAAAGTGAGTTGAGTGAGGAGTGTGTGAGAAAGGGTTAAAGAAAATGGAAAACCCTCCCTAAACCGATCAAAAGACCGGGTAACCACATCTTTATCAGACTGCATAAGATGCTTTCTGATTCAGACATCATGGACCCAGTGATGCAATGCACAACCCCCACTGACCACTCAAGTACAAAAAGTACTTGTTTCAAAATCACGGAGATTACCACATCTACTATCGACATCTCATTTGGACATTGTTGATATTGAAAGAGAGGACCTACCTCCAGTCCTCGCTTTCATTTATCCACGTATAGAGTCTAGAACCGAATTAAATTTCTCTAGGACACAGGCATTCCACCAAGCATATCCTAGTGATATTGCCGGAACATTCATAGTGATACTAAACTTGTTGGTATTCCACGATGATTGAATGGAAATCCTACCAGTGCTAACATCAAAGCCAACACTGAACGTAGGTCACACAGTTTTTCAACTGTCGTGTTAACGGGATATCTATGAGATCCCGGTTTTCCCTATTTGACTAGGATGTAAAATGTGTTATATATTGATTCATTCAAAATATGAATATATCATTATTCAACACATTTTCATCCATAAGCTTCAGAGTTTCAACCAGTTACATGATGAGTCAGATAAATCTTGTTCATCATGAGGGGGAGTGTATTAGCCTAACTTACTCCACATCAAAAAGACACATATGCACCAGTGAAGGTAGAGTAAACAAGGAACCGAAGACTCCATGAAGAAATAATTGTCTGTTTGAGGGGGAGCATAAACCTTATCAATAAATTTCCCGAACAACAATTATTAAGAATCCAATTATTAAGAATCATTGATCGACATAAAGCCACAAACTTCAAGAAAAGACTTCCGATGTTAATCTCTGTATCATTATGGGTCTCAGTTTTGGTCGATCAATATGTATGTTCAAAGTAAAGTCTTCAAAATACTTTTTGTGGTTGAAAAGCTAAAAGAAGTATTCATTTTCACAGACACACAAAGCTCAAGCCTGATCCTGATTATTATGCAACGGAATATCTACAAGAATAAGCTTTTGCTAAAGATGAAGACTTCGAAGATATGCTTTCCAGACTATTGTTACAAAGGGGGAGATTGTTGGGTCACATTTTAATGTATTCAATATTCTAGGGGTGTAATGTGACATTTATTGTAACAAATAGTCTAGGGTGATTTTATGTAATTAGTCAATACTAGGCCTAGGTATAAATACCTAGTTGTAACCTAGTATTGACCAAGCTTTCCGACATCTAATCGTACGTACGTTATTTTGCAAGTTTCTTGTTCACTCAATCTTCTTCACAATTCATCATTGCTATTGCTTATTCTGTTGTTTAAACGCTAAATACGGATTCACAATACCCATAGTTTTTGGGTTTTGAGTATTTTACTACTGAAGGACCAGTAGTATTTGGGTAACATGAGTTTTTAGCATAATCAGTAGTATTATGGTAATTGTATCCGACAACATTGTAATTGGGGTTTTTACCAGTAGTAAAGCTGGAATAGTTCCTACTGATGTTTGAAGATTTTGAGTATCTTGGAAATTGATTTTGCTTTCAATTATTTGAAATAATTGCTTCTTTTTGGACTTCCATGTCTGATATTTTGGACAAATCTTTGTGCAGTTCTTTCAAATTTAGGGACTTCAACATGTGGATTTTTAATTTCTTTAGCTTCTACAGTTTGTTTTAATTTCAATTCTTTTAAGTTTTCTTTATTTTCTTTGAATTTCCTTAAATTCTTTGCAGTTAATTGGATTGAAGTGACAATCCTTTGCTAAGTGGTTAACTTTGTTGCAAATTAAACATGTTAATTTTGTTGTTTTAGCACTTTCAGGCTTTCTTTGTTCATTCAACTGGTTTAAATTTCTTTGATTTCCACTTCTTAAAATAGTTAGTATATTATCTGAATTATATTTAGGGGATTCATTTTGACTTTGTGTGGTATGAAAACTTGTATCAGTTGAGTGAATTATTTGATCATCATCAGATGAATCATTACTTGTTTCAGTTTGACTTTCTAATTTTAATTCGTTTAATATTCTTTCTGAGCTTGACTTAAGAGGAGGAATAAAATTAGTTGGAGGTGGGACTGCATGATATCCAACACCATGAACAACTTTCTCAGTGGTTTGATTGCTGGTTAATTCATCGATAATTTTTTGAACTTCTTTCAAATTTCTTTATTGTTAATTTATTTTGTTCTAATTGTAACTGACATTCTTCTAATTTGATTAAAGTTTCTTTTAATTTTAACTCAACATGTTCTTTATCATAAGTTGTTTGTATTAATTCATCTTTTATCTTTTGATCAGTTATTTTATAAATTTTGATTTGATTTTCAAGATCAGCAATACAACCATTAAATTCAATTTCTTCTATTTCTGTTTAAAATCATCTCATCAAGAGTTTCTTTGTTAAGTTTTTCTAATTCTTTGTGTGCTTTAATGCATTCAGGAGTGCATGATTTAGAATGTACCTCAGTTGTAGAATCAGTGAAGGCCATAAGAGCTTGGTTTTGAGCATGTTCCTCTGCTTGAAAGCTCCAGTCATAGCCTTGACCCTCTTGTGATACTAATGCAATTGAGTTTGAAGTGCTGTTTTTGTTATAGTTTGATCTTTGGTCTTTGCTAGGACATTCTCTAGCAAAGTGACCAAAATTGTTGCAGTTGTAGCATTTGACTTTGGTTTTGTCAAATCCAGCACGATCACCTTTATTGAAGGTCAGATTTTGTCTACCAGTTCTTTTGAGAAATCTTTTAGTTCTCAAACTCAACATTGCCATCTGCCATTTGATGTCCATCTCTTCCAGATCATCAGGATTGAGTTGTTCTAAATCTTCACTAATCAATGCAGTGTGTACATGACTAGTAAAGAAGGATTCTCTTGCTACATCTTCAATTTCTACATTCTTTCCAGTTGCAGCATCCTGACCTGTACCTGTACTAGACACAAAAGCAGCATTGTTTGAAGGTAAAATAGGAGTTTTATGACTTACCTCTGATTCAAATACTCTTAGTTCATTGTACAGTTCATCAAGCTCCTTCTCTTCCAATGCATCTCCTTGTCTGTATATAACAGTATACATAGACCATTCTTCACCAAGAGATCTGAGGAACTTTTTGTTGACATCATCATTGTCTGATTTAACACCAACTTGATTGAGTTCACCAATAAGTTTATTGAATCGATTAAAAACTTGTGACAATGACCCATTCTTCTGTCCTTTGAAGTTTTCAAAGTCTTGCTTCAAAACAGACTTCATGTTTCTTTTAGTACTTTTGGTGCCAACGAACCTTTTCTCCAATGCCTGCCACAGCTTCTTAGCATCATCATATTCAACAAATAAATGTTGATAGTCATTAGGAATAACAAGCAAAAGAGTGCTTCAGGCTTTTAGTTCGATTCCTCTGTCTTTCTTTTCTTTGTCACTCTTGAGTTTGTCAGATTCGGTTGATGAGCTTGTGAGTTGAGTCTGAATGGATTTGTTGCCTTCAAGAACAACTTCCCACATGGAATAATCAGTAGTATGCATGTACTGCTTGATTATGTCTTTCCACATCCCAAAGTTGTTGGGAGTGAGAATTGGGATTTTGTTTGTCTGCGTCCTTTCATTGTTATCAGACATGATTAACAATTTTTGTTTCGAAAGTATGAAACTTTTTGATGTTCTTAATTCGTAGATCTAGAACCTTAATGATCTGATACCACTTGTCAGGATCGAATAACTAAAACAAGTTATTGAATCACAGATCTACTAACACAGAGAAGATACAGTGGATTAACACTCTTGTTATTTGATTAAGAACAATGAAAAACTGTAAATCGAATAAGTATAATCAAGAACACAGTTTATCACAAAAAGCTTCAATGTATATTAATTATCGATCAATACACACGTACGTTTACAATTCGTAAGGAACTATATATAATAGTCCTTGAAGCCTAAACATTTAACCTAGTTATTCTAGGATACGATTACAATTGAATTACAAAAAGATATGCATTTTAAACTAACTAAACTAGAATCTCGGACACGATCAGCACCATAAATAGACATCTGTAGTATTTGCCATCGTCAGTAGTAACTCCAAAATTAGTAGTAACTTTGCTTTTCTGTCCCATCAGTACTAACTTGTATTAAGTCTTTATCACTACTAACTGCAGCATCAGTAATAGAATGCTTATATCCTAACAATTTGGTTATTTTAGGTTAAAATATATGAAATAAAAACTTTAAAACCATATTGATAAAATCATGAAATTAAAAGGTACAAGAACAAAAAACTGAAAAAAAAAAATTATAATTTTTTTTTTTTTTTTGTAGAATTTGGTATACCACATGACAATTCGTGTAACTTACTCTTTAATAAATATCATTATGAGTTTGTAATTTATTCGTTCAGAAGTATATACAATTTGGATCCTGTCGTAACACGCAGGTTCAAATACTCGTTAGACAGTATATATCAAGTTAATTTTATTTAAAATGGAAAAAAAGTTAAAAAAGAAAAGTATGTAGTTGAACGAGATGCTCTGGTTGCACCGGATTCGGTTGAGCAGCTTTTGATGGAGCAAGCAGAGTAAGAAAAGGCGCATCCCGTGACCCCACCATACCAACCAAACAAAACAAATTCCAACTGTTCGATATGGTCACCGTTTGGAAAGCCTGTCACATTGTGGAGCCACTCAATAGCTTGATTGTAAGCCTATAAATATTTTAGGCTAAACGGTATGGGTATTAAAGTTCCATAGTGTGGTGATGACTTGACATTCTTAATCGGGTGGTAGAGAGGGGAACACCACCCCCACCACTTGTGGTGATGAAAATGTTATTTGGTGTGGCTACGGTCATGCGAATTAACGGGAGGGGGAGAGAAATGCTTGTTTATAATTGGATGAAATGTTTTCTTTTTTTCTTTTTTTTGTATATAAAATTAAATGGAGTGAAATGGTGTGGTGTAGCGTGGTGGGTATTTGCTGGATAAAGTGGTGTCATGTGGTTGCTGAGGTGGCAGATGATGTGGCAGAAAAAATGGTGTTATGGTGGTGCGCATACCCCATAGCCTTAAAGAATAAGACCACTGCCAACAGGCAGTGACCTATGCCGTCGGTTTGTTGCGTGGGTTTGGGGACAGTTTGAGAGGAGAGATCGGTTGGTGAGGTAGAGCCTAAGGAGGTATTTTGTGTATGAATATTTTGTAATGATCGGTCCCAAAAACCCGAAGGGAAGAGGCATTATTGGCATAAGTATGTTAGTTTAATGTCGTTTGGAGGGTGATCTGATGTGTCGATGATTTGACAAATACTCACGGCGTCAATTTATATCACTCTTAAGAGTGGTCTAATAGTATAGATTAACAATATATAAACATACTCAAGTCTTGAAGTTTAGTATTGACAATCACTTATATTGATCATACCTAATAAACTTAGCGAAGGTAACCCAAAATGAAATAATCCAGTTAAGTATTCCAGGATACTTTAATATTCATTAACATCCTCGCCATTTTTATATTCCTCCATTATACCAATGTGGTTCAAATTTTACTAGTCATTAGTTTCCCATTGGTTGAAAAATAGTTAATAAAAAAGTAGATAATGTTTGAAATTTGGCAATAAAGGCCACCTGCATCATTCCGTGTAGGCGGTGTACCCCTAAGAAATGGGGTTATAAAATATTTTCAAAAAGTATCCTTAAAATAGGGCAGATTTAGTAAATATATATCGATAGCAACCACCAAATTGGAAATGAAAATTCCCAAATTTTATCATTTTCCAATATTAATTTTATTTTTGGACAAGATAACTTAATATATATAGAAAAGAGAATCAAATATGAAAACTTTTTTTTTTTTTTTTTTTGAACGGCAAGTTAGTAAGTTAGTGGTTCGACATATGCAGTGACATCCAAGCGGGCAGTATGCATTTCTCGAACATCTCCTTTTGTGGGGAATAAACCCCACCACCTTTTATTCTCCTAAAGAATGCCTCCAACAAGTCTTGAACCCAAGACCTCTTAAAGACAAACTCCCCAAGGCAACCCTTGGTGGCCAATTGATCTAGACCAATTGGTTTAAATATGAAAACTTTATATTTTGATATTCTTTTTTTGTATGTCCCTGAATTTAACATAAGATATAATTATCGTATAGATAAACGTGGCGCCACAAATTATTTTATGTACTTCTTCCGATTCAAAATAAGTGATAAATTGTTGATTTCATGATTGGTAGATTATATTAAATTGGATAATTAGGGTGTGTTTGGTACAGAGAATTGATGGAGAGAAATGGAATTATCAAACAAGTCTCTTGTTTGGTTGCACTGAGAAAGGAAAGTGGAGAGAAATAAGGTTTTCTATTCTCTGGTTTTAGTTCTCTATTATACAAAGGGAATTGGTGAGAATCGAAAGTTGGGAAAAGAAAAAAGAACACGGAGACTTCAAATCTCAATTCGTTCCTCGTTTTAAGTTGTGATCCTTGTCAGGTATTAAAATATAATTCATAAAATCCTATTTACACTTTCTTATCGAAAAATAATGTATTGTATTTGTGATTATTTTCCGTTGCAGTTTTCCACATTGGGATTTGTTGTGAAATGATATTGGGAAATTCAAGCACATGAACTTGAAGAATTTTGGAAAATTATGTGTTCACTATATTATATGTAACACCTCAATTTTCAAAATAACATTTAATCATAACATTTAATCCGAAATACATAGTATTGCAACGGTGTCAAATATCGGTTTTACAAAAACGAAAAGGTTTCTTGTTCGAGATTATCAGAGTTTACAAAAACGGTGTTACAAATTATATCTTAACCATAGGATAAGGACTCTAATCATCAACACCGAGCTAATCTCAACAAGGCCTCTTCTAAACGGGCCTCCTAGATCTTCGATCCCGAACCTGAGTACATAGCAAAAACACAAACATAGTACGTGAGACAAAATTGCCTCGTGAGATACATGGGTTTTAGACCCGATAAACCATTAGCCAAATAATATCATTTAATCTTAAAATAATATTACTAAGTTTGTTTTGGGTCACTTTATCACTTTCATCATTGGCCAATGTCAAGATAATCGGAATGCCTCCAATCTATCAAGACCATCATATCCACGGTAACCGGAATGCCTCCAATCTACCGGGACTCATAGGTATTGGGTAATCGGAATGCCTCCAATCTACCACTAACCTTAAGGTACCGTAGTAACCGGAATGCCTCCAATCTACTACGGCCCTAGGGACATCATCATCATCATCATCATCATTACTTATCTTTTATCGTTATGAGCTCATAGCTCCATCATTTCTCAATCAATCAATCATTTCGTTATCAAACAAGCAATTCATCATAAATCACATAAATGACTAAATTACTTAAAGACTCGACAAAATCATTAGATCATAAAAACATTTACTAGCTATGTACCCAGTTTAAAAGTCACATGTACTCACCTTAGCCAAGCTTAACCAGTTGTTGCGTTCTTTAATCACCAATATCACTTCTCGAGATTTGAATGCCTCAAATCTTCCAACCGACAATCTATTATCAAAACCAATACAATGGTTTGCATTAATCATCTATACTAACTACATAATCCATGTCTAGTTAACTACTAGCACCATTTTCCCCAAAATTACCAAACCCTAAGTTCATAAATCACCACATTTTCGTGTATCCATAACATGACCACGTTTTCCTTGTTAAAATACCATAGATCTAAGTTATCTCACTTCCATTTAACCATTCATGAACAAATCCATAACTAGGGTTTATGATTCAAGCTTCCCTACTTGAATCTAAGACTTATAACACAAGAGAGATGAAGATTTACCTTAGATCTTCAACTAGGAGCAAGAATCACCAAGATTTGATGAAGAAATCAGCTCCAAATGGTGGTTTACACCCAAAATCGTTCACCAACTCGAGTGGGAGAAAAACTAGGGTTTTGGATGCATTAAATGACATGAAACCCGACTTTAATGCCTTCAGCGACGGAGATCGCGTCGCTATCTACAAGATAGCGGCGCTATCTCGATGCCCGCCATAAATCGCGTCCGTTTTTCGCGTCGCGATCTCCACGCGATCTCAAATTCGCGTTTCCCCTTCAAACGCTATTTCGGGTCGCTGCTTAAAGATCGCGTCGCGATCTCCCAGATAGCGGCGCTATCTGGGCAATGCAACTGGGCTGCAGTTTTTGTTCCCCCCTTCGATCTAGTTTCGTTCTTAACTTTCTCATACGGTGTCCAAACGACACGAAACCAATTCCTACGTTCTTAAAACGATTTATCCTTATTTAACATATTTTTGTACAATTTATTTATTTACAAAAATTCGGGTCGTCGCATTATACGAGTAGTAGATAGTTAATGAGTGTAGGCCCACTATTTTTTACCAAATAAGTTAGGTTTTCAAACTGTATCACTTGTTTTGAATCACCAAAAATAAAAAGTGCATTACAATACTTATTTTGAATCAGAGAAAATATATGTATATATCTAAATCGATTTAAATCAATAAATCCAAATCAAACGACAATATTAGATACCACAGCAACGCGCGGAATATATACTTGTTCATTAAAAGGGGGATAAATTGAGGTTAGATTCACACGAGTTGCTAGTGTGTTGGGCTGGACGTTGGTTTAATAAGTTGCCTAGACCAGGTTATACATTGGGCCTGGGATGATTAATTTCTTTTAGAAAAAACACTCAAACAGTGATTTTTTGATATCCAATGGTTTTTAGTTAATACTTCCTCCGATTTAAAATAAATGATACACTTTCTATATTTGTGTGTATCAAAATAAGTGATACACTTTAAAACCTTACCTTATTTAGTAAAAAGTAGTGGGACCCACACCCACTAACTATCTACTTTAATAAAGTGAAATGACATCTTTACTCTTACTTTTACTTTTAAACATCATTAATCTCACTTTATTCAAGATTTGTGGGACCCATTCCCCACTAACCATCCAATTAATCTAATTTAATTATCATTATCATATTTTGCCTCAAAAACCATGAAACCAACAATGTATCACTTATTTTAAATCGGAGGAAGTAACTAGTAGTAATACCCGTACGATACCTTAATATATAACTAGTAGTAAATGTTTAAGTTGCATAACATTTGATTATATGTGCGACTTTTGTTATTCTTCTAATTGTATTCAAATTGTTTTTATCATTACTTATTATATCGATTCGTATCTGTTAGTTTTTACTTTGTGCAAGAGGGTGTGTGGTGTGCATTTTAATTGTGTTTACAATAGATGAAAGAGTTGTCAATTCACTAACACATAAGTCTCAATGGTATTAATAAGTAGCTTCAAACACACACTAGGGCAGTCTACCCACATGATATTACACCCTAATGATAAGACTAAATTTATATTCAAACCCAAAGAAATGTATGGACTAGCGTACTTCTATTGAACTATTAAATGCAAACAAACAAGTAGTAAATTATATTTGGTTTTTAGGCTTTTAACTAAATTACTAATTAAGAAATACATAGGGTAGTCATACACCCACCAGACATGTATATAACGTCTACTACTTAACATAAAAGTGTCGTTCTCATATTACCATCACGGTCGACGTGTAATAAAGGATAAAAACATAATAACTTCTTAGTGGTGGTACTACTCCAACACCCCAATTAAGTTGGTCAATGGACATATATATGTCACATACCAGTGTGTCAATCCAACACTACAAGTTGATCCATGGTCTTATGCTAAATTTGTTTTGTCAACACAAAAAACATATCATCAATCATATAAGTAGGATTGAATAGGTTTCCATATAACTTAACTAAATTATATACTACTATTAAACATTATTATTTATTTGCAATGTTTATATTACTATTAAAATATGTCTATTAATAAAACGAATAGTACTAACATTTATTTTCAACATTTCTACTTTTGTTAAACAAATTCTACAAGTCTTTAAAAGGACTCAAAAAATTTCCAAATAAGGTTTGGTACAATCAAATTTGGCATCAACAAAGGTCGGCTTTGGTCAACCGAGACCACGCCAGACACACACTATATATCTGAACTCCTTAGACATTGGGGATCAAGGCGAACACATGGCCACGTCACTTAAAACATTTTTGGTCCATTAACTTCTGTCATAAAAATATGGATATATGCATGAACCACTAGCATTCTCTCTTATGCACCATAAGTAACAAGTCCATCTCTTATGCAAAAAATGGACTCCTACCATCTCCACCAATCTCTCTTAGCCACCATTGCCGCCAAGACACCGCCACCGGCATCATACAGTACTGCCCACACACTTGCCGCTTCGGTACCAAAATCAGTGCATCCCAACATTATAACCAGCGTTTCCGGTGTCATTTTTCGTATAATTCTTATATCACTCATAGGAATAGTTTCCTTTTGGGCAAATCACGAGGCATCAAAAGGGTTCTCTGTCACCATTGTTAATGATGCCGATAAGTATTCATTGGCCGGAAAACGTTTTTCTCTGTTTTACGAATCAAACAATAAAGCGACACGAATAGTCCTCAACACAAGCAATTTTGTAGAAAATCTTCTCTATCCTAATGATCAATATTTACTACAAACCAAAAAACAAATCAATGGTGTCACTCTCAGATTTGCCCCAACAAGTTTTCCTTCCATCGTATCGGTTGATTTGCGAAAACCCGACGATTATATAATCAATTTGAGTCCATCGCTTTTGGAAAATTCCAACAAAAACAAACTCGTTGTCTTGGCAGTGCTACAAGGCATGGCTCGGGTATGGTTGTGGGACGGCAAGGGGGCCGCTCCACCGGGGATTTTGAATGGCGTCGTGGAGTATATAACGCGCTTAGCGGGGTTCACGATGCCTGAAGTTTGGAACTCCGGTGGCGGCACCACCGTGTTGCCGGAAAAGAATGAGATTTGTTGGAAAGATGAGGACCGGACAAAGGTGGCAGGGTTTTTGAGATATTATGGTGGTGGGGAGATGATCCGACGGTTGAATGAAGGGATGAAGAATGGTTGGCATGATTCGATGGTGGATGATGCGTTAGGCATGACAGGTCAGCATGCATGTGCATCTTACGACATGATTATGAGTGATCACTATGCATCCAGCTCAATGTGAATTCAATTTATGGGCCATTCTATAATGGAGTATGGAAAATGATATTGATGGGATCGATCCATGTAAATATTGTTATTTTATGCTTGATTATTGTTTTATGGCTCCATTGGTTATGTCAGGATTGAATAATATAAAATTGTTATTGAATCACAGATCACCTCACAATGAGAAGTTACAGCGGATTAACACTCTTGTGATCGATTAAGAACAATAAAACTGTAAATAATATAAGAATTATTAAGATCACAGTTTTCACAAAAAGCTTCAATGTATATTAATTTGATCGATCAATACAAACGTACGTTTACAATTCGTAAGGAACTATATATAATAGTTCTTGAAGCCTAAAACTTTACCCTAGTTATTCTAGGACTAGATTACAATCGAATTATAAATATATATACATTCTAAACTAATTCTGCTAAGATCTCGGACACGATCAGTTCCAAATATAGATATCAGTAGTAAACACCATCATCAGTAGTAAGTCCAAGATCAGTAGTAATCTTTGTAATTCTGCCCCATCAGTAGTAAGTCTTGTAGTAGCACCAAGACTTCATCAGTACCAACTGCAGCATCAGTATCAACTATTATATATCCCAACAATCTCCCCCTAAACCTATTAATTCAGTTTGAATTAATCAAGTTTCTTTCTTTTTCTTCTCTTCTTTCTCTTTCTTTTTCTTTTCTTCTAATTCCTTTGCCCTTCGTTCATCTCCTTCTTTAATTCTTTGATTTCTTTCTCTTATTTGTTCAGCTATGTATCTTTTATTCTTTTCAAGAAAATACTTGTATTGTTCTGAAAATATAGCTCCATCATGAGGTCTGATGAATGAGCAACATGTAGCTTGGTACATTGCTAGTTCTGAATGAATGTAGTCTTTTTCTATTAGGAACATCTCACAATTTTTATTTGCCCTTTCAAAGAAGTACATGTTCACAGAAGGGAGAACATTCCAGGCATAGACATGTTCTTTATTTGTGAATCTTTCAGGATATTTCTCTGGATAAAATGCAGCATCTATCATTTCAGTCAAGTATCCAGCTCCCGAATTCTTCCATACATTACTAGCCATTCTAGGTCTTCCTATTTTCAACATTGTGATAACATCACTTCTGGATAGTGACATTATCATTAGCTTCCAAGCTCTGAACCTTTGAATTGACTTATCTTGTCTAATGATGTCAATTATATTATTTACAACCCTCCAGTTGATAATTGGATTATTTTGTAGAAGCTCTTGAGGGTCATCAAGAATGGGGAAGTCTAGTTTTGCTTTCTTCCTTGCTGATTCCGCAGTTTCAATTTCTTTTCTATTCTTGGCAGTTATTGTTGATGATTCACCAGTCACTGTTTTTTTTGTAAGCACAAATTTAGGGCCAGTATCTTTCAACTACGTTAGCTTGACCTCTTTGACTTCTGGTTCTGCCAACTCCTTCTTCTTTGCAGTGCATTATTTATCAATGATATTCACCATCTTCATTCTACGAAAATATTTTGCACTCTGACCCTTTGATTTTAAGTAATCTACCATCTTTGTTTTCTGTTCAAGAACCTGTTCTGGTAGTTCAGCATTTAGTCTTTTGCATTCTTCAACTAGATCTTCAATACAGTTTAGATGTTCTTCTTCTATTTTCTTTTGTTTCTCTAGTTCTGCTTGTTGATCTTTCACTAGAAATTCCTCTATCTCTTGAATGGCTTCATTTCTGATTCTTTCTTGTTCAGCCTTCCTTTTGTTTTCCAGTTCAAGAGTTTTATCACATTTTATGTGGTACCTCATTCTTTTCACCTTCCAGTGATCTATTTTGAGAGGTCTGACCATATTTATCTTGTTTACCATGTGATGGCCTAGTGCTCTGGAAGGAAAATCATCATCAAAAATAGCTTTTCCTTTTCCCACACATTGAGGAAGAGGAGTGTATTTCATATCTTTTACTGGGATGATTACAAGATCTTGATCAAATTTATGAATTCAGTCTTCATCCATAGGGGGAGAACTCATTTCTCCAAATGAGATCAACTGTTTTATATCCAAGGCAAACACCAATGAATCAGAACTCTGCATAGAAGGATGTGTCACACAAACTTTAAAAACATGAATAATTTAGTCAAAAAGAATTTAGTAGTTGGTTTGCCCCAAAAAGAATGTATGTGTGATCATCATTGTGTTTCATGCCTGAAAGGTAAACAACACAATACTTCTCATAAGTCCAAAGCCATTAATTATACTTCTAACCCTTAGCAGCTCTTACACATGGACTTATTTGGGCCTACAAATGTTATGAGGATAGGGAAGAAACAATACTGTTTAGTTATTACTGATGATTTTTCCAGATATACTTGGGTATTTTTTCTCAGGCTCAAAGATGAAACAAGTGAAATCATCAAAAACCTAATAATCAAACTGGAAAACACTAGAGATCTCAAAGTGAAAGCCATTAGATGTGATAATGGCACAGAATTTAAAAATGCTAATCTAAGGAAGTACAGCTCTCCTAGAACTCCACAACAAAATGGTGTAGCTGTAAGAAGAAATAGATCAATCATTGAAGCAGCCAGATCCATGCTTGTAGACTCAAAATTACGAGTAACATTTTGGGCTGAAGCTGTTAATATTGCATGTTATGTGCAAAACATAGTATTAATAGTTAAGCCACACTTTAAAACACCATATGAACTTTTTAATAAAAGAAAACCTTCAGTAAGCTTTTTAAAATCATTTGGTTGTCCTTGTACCATTTTAATTACAAGAGAACAAATTGGTAAGTTTGACTTCAAATCAGATGATGGAATATTTGTGGGATACTCAACTCAAAGCAAAACATATAGAGTATTCAACAAGAGGCTGAGGATCATTGAAGAAAGTGTAGATGTATCCTTTAATGAAAATTTAAAGAATGAACAAGGAAATGGTCCAGATTGGTTATTTAACATTGACTCACTAACCAAGTCTCTTGATTTTAGCTATGATTTTAATGTAGGTGGAACAGACAACCAACCACCACATGGAGGATCATCATCATCTGTTAGTCAAAATCAAATGAAGTATATCCTTGTTAATACTGATCCCACAGTTAATACTGAGGACAGTAGTAACTCACATAACACAAGCAATATTGATGCCAGTAATAACTCGAATGCTCAGGATACTACTAACATCAGTAGTAACTCAGAAACTCAAAATAATGATGGTGATTCAAACAATACTGACGTCAAACTAACACAGAAACACATGATCCAAATGAAAATCAAGTTAGTACTAATACCATTATCAATGAAGAAAATCAAGAAAATTCAAAGAATCAAGAAGAAAACTAAACTGATGCACAAGTTCTAGAATCCAATGAATCAAATATATTGATAGTTAAATAGTTGTTGATAAGGTTCCCAACTCAAGAGCTCAAAAGAATCATACCTTAGACCTAGTTCTAAGTGATGTTAATTCAAATATGCAGACAAGAAGCAAATTTAATTCAAGTTTAATTTTAGATATTTTAAATATAAGTCTAATCTCTAATGAATGTCTGTTTGCATGTTTTCTATCTCAGGAGGAACCCAAAAAGATTCAACATGCTATGAAAGATTCAAACAGGATTGAGGCTATGCAAGAAGAACTTCTTCAATTCAAATTACAAGCTATTTGGACACTTGTACCTCTTCCAAAAGGAAAAAGGGGCCATTGGAACACGATGGATCTTCAGAAACAAGAAGGATAAAAGAGGCATAGTGATCAAGAATAAAGCCAAACTTGTAGCACAAGGTTACACTCAAGAAGAAGGAATAGACTTCGATGAAGTATATGCCCTTGTTGCAAGAATTGAAGCAATAAGGATTTTCTTGGCATATGCTTCATTCAAGAAATTCAAAGTCTATCAAATGGATGTAAAAAGTTCTTTCCTGTATGGGAAAATTGAAGAAGAAGTGTATGTATGTAAACCTCCAGGATTTGAAGATCCTGACCATGATAATTATGTGTACAAATTAGACAAAGCTCTATATGGCCTTCATCAGGAACCAAGAGCTTGGTATGATACATTATCATCATACTTGTTGAAGATCAATTTCAAAAGAGGTGCAATTGACAAGACTCTGTTCACAAGAAAAGTCAAGTATGATATTCTACTGGTTTACATTTATGTAGATGATATCACTTTGGTTCAACAAATGATCAATTGTGTAAAGAGTTTGAAGAATTAATGCAGATCAAATTCAAGATGAGCTCTATGGGTCCAATGAACTTCTTTCTTGGACTCCAAATCAATCAAAGATCAAATGGTATTTTGATCAATCAATCAAAATATGTCAAAGACATCTTGGAGAAATTTGCAATGAAAGACTGCAAAAGTGCAAGCACTCCCATGGAAACACATAAACACCTACATCCTAATGTTGAGGGGTAGGATGTAGATGAACACTTGTATAGATCAATGATAGGTTCCTTAATGTACTTAACTGTATCAAGACCTGATATTATGTATAGTGTTTGTGACAGGTATCAAGCAAGACCAAAGGAGCTTCACTTGCAAGCAGTCAAAAGAATCTTCAGATAATTGAAAGGAAAACCATCCCTTGGTCTTTATTATCCACATGACTCACCATTTGAGCTTATAGCCTACACTGATAGTGACTATGGTGGTGAATGTCCAGACAGAAAGTCAACTACTGGTGGATGTCAATTCTTTGGATCAAGACTGGTTTCATGGCAATGCAAGAAACAAACAAATGTATCAACATCAACTGCTGAAGCAGAGTATGTAGCTGCATCTGCTTGTTGTGCTCAAGTACTGTGGAATCAAAATCAACTTTTGGACTTTGGTATATCTATTCTCAAAACTCCTATTTTTATTGATAATCAAAGTGCAATTAGTATTGTGAATAATCCAGTAAACATTCAAAAACTAAACATATTGACATCAGATTTCACTTTATAAGAGATTGCAATGAAAAGAAATTAATTAACGTGGTTAAAATTCATACTGATAATCAACTAGCTGATCTTTTTACAAAAGCATTTGATGTAGGAAGATTTGGATTTTTGGTTTGTAGTATTGGAATGATTTTGATAAATTAATTTTATAAGAATTTCGTATGTAAAGTTTGTGTAAATTAATTCTTAATTTTCTTTTTGTTTTACTACTGATTATTCATTAATACTGATTGTGGGAAGTATTCACAAGTTACTACTGATGTGTAGTTACTAAGAATTAGGTTAAGTATAAAAGAACGGTTACTACTGATGGGTAGTTACTACTGATCGACCGTTTCGTGTGAAATACGCAGTTTTACCAAACTAACCCCCATGAAAATAGCCGTTAGGTTATGATTCAAAGGGTATTTCAGTCATTTTACAGGACATTCGAAAATTATAAATATCTGAATTCGATTAATTAAGCATTATCCAGACCTCGATCTGCTAAACCCTACGATAAACCCTAAACTCTGCAATCTTGATCCAAACCCTGAACTAGTAACAAATTAAATCATTCACTCAATTGTTCTTATCAAACTCTCAAGATCAAATCCTCCCAGAAATCAAAATCTCAAGTTAAAATCAAAATGGAAATGAAGAAACCACTAGTTGGTCAAACGGATCTCCGATTTTCAGAATTCCACAATATGCTTGGACTTCTACGGAATCCAGATGGAACCAGAACATTTCGACCAATAGTCATATGTCTTAACAACTCTCCAATAAGATTTGATCTAACAGTCAATCCTAAACTCTGTGAACAACATCTTGTTCAATTCTGGGAAAAGGCTGAAAGAATAGAAGAAGAGAATATCATCAAAATCAAATCAGAAATAGATGGACAGTCTATCATAATCACAGAACAAACAATCAGACAACATCTATAACTCAATGATGAGTCAGGTACATCTCTTCTCCCTAAAGAGGAAATCATTGAAAATATTTTAAAAATAGGGTATGAAGGAAGATCAGATATACTAACTTTTCAAAAGGGTCTTCTTTCCCTACAATGGAAATTTTTGATTCACACAATTCAACATTGTATATCTCCTAAGAAGAGTACTTGGAATGAGTTCAACAAGTCAATAGCTTCTGCTGTTGTTTGTTTGTGCACAAATCAAGTATTCAATTTTTCAAAAATGATTTTTGATGGAATGCTTGGAAATCTATCTCCAACTAAAATTTTAATGTATCCAAGATTCCTTGCACACATTTTAGACTGTGAAATTCCAAATTTAACAAAAACCAAAAACATTTTTGAAATTCCAGACTTAAATAAAAAGGTCTTTTCTAATATGAACAAAAAGTTCAATTTTTCTGGAAAAGTAACTCCATTGTTTCCAAATATGATCTATGATCACCCCCCCACTGGAGAAGGTTCAAATCCACCCATTGAACCCCAACCCACTCCATAACCAAGAAGAGCCTAAACATAATCCATTTTAGCCACTCAATCAAAAACACCACAAAATGTCCTGAATGTGTCCCAGGTACATGATATAGAACCTCAGAGTGCTACTCTTCACTCTGAGGTAGACCAACCCAAATGCCAGAAAATTTCTAAAACATATAGAAGGAAAAGAATTTCCAGAAAGGACACTAGGGGACCCACTGAGTCACACCCTAGACTCCAAGAGTTGTCCTCCGAGGAGGAGAGAGGGCATGAGGAAAGGGCTCTCACTACTGATGCATCAAAGGTTGGTGCACATGTTAGTGAGAACATCATTAGGACCCAGACCTCAACAACTTTAAGTGATGACTCGTCCTTTGAGGCAGGATTTAAAGGACCCCGGTGCCAAGAAACCACAAGGGGAGATACTATTGCTTCTGCTAGGCAGAAGAGAGTATCTGAAACACCCAATGAATCGCCAAGCAGTGATGAGGGTAGTAGAATGAAAACACCTGAATTGATGGAAAGGATGGAAAACCTTAAAGCCAATGTACCTAACCAACCCGATAATTTATCTAGAAGGGATGAGGGTAGCATTGAGCAAAACCAATTGACGGATATGATGGAAAACCTTGAAACCACTGTACAAAATTGCCAGATTCTTATCAATAATCAAGGAAAAACCATGAGCTACATGAAGCACTACATCAATTCCATGAATAGAAGAATGAAGAGATTTGAATACAGGTATGATTGATACCTCCATAGCAGCAGCAACAGCCTCCGTCTAAAACCTAAAAGAAGTTCATGGTGAAACAGGTCAAAGTATGGATGAAGACCTGAATAGAGGAGTTAGAAGTATGGATGAAGATGTATTTGTGTCTGCACCTCAATCTCAAGCATCAGCAGAACAAATGCCTTCTCCAATTACTACTGATGTCATGGGTACTACTGATCCCATGGACACTACTGAGGTAATTGATCAAACATAAGTTATTACTACTGATCCTATTGAAGAAGAAGCACAAGAAGCAACATCAGTACTAATTCCTTCAACAGCAGCAATAACTATTCCAGTTACTACCGATGTCTCGCCAGTAGTAACAATAGTAGAAACCTCAGTAGTAGACTCCTCAAACTTGCAACTGGTAATCTACAGACCTTTCAACTTGCAGTCATTAATACCAGTAGTAACTACATTGGTTACTACTGAGTCTGTAGAAGAGATACCAGACCTCATTGAACCAGCAGTAGTAATCCCAACAGAAACAACTACAACACCAGAGCTACAACCCATTGTAGTTCCAGATTTTGATGCTGATGTAAACTGGGAAGAAGTGGATGAATGTGAGTTACCTCCTCACCCAAAGATCTTTTTTGAAGACTGAATTTATAAATTTGTGTTGGAATTATGTGCACAGTTAGTCAACCTATGATGACACATCCATGCCTAGAAACACTCAAGGGTCACACCAGTGGGTGCATGTAATACGAGCAAGATATGCAATGATACTAGGAAGAGGAATGATTCATAATAGTCATTATGAATAAGTTAAGTATTAATTTAAGTTTAACTTATTACTAGATTAGTTTAACTAACTAATTAATACAAGTATTTGTACATTTACCAGTTGAGTAAATATACAATGTGTTAATTAAAGATTATCTATGATATGATTTAAAGCTATTAAATCATATAATAATTGGATAATATTATTGTCTAGTTAATTATTAAAGGTATATAACACAAGTATATATTTCGTGTATGTATATACCGAAATATATAAGTGTATAATACTAAGGCATTTGATAATTAAGTGTGACATTAATAAACAAGTAAAACTATAAGGGATGGAAGTGTAAAATGAAAGTTTAATTAAAGATCTAATCTTAATTAAACTAAAGAGTTCTAAGCGTAACTTATTTAAGTATAAATAAGAGGCTTAGGGTAACCCTTATTTGTTACACACCCCACACGAAATCACCATCCCTCCCTCTCCTTGATTTCGGCCAAATAGAGCAAGCAACACCAAGTTTGGTGTTCTTCGTTCTTCGTGTTCTTCGAGTTTTGAGGAACAAGTTCATTGCTAAGATCAACTAGAAGTTCGCTCGATTTGTTCATCATTAGTGGACTTTCTTAAGCAAGCAATAAGGTAAGTTTTGGGAAACCCTTTTCCCCCCTCCCATCTTGTTCAAATTCGACCAAAGAACACTAGGGCTCTTTGGTTGATGGTCGACGAATACCCACAAGCAATGTGTGTGTTCGAGTTCGAGTTCTCCGTACAAGGTTTCTTTTCTTGTTAATCAAGTTTGATTTCCAAGTTCCTATAATCCTTTAGGGTTTAAGGATTAAGTTGAATCTTAGTTCCGCTTTTAGGGATTGAGCTAGCTAGTTGGTTTAACCGGTCAAGAACACCTTTATCTTCTTACCAGTATGGTTCGAAGCAAGTGACTAGGTGGTCGACCCAATGGGTTGATCAGTGTTATGAAACCCTTCAGTGGTATCAGAGCGATGGTTTAGAAATCTAAACAAGATTAACAAAGTTTTTGTTTTTTTAATTTCCAAGTTTTTCTTTATTTTTGTTCCTTCTTCTTTTTGTTCCCTGTGTTTTCCGAAAAAGGGTAAGAACCGTAGACCAAGAACATTAAACTAGTTTAGTTTAATTGGTCATAAGGATTCAACCCTAGTAATTTTTGAAAACCATAAAGAACCCCATGACCTAGAACATTAAACTAGTTTAGTTTAATTGGTCAAAAGGCTTCTTTCCTTAACCCTAGAAATTTCGAAATTAACCAGAACCCTAGGATCAAGAACGTCAAAATTTTTGGTCAAAAGGATTCTTTCCTTATTCTTTGATCTTCAAAATCTAGGACCAAGTATGTTAAACTAACCTAGTTTAATTGGTCAAAAAAGATTCTTTCCTTTTTTCCCTAGATTTCGAAAATTATGGAGGATACTTGGACACCAAGTTTGTTAAACTAGCTTAGTTTAATTGGTGAAAAAGTTTCCTAGGCTTAAGGAATTTCAAACCTAGAAGTAACCTAGGACCAAGAACATTAAACTAGTTTAATTTAATTGGTTAATATGATTAATCAAGAACATAATCTAAAGCCTAGTATAATTAACCAAGTTTATGTTTAATGAGGTTTAATTATTGTTTTAATGAATTTAATGAGGTAATTTCATAAATCATTAATTTCTCTTCAAGTTTAAGGAATACTTTCTTCTATTCGAATGTCAACCTGCCGAGTAAGTTTTTGAATTTTTTACATATTTATGAATCTACGATTGTTTGATATTTGTTGATTTATAAATTTATAGATTTTAGTTCATAAAATTTACTTACAGTTCAGATTTGTTTGTTTAATTTCACAATTTTCAGGATCATGTGTCAATTTGTTCGCTTCGGTTCAAGTAATAACCAATGGAACCGACATGAACTGTCTAAGAACTGTTGTTCTGTTCTTTAATTTTTTTTTACTATTTTGTTTTAGGCCTTGGTTTAATTAAAGTTTTATTTCATGGTTAACATACTAATAAGCAAGCAAATAATGTGAAAATAATATATTCAACAATACCTTTTTTAGTCATTCCGAAGAATTCCTCCTCAACAATAAGTTATACAGATTTGAAATTTATGGGTTTGTGATGTACTCTTAGTCTATCAGTGTTCTTTATATTCACTATTTTGTTCATCTAAGTATTCTGAATAGTTGACATTAATGTTGTCAATAAACTTTGGGGGACAAAATACTAACATTCCATATCATCCATTTGGTATGCGCTTCTTACCTCTTGTTCTAAGTTACTGCCCGGAAGATAAAAAAAAGATATAGTTATATGATAATTAATTGTGTTTTGTAGTGGATGCTACAATGAGCGGTTGTCGACATTGGTGCAAATCATTATGCCGAAGGAAGTGATTAAGATTAAGGTGTTATGATCAAGCAATCAAAGTGCTACTGACGTTAGCATTGGTGTAGATGATTAGGTCTTGTGAGTCAAAATTGGTTTATGTGTTGTTCTTGATTAGGGTAACATAAATGTTATTGTTTGGATACATATGTGTTGTACGTGCATGTATGTTATTCAATATTTGTTTTATGTTTTTATTACATTGTATGTTTGAGTTGTATAACATAAATGTTATATTGTACATATGTGTTCTTTTGAAATAATTTTTGCCTTTTGTGTGAATAAGTTGAACATGTATGTTCAAACATGTATATTCAACACAACCGTAATATAGCCTATATGCATGTAACAATAAATTTCCCAAATTAATGCAAAAAAATAAAAATAAACATATATGTTCCAAAAACATATATGCAAGCTAGACATGAATAATAAAATAACAATAAATTTTCAAAAATAATTCCTAAATTTTAGGAAACTTTCAAAAATGGAAATATTTTTCTTTTTGCTAATATGTCCTAAATACCACTGAATAATTAATACGAATTAAATAAATCAAAATTAATTTACAAAATTTTAATTGGTTAATAAGAGTTCTCAGAGTTCTTTTTGAAAATCAGGGTTCTCAATATAACTCGACCATATATATATATATATATATATATATATATATATATATATATATATATATATATATATATATATATATATATATATATATATATATATATATATATATATATATATATATATATATATATATATATATATATATATATATATATATATATATATATATATATATATATATATATATATATATATATATATATAGAAGTGAGATCCTGTGAGGACTCAAAAAACGGTGAGGACTCGCGAGGACACCTCAAAAACATTCCAAAAAATTCCGAAAAAATATATATAACTCCCCATGATTATTACTACATTTGACCAAAAAAAAATTTTGAAAAAAAAATTATGATCAACTTTTTTTTTTGCGGATCATAACAATGATCCATATTTTTTTTGTGGATCATTATTATGATCCATTTTTTTTTTGGATCATTTTTTAAATTGTTTTATTTTTTTTGGATCTTATATGCTGCGATTTTAATGTTTAAAAAAGAAATTGTTTGAAAAAAAGTTTGTTTTGGATTATTTTTAGAATTTTGTTTGGAGTCCTCGCAGTCCTCATCGGGAAAAGAGTCCTCACCGGATCCGGACCCTATATATATATATATATATATATATATATATATATATATATATATATATATATATATATATATATATATATATATATATATATATATATATATATATATATATATATATATATAGGGTTGGATTATATACAGAACCATTTAAGGTACAAAACCAGCAGAACCATTTAAACCTAATCCTGACCGTCCAAATTATAAATCTAAGGTTTAGATGTTTTGTAGTTAGGCGGTGATTTATTTCTGGAAATTAAGGGGGGCAAAGGGTATAATAGGTTTTTTCATACGATTTTAAAAAGGGAAATTGAAAATTAATAAACGTAATAAAGAAAAGGGGCACGATTTCCGGTAACTACCATCATTAGTTGCCTAAATATCTCACAACAAGATCCGAAAACGTCTAATATCAAATCTAGGATTAAAATAATAACAATATAGGGGATTTCTTAATTGGGTTAATAAATCCTCACATTCTCCATTTTTTTTTTCAATTGCGACTACTCTATAAAAGAATTAAACATTAATGTTGTAAAATAAATGTATCAATTTTGCACTAACGACATCAATGTAATAAAGGATAAAACATGTAATATGTATTCGAAATTACAAGTGATTTCTAGTTACATCCGTGTATGTGCTAAACTTCTTTAAAGTATACATGAATGTATGTGATGGTGTTCTTTCTAATATTTGGATACATGAATGTATGGTGTTTCTAATTAAGCTATACATGAATGTATGGTGTTTCTGATTAAGGTATTTAAGAAATTTTACTAACAAAATTTTATTGTTGCATTATTATTTTCATATATGGTTTTAAACAAGTCGAACATTTATGTATTTTTACGATATACATGAATGTTTTAATATAAACATGTATGTTTGTTTACCATATAAACACATATGTATCCGATACTAACACTTATGTTATTATTGAATTGATCTCATGTCGATAAACAAATACAAAATAACATACATCTACAAAGTAACACATATGTATCAAAGCCATAACACTTATGTTATCAACACCTTCATCTCCAACGCCTACTTAAGTAATAACCTGTTAAATATTTAAGGAAGGATTTAAAACAATTTAACTCCACTTTTTAAAAACTAGTGTTGGTTTTTCTAAAAAAATGAAGAAAAAAAACTAATTTTGTTAAAAAGTACCATGATTACTCACCACTTTTGTGTGTTCCGATGTCCCTGAAGCAATATTGGTCAAAGCCCAAGCTGCCTCAAACTAGATCACGTACAAAATGTGTTAATCTTTTTATAACATAATCATATTATCAACAAACTAATTACACAGTTAACAGAAATCGTGTCTCACAAGAAACTCAACAAAGTGGGGAACAACGCCAGATTTAATAACTTCTTCAATGGGTACGTTTGATTTAAAGAAAACATCTTAAATTAGACATGAAATACTATTTGTAACAAACATACTCTATAAAATAAACTTATGGCATACCTATAGACAACATTTTACGAAGAGTGGCGGCATGTATCGCCGCCGTAGATCTCGGGCGGAACCCTAATACCGTTGCCGCTGCAAATGATGGTTTCAATTGTGGCGAGTACCATTGTAATCGGAAGAAGATGTTTGTTTCAATGGTGGTACTAGTGGTCCTTGGTTCGTCGAGTTAGGTGCCCGAAATTAGAAGAGAAAAATGTTGGTGAGGTTTTGTTTTTAGGAAAGAGAAACCATGGAGGTAGGTTTTAGAGAGATAATGAAATTAATAATGATAAATGGAGATAACTGGGGAGAGATGGACGGTTCTTTTCAATAATATCAGGGATTTACTTAAATTATAACAGTTACCTTAACAAGAGTCTGATTTCCGAAAAGACATGTATACCCTTCTGTAATATTTAAAAAATCAAAAAAGAAAAAACATTTTGCTTTTTTGTGATTGGTCAAAAATAGTTCTTCCGGCTCTGTAGCCTTAATTGGTTCTGATTTTAATTCTACACTATATATATATATATATATATATATATATATATATATATATATGGTCCGGATCCGGTGATGACTCAAAATCCGGTGAGGAATGCGAGGATAATTTTCATCCAATCGTTTATAAAAGGGCATAAGGGTCTTTTTGAAAACCCTCTTTTCTCTCCTTGTCCACTTGTCATCCAATGATTGGATGTGAGTTTTTTTCCACCCGTTTCGTTTTTCGCCAATAACTTTTTTTCGATTTGAAAAATATAAAATCTAAAAATGTCAAAAAATTTAAAATTAAATTCTCTACAAAATGAGTATAGTCATGAAAATTAAAAAAAAAATTAACACAAAGATCCAAAAATTAAACAATGATCCAAAATTAACACAGTGATCCAAAAAATAACATGATCCAAAAATTAACAATGATTCAAAATTAACAAAATGATCCAAAACTTTACAATGATTTAAAACTAATAAAATGATCCAAAAATTAAAATGACTAGTCAAAGTTAACAAAATGAACCATAAAGAACAAAATGATCCACATTTAACAAAATTAAAAAATTAAAAGTTTTTTTCAATTTTTTATGACTATACTCATGTTGTAGAGAATTTAATTTTAAGAAATTTGGTTTTTTCAGAATTTTTTTTTATCAAAGAAAAAAAAAGTTATGGCCAAAAACCACAAGTGGGTGGAAAAAACAAATAGTGTAGCCAATCAGAGGGTGACATGTGGCGAGAGTGGGGGAGAGTGGTGGATGGGAGAGTGGCTGTGCGTGAGTTCTCTTATAAGTTCAAATTTCAATTTCAAATGACAATTAACCTCCTCAAATATTTGCCCTTTAGTGGAAAAGTTGAAGAAAGAGCATAATAATTACAAAAATATCATTACGAATTTTCTATAAAAAATAAGTTAATCTAAGCCACATATTTTTGAAATCAAGGATTGAGATTTGTCCTCGCAATCCTCACCGCTTTTTTAATCCTTACTCGACCCACTTCTATATATATATATATATATATATATATATATATATATATATATATATATATATATATATATATATATATATATATATATATATATATATATATATGGTCCAGATCCGGTGAGGACTCTTTTCCCGGTGAGGACTGCGAGGACTCTAAAAAAACTCTAAAAATGATCCAAAACAAACTTTTTTCAAAAAATATCTTTTTAAACATTAAAATCGCAGCATATAAGATTCAAAAAAAAAATATGGATCATAATAATGATCCACAAAAAAAATATGGATCATTGTTATGATCCGCAAAACAAAGTGGATCATAATTTTTTTTTGGTCAAATGTAGTATTAATCATGGGGAGTTATATACTTCCTCCGATTCAAAATAAGTGATACACTTGGGGTTTCACGATTTTTGAGGCAAAAGATTATAATGATGGTTAAATTAGATTAATTGGATGGTTAGTGGAGAATGGGTCCCACACCTTTTGAATAAAGTAAGGTTAATGATGTTTAAAAGTAAAAAGTGGGGGTAAAGGGGTAATTTCACGTTATTAAAGTAGATAGTTAGTGGGTGTGGGTCCCATTTTTTATGCCAAATAAGGAAACTTTTCAAAGTGTATCACTTATTTTGAATCACCCCAAAAAAGAGAGTGTATCACTTATTTTGAATCGGAGGAAGTATATTTTTTTCGGAATTTTTTGGAATGTTTTTGAGGAGTCCTCGCGAGTCCTCATCGTTTTTTGAGTCCTCACAGGATCCTACTTATCTTTACTATATATAAAGAGTTTACCCTTTCCATAATTAGCAAGGCTGAAAATTCAGCCAACACACTTGCTAATTACGGAAAGGAATCCTTATAGTTTACAAAAATTAAATAGTGAAGAAGGTTTCGAACATGGGACCTTCGGGTATTAGACATACGTGAAATCCAGTTGATCTGAACTTCACATCTATTAATCTGCCTAAATACCAAATTAATAAAGCTAAAACAGATCGTCAGGTGGGCTTCTGCCCAACATCTCTAATTAGTGGGCATCAGTAATTGAGTGGACCATCGGGCTTCAACTTCGCCCCAGCAAAACTCTTTAGCACTGTTAAACCACAAATAATCATTTCACCATTGAATGAATTCGGACCTTTCAATTCAGTTGCCGACCTTTCAGTTGCTTCGTCTCTCTCTGAAGACTCCTCGATTCTGCATTTAGCTCTTCGGTTGCTCAACCATAATTATTATTCTGCAAACGCCCCCTCGATCCCTTAAAACTTGCACAAATCTTCACATTAAAAATTCAACAGATCGGCTAAAGCAATTTCACAATTCCTTACGAAATTAATTCAAAATTCGAATCTCCAGCAATGAATTTAAGGTAAGTTTCATATTCGGCGATTTAATTTAAAGCTATCATTGTTTCTTATTTGTTTAGTGTTTCATATTCGAAGATTTAATTCTATATCGGTCGCCCGTTGTATTATGATTTTACCAATTGAACTATCAGGTTGGTTGATGACGGTTCAATTGAACGTCTAATACGAGTTTTCTTCACTATTAAGCTTGATCGAGAGGTATTAATTCAACTTTAGATGTATACATGGTCTTCATAACTAATTATTTATTTTTTAATTTAATCGTTTTTCTATTATTTTGCAGAGGTTAAAAGGAGGAAATTTCTTGAAGATAATATAGAATCTTCCAGCAATGATTTTCCTGTAGTTTTTGATACCTTGCAGTATGAAAAATGGTATTTTTCATATGGAATAAAGCTATTTTTGATAAATATATAATGCAAATTAAATTTAAATTAATGATGCTGAAAATTCCTACCTTATTTACAGTCTGAGTGTAACCCTTAATTCGTGATAAATGACATACAAAATGATTTAATTTAACTTGGTTTTTGTTAAATTTTCATTTTAAAGGATTCAATTTTATTTCTTGAATATTCAATCTTCTATCTTTCTGTGGATCATGTGAATTGTAGTCGATGTCAATCTTTAACTTTTTAGCCAATTTGTGAAGCCGGATAACATGTGATTGTCTCCTCGAACCGGCGCGAAGTAAATATCACGAGCAACTTTTAACAGTTAGATGATCCCTGTATAATGCTTTAAATTTTTCTCAACTGTTATCCAACCTGTCTAACAAAAATAATATATGTTTGCAATGACGTAAATATTTGTTACATATGTGCATTAGTGCATATATAAGTCATTTCTTGGGGAAGCAGCAACATCTTGTGATGTTACTTTTACTTTGCTTGTTGATCCTTTAAATGATGTGTGTTTGTGAATTTCGGGTTATTGATATCATTAAACTTAGAATTATTAAATTTGATATTACTAGAACTAAAATCATTTCTGTGTTTACAAGTTGACCATATAGTTTACAAGTACACCAAGTCCTCGGTGCAACCTTTTAAAATCACTTATTCTGTTTTTACATCTTAAAATCACTTATTCTGTTTTTACATCTCAAATGGGTCAAACAGGTTAGTGCGGTCCTTTAATAATGACTAGCAGGGTACCCGCGCAATGCGGCGGCGGGTACCCGTAACTATATTTCAAAGTGACGATAGTAACTGTGGTGGTGGCAATAGCGATGGTGATGAGTGGTGGTGCGTAGTGATGGTAGGTGCCGACATTAGTGATGGTCAAATGTAGTGATGGTAGGTGCCGACGTTGGTAAGAGTTGATGATTTACACCATCGTATATTTAATGTTATTGGGATAAATGGTTATAATAACAGCGTAATGTATTAAGTGTGAGTGGTTTGAAATAAAGTGTAATGTATAGAAAGTGGTTAACACATAGTGATAACTTAGGAGATGTCTTGGGTTCGAATCTTATAAGCCGCGATTTATTATTTTTTAATGTAAAGAACTAACTAACAAAAGTGGAAAGGTCCTTAATATTAAGTTTAAGGAGCTCCTTAAACTTGCCTAATGTGGTAGGCCTAAATGCTTTATATAGTAGTAAGATATATGAAATGGTCATCAAGTTTTAAAGTTTGTCATCATTAGGAAAAGTTTATATTGTATGAATCCATAAAACTGGAGTGGGATATATGAAATAGGTAGTTAAGACCATAAAAGTCTAATTTTATAGTTTGTCGTCATTAAATGGCTCCACAAAAACCGAATAAAAGTAGTTCTGTGGGTTTCAAACAGTATGATTGTAAATGGCTGCACACACAGGTCGGTGCAGCCCTTTAGATAATGTGTTTTTCCGGTATTACGATTATCTTAATAAATTAATACCAACAGTTAATTCTGATTTGATTAAATCTTATAAATAAACGGGTCAATTAGGTCAACTTTGTCAAACATATTAAGGGCATCTTTGGGAAAGCTTATTAACAGCGCTTATGAGCTTATTAAGCTCAAATTTTCAAGCGTATTTGAGCTTAATAAGCTCATAAGCCCGTTAATAAGTTTTCCCAAACATGCCCTAAATGGTTGCATCGAATAAAGGGCTGCACTGGTTTTATATCAAATAGGTCAACCATTTTTTTGGAAACGGGTCAAACAAGAGGGAGTGGTACAGTCCTTTAAAATAATAAATGGAGCAGCCCTTTTAAAATCAATATCTTTGGTTATGTCCTTTCCCTATATAGCCATTTAAACAAGAAGCAAAGACAATCTTTAAAATTATTTTGACCTGTTTGCTTGTTTGGGACAATACCCATTTGACCCCTTTTTTTAACAAATCCATTTGACCCATTTTTGGTTACAGATTTGGCCTATTTTTAATTTTCCATGATAAAAGTTATGTTTTTATACATTTGATCCAGTTTTGCCATTCCATGTAAACATGTTATTTTCACAAAGCATTTGCATTTCACGCATTCCTTTCCAGACATTTGCCTCTTCGGTTTCGTAAATCATGGGAGCTATGCAGGAAAGTTTGTTGACCTGGCAGTCAAACTGTGACCGGCTATCGTACTGGGTCGACTAAAAACTCTGGCTTTTAAACATTGACGTGGGTTTTTATTGATTTTTGTTAGTAGCATTAATAAAATTGAAACTAGAAGATTCTAGGCACACAAAATGGAAAATATAGAATAACATTCAACCTCAACAACCAACTCAAACCTTGTAACAAAGACCAACTGCTCCTAAATCTATAGATTATAGACATTAAAAGCATCACGGTTTCATTTGACATATGTTACTACCACAATCATTACCCACCCACCATAACACTACGAACCACTACATATCACAATCGTATTGTCGCTATTGCCACCTCTATTATCACCGTAACATATAGTTACAAGGTACCCGCTGCCGCATTGCGCGGGTACCTGCTAGTATATATATATATATATATATATATATATATATATATATATATATATATATATATATATATATATATATTTAAATACAAGATTAAATGGAACATTAATATATATATATATATATATATATATTATTCTGATCATTTAGTTGTAATATTATGATAATTAGAAATTTGTATTAAGTTATAATTAAACTAGAAATGTATTAAGTTGTAAACAACTAGAAATTGTACAAAGTGAGGTTTTATTTTAATTATATAATAATACGAAAGTTATAAATATTAGATTGTATAAAGTTATAAGTAAGTATAACTTGTTAATTATACTTCCTCCGTATCAAAATAAGTGACACACTTTCCATTTTGAGGTGTATCAAAATAAGTGACACACTTTGAAAACTTTCCATATTTGGTAAAAATAGTGGGACCCATACCAACTAACTATCCACTTTAATAAAGTGAAATTACCCTTATACCATTACTTTTACTTTTAAAACTCATTAATATCACTTTATTCAAGAAAAGTGGGACCCATTCTCCACTAACTATGTACTTTAATCTACTTTAACCTCTACTTTAATCTTTTGCCTCAAAAAATATGTAAGCCAATTTGTGTCACTTATTTTGACACGGAGGAAGTACAAAGTATATTACGAGTTACGTAAAGTACTAGATTAATGATCAGGGGTTAAAATAACATAGGAAATTTAAGAACCTATATTTAACTAAGTTTAACTTGAATATAAGAATGGTTCAAATAAACTAAGATTATTATATATAGTTTTTATATAATAAGATTATTAGTATTCACCAAGTTCAAACTAGTGATTGTGTTCATGCTTAAGTTCCATCATGGTTGTTGGAATTAGTGGGAGCTACATAAGAAAATCGCATAGTTTATAAATGTGTCCCTATGACATATTTTGGAGAATCTAATAAGTGAATGTTTAATTTTATTATTAAACATAGAAAAACTAGTTATGTTAAATTAGAGTTATGACTTGTGTTCGTAAGTCATAAATAATTAAAATCTCTATTTTAAAGTTTAACATAAGGTTTGAAGTTTTTCAAGTAAATAAAACAAGTACGTTTTATTAAGATAATGTTTTTTCACAAAACTTATATCTTTTTGTACACCTCGATTTTAGGTATACAAAGTAAAATCGAACAAATTTAAAACTTAGAGTTTTAAAAGTAATTTTAGAAAGGCGTCTTGTGGAATTAAGTACACGAATCGCAAGTTTTTAAAATTAAGAATTAAAACTGGAATAAGGTTTAAGTTTAGTTTAGACTTAAACAAACCCAAGAAAATCTTAGATCGAAGTACTATCCACCTAATGGAACACCTCACTTGTTAAATGATATTCATATTGTAAGGATAAAGAACCTTAATTATGTATTCAAATCATTGCGAGTGTTAGGGTGCGTAAGGTTCTGTGCTAATCGGGAGTCCCGGCACAGAGCATCGCATTGTCTTAGATGGTCTGAACTACTTTGGTGATAACCGGGTGTCCCGACCCAAAAAGTACTTGAGTAGAATAAACATACTAGACTTTTGTGCAACTTAGAAATGTACGATTAAAATTGTACAAGGTTGTTGTAAGTTATAAGTCTAAAGATTCTACGACCCCTAGGAATCGTGTCAAGTCTTGATACGATCGGTAATGATGTTACCTTCCAGAAACAGCATGTCTCGTCGGTATGTGCCCAAACCTTGCGTCGAGAATGTGATATATGGATCCTAGGCCTAAAATATTAATTATGGGTTTATAATATATTTTAGAGAATGTTTATTGATGATTATTAATTAAACTGGGTTTGATTTGTAGATGGCAGCAACAAACACAACGATAAACACCAACAAACTCTCACGACGTTTCTCTCTAGGAAAGAGAGAATTGACTGGGTCAAATTTCCTCAATTGGAGACGTGATCTTAAGATCATGATAAGACAAGAGAGGAATAAAAATGACCTAGAAAGAAATGTATTGAATCCCCCTGCCAAGGATGCGAAGAATGAACCAGGACAAGCATTTTACGCTTGTAAGGCGTTCACTTCTTGCAAGATGGCTAAGGGAACATCAGTTAGTGCACACGTCATGAAAATGAAAGTGAACGTTGATCACCTTGCTAGACTTGGTCATGTCATGCCATTGCAGTTAGCAATTGACATTATACTCAATTCATTGTCCGATGACTACAAATTCTTTGTATCCAACTACAGCAAACACGATATGGATACATCCATTTTTCTGAGCTACAATCCATGCTCAAGGCTGTTGAGTTGAATATTAGGACCAATTCTAAGAGGGATCGCATGGTAACTGATGATGGCGATGGAGAAGTGCAAAATGGTAAAGGAAAGGGTAAAATCAATCATAGCCAAGGAATGCCAAGTGGTAATAGTGTCAAACATAAAGGCAAGAAGGTGAGACCCAACATAGCGAAGGCCGAGAATCGGTGCTTCAAGTGTGGAGAGGTCGCGCATTGGAAATTGGATTGTCCAAAGATTGCCGGTAGTGGAGGACTTGCTAGTTCCTCAGGTAACACGACCAAACTTTTTATTCACCTTAAGATACTTGTAAAGGACATTACGAGTAATATAACCTTTGCAATCGTTTATTGCAGGAGGAAAGTGATAATAGCCTACATGAGATGAAGATCCCACGAGCACTTTTTTTGATTCAGTATTTTTCACTTGGATTCAGAAAAACAATTTTTGGTTTTTAGTTGTTTTGAACAAAATTACAATTTTTATATTTTATGATAAATTTTCTTTTTAAGTTTATCATCATTGAATCCATGGTTAAATTATATTGTGTGTGCATGTGTGTTGATTATACTAATCAAGTTTTATGACTAGATTATAAAGTCAAGTATTGACTTAATAATGATCTCATTGTTTATATTTGTTTGATTGTTGTATGAGTATCTTAGAAGCTCAAATTACTTAGATACTAGTAATTAGAAAGTTTTTCTAATGAAAGTATTTAAGAGTTTTTATGGAAAGCATAAAGTTCAAGGTACATTGAACTTATTTAAAACATCTTAAAAAATTGTTACTTATGATAATAAGTTTTAAAGTATTAGTATTAATATAGTATGATTATATTGGATATAATCAAGATAGACTTTAAAGATTATTATTACAAGTCTTTCATACTTGTGATAAAGGAATTTAATGAAGTCATAATTCCCTAATAGGAATAATTGGATATTCGTATAATCCAAGTGAAATGACTTAGACATTAAATGAACTCTTAAAAGATCAAACTATATTAAAGTATTTAAGAATCAAAGGTATTATTGCAAGTCTTTTATACTTGTAGTAAATACAATATTTGATCAAGTCATAATTCCCTAATAGGAATGATGGATATTTGAGAAATGCAAGAAATGACTTTGGCATTAAATGAAGTTCTTAAAAGGTTACTAATATATTTAAGAATTGGAAGTATCGTGTCAAGTGTCTTATAGTTGATAGATACAGTGATCAATAAAAGTCATGATTCCCTTAAAAGGAATATTGGATATTCGCAAATCCAAAGATGGCTTTAATAATTGATTAATTCTTAAAAGGTTAAACTATAAGATTTTGACTAGGTCAAAGTAATAGTTTAAGTGATGCTTAAATTCCATAAAATTTAGTGGGAGCTATGACTAACGTATTCATTAGAGGTACTAATGAATATAGCAAGTTAATAGGATATTAACAACAAGGTTTTACCAAGTCGTTTGCCAAAGGGTTAAGAGATAATAAATGATCATTAATTAGATTATTGCAAACCTAATAGCACGATCACGAGTCTTATGATTAATTATTTTCATATCTAATAGGTTATTCACACTCCATCGGATAACATAATCATTTAAGAAAATTTCTTTAACTAGTAACAAGATATCTACAAATTAAGTAACTAAAAGAGATTTTAGTTACAAGGTGGATTTCATGAATTCAAGAAACTAAGGAGTTAGTTCCAATACTTCTATGTTTACAGAATTATTAAAAGGAAAGACTAAAATATGTTCTAGAATGTTGGAAGAAAAAAATCTAGCAAAGTCAAAAGTAATAGTGTTTTTCCAAACACTTGTCTTATGTCTTTAGTTTAATAGGGAATGACTAGATCGGTGATAAAGATACAAGTAAAATTGTAAAAGTCATTAAGTAATCAACATGAACGGAAGGAATAAGTAATGACGCAGTAATAATTCTGTATCTATGTCCAGTGAGGAATAATACATGAGCTAGTATCATTGTTATTCAAGATTTTGTATGTTTTACAATATCCATGAATAAAAGTCTATTTATTCAAAAGATATAATCCGTGACTACTCATCTTAGTGGGAACCTTGATGGGACGTTAACGTCATCGCGGTATTTGGTGGAGATTCGAGTTTTCTCGAAGATAGCTACAACAAGTTTGTTGTGGACCGAATATCGTTGATATTCTGTTGGAGGCTCGACAAATATTGGATTGGCCACCGTGACAATACTTCGCGGTTGAAAAGTTCAAAAGTATTGTTCACTAGGATTGTCCTTAAGCCTGAGGTATTTGGTTTGGGATACATTGACTAATGTACTTTGGTTCGTCTTTGACAAGCGTGAAGTGTGGTTGTCATACGAGGCCTTACTGGGTACATAGGAAGTTGTATTTTGAATTGAAATATAACAAGATGGTAATTGCACCTCCTTTTTAAGAGAGATATTTATGGGTCCTTTGACATGATAAGAAAACTGGTAAGTGCATGGCCATGCCCAAACGAACTGAATTGTTCTTTGTCGTTTATCACAACAGTTTGAATCAAGAAGTCATGAAATGATTTCGAATACAGGAGTTGATATTTTCTACCATGTCGTATTCATTGTCACCAATATCGTGCTGCATGGGATGAACCTAACAACGTTGGCCAAGAAATAGAGACATGGTGTGCTTTACTAGGAGACGCAATTAAAGAGTTTTTCGAAACTATACCTAGGTTACATAAGCTGT
The DNA here is from genome assembly GCA_963853835.1 of Calendula officinalis. NCBI lineage: Eukaryota > Viridiplantae > Streptophyta > Magnoliopsida > Asterales > Asteraceae > Calendula > Calendula officinalis. The sequence goes on along the minus strand of OY970820.1, from coordinate 50,046,798 downwards.
TTTTATGGGGTTGGTTACCTACATGCCCATCTAGAAGGCCACTGTAGCTCGTGTCATTAAGATAAAGGTTACGAACTTGCACAAGTGGGAGTCTATTGGAATTATGTGCACAGTTAGTCAACCTATGATGACACATCCATGCCTAAGAAACACTTAAGGGTCACACCGGTGAGTGCATGTAATACGAGCAAGATATGCAATGATACTACAAAGAGGAATGATTCATAATAGTCATTATGAATAAGTTAAGTATTAAGTTAAGTTTAACTTATTACTAGGTTAGTTTAACTAACTAATTAATACACGTATTTGTACATTTACTAGTTGAGTAAATATACAATGTGTTAATTAAAGATTATCCATGATATGATTTAAAGCTATTAAATCATATAGTAATTGGATAATATTATTGTCTAGTTAATTATTAAAGGTATATAACATAAGTATATATTTCGTGTATGTACATACCGAAATATATAAGTGTATAATACTAAGGCATTTGATAATTAAGTGTGACAATAATAAACAAGTAAAACTATAAGGGATGGAAGTGTAAAAAGAAAGTATAATTAAAGATATAATCTTAATTAAACTAAAGGGTTCTAAGCGTAACTTATTTAAGTATAAATAAGAGGCTTATGGTAACCCTTATTTGTTACACACCCCACACGAAATCACCATCCCTCCCTCTCCTTGATTTCGGCCGAATAGAGAAAGCAACACCAAGTTTGGTGTTCTTCGTTCTTCGTGTTCTTCGAGTTTCGAAGAACAAGTTCATTGCTTAGATCAACTAGAAGGTCGCTCGCTTTGTTCATCATCAGTGGACTTTCTTAAGCAAGTAATAAGGTTTGTTTTAAGAAACCCTTTTCTCCCTCTCCCCTCTTGTTCGAATTCGACGGTTGATGGTCGACGAACACACACAAGCAATGTGTGTGTTCGAGTTCTTCGTACAAGGTTTCTTTTCTTGTTAATCAAGTTTTATTTCTAAGTTCCTATAATCCTTTAGCGTTCAAGGATTAAGGTCAATCTCTGTTCCGCTTTTAGGGATTGAACTAGCTAGTTGGTTTAACCGGTCAAGAACACCTTCATGTTCTTACCAGTATGGTTCGAACCAAGTGACTAGGTGGTCGACCCAATGGGTTGATCAGTGTTATGAAACCCTTCAATTTGATCTTGACTATCATTGAATGATGATGATTATCCATGTCGTGGTTGGTTGTTTGTTCCACCTGCATTAAAATCATAGCTAATATCAAGAGATTTAGTTAGTGAGTCAATGTTAAATAACCAATCTGGACCATTTCCTTGTTCATTCATTAAATTTTGATTAAAGGATACATCTACACTTTCTTCAATGATCCTCAGCCTCTTGTTGAATACTCTATATGCTTTGATTTGAGTTGAGTATCCCACAAATATTCCATCATCTGATTAGCAGTCAAACTTACCAATTTGTTCTCTTGTAATTAAAATGGTACAAGGACAACCAAATGATTTTAAAAAGCTTATTGAAGGTTTTCTTTTATTAAAAAGTTCATATGGTATTTTAAAGCGTGGTTTAACTATTAATACTATGTTTTGCACATAACATGCAGTATTAAAAGCTTCAGCCCAAAATATTATTGGTAATTTTGAGTTTGCAAGCATGGATCTGGCTGCTTCAATGATTGTTCTATTTCTTCTTTCAGCTACACCATTATGTTGTGGAATTCTAGGAGAGCTGTACTTCCTGTCAATACCTTTAAGATCACAAAAAGAGATTAGATTAGCATTTTTAAATTCTTTGCCGTTATCACATATAATGGCTTTCACTTTGAGATCTCTAGTGTTTTCCAGTTTGATTATCAGGTTTTTGATGATTTCACTTGTTTCATCTTTGGTCCTGAGAAAGTATATATGAAAAAATCATCAGTAATAACTAAACAGTATTGTTTCTTCCCTATACTCACAACATTTGTAGGCCCAAATAAGTCCATGTGTAAGAGCTACAAAGGGTTAGAAATAGAATTAATTGCTTTGGACTTATGAGAAGTCTTGTGTTGTTTACCTTTCAGCATGAAACACAATGATGACCACACATGAATTCTTTTTGGGGCAAACCAACTACTAAATGCTTTTTGACTACATTATTCATGTTTTTAAAGTTTGTGTGACACATCCTTCTATGCCAGAGTTCTGATTCATTGGTGTTTGCCTTGGATATAAAACAATTGATCTCATTTGGAGAAATGAGTTCTCCCCCTATATACAGGCAATACACATTGTTTCTCCTTGGTGTTCTTAAAACAATATATTTTTCATCTATAATAAAATCAGGAGAAAGAATGATGCACTCTATATCTGTAAAAAGAATTTTGTTCTTTTTTATCACATACTTGTGAGACACTAACCATATATTATTTAAGCTCAACAACATAAAATACATCATCAAATGTAATCTTACCATTTGATACTGTACCTTTACATGTGATTCTTCCACCTTTTGGATTTTCACCACTAGCCACATATCCACCTTCAAAGGACTTGAAATCTCATAGAATTTGAAGATTTCCAGTCATGTGCCTAGAGCATCAACTATCAATATGCCATGTTCTTCCTTCTTCAGGTATCTGGATACTCTGCGCAAAAAATAAATTGATTAGTTCATTTTGGGAACCCAAGCTTGTTTTGTCTTGGGTTCATCCTTTGAAGAATATGTTTTTCTAATAATATGAACTTTTGATGAAGGTTTGGTGTTTGAGTTATGGTTGTTACTGCTATTTGGTGTTACTACTGATTTAGGTTTATACACCCAGGATTTGGCTTTTGAATGTTTTTCTACTGAGGGACCAGTAGTATTGGGGTTGTAAGACTTTTTAGGATGATCAGTAGTATTGTAGTAGTTGTATCTCACTGCATTGTACTTAGGCTTATGATTAGTAGTAAATATTTGATTGTTTCTACTGATGTTTGAGAAATTTGAATAATTTGAAAATTTATTTTTATTTCGAATATTTTCAAAATAATTACTTCTCTTTGGGTTACCATGTCTGAAAGTTTGAACAAACCTCTGTGCATTTCTTCCAATTTTGGGACATCAATATGTGGATTTTTATCAGTTTGTTTTGATATTGATTCCTTTAATTTAATATCTTTTAAGTTCAATTTATTTTCTTTAAATTCCTTAAATTCTTTGTAGTTGATTGGATTGAAGTGACAATCCTTTGCTAAATGATTAACTTTGTTGCAAATTAAGCATGTTAGTTTTGCTGTTTTTGCACTTTCAGGTTTTCTTTGCTCTTTTAATTGATTCAAGTTTCTTTGATTTCCCCTTCTTAAAATAGTTGGTATATTTTCAGAATTATATTTAGGAGATTCTTGACTCTGTGTGGTATGGAAACTTGTATTAGTTGATTTAATGGAGTTTTCTTCATCAGATGAATCATTACTTGTTTCAGTTTGGTTTTCCAATTTTAGTTCATCTAATATTCTTTATGAGCTAGATTTAAGTGGGGGAATATAATTTGTTGGAGGAGGGACTGCATGATATCCAACTCCATGAACAACCTTTTTCAGTAGTTTGATTACTTGTTAGTTCATCAATTATTTTAGAACTTCTTTCAAATTTCTTAATTATGAGTTTATTTTGTTCTAATTCTAATTGACATTCCTCTAACTTTGCTATAGCTTCTTTAGCTTTTAGTTCAGCATGTTTTTTTTTTTTATCATAAGTTGCTTGTAATAGTTCTTCTTTGCATTTTTGATCAGTTATTTTGTAAATTTTTATTTGATTTTCTAAATCAGCAATGCAACCATTAAATTCAATTCTTCTGTTTCTGTTTAAAATTAAATCATCAAGAATTTCTTTATTAATCATTTCAAGTTCTTTATATGTTTCAATGCATTCTGGAGTGCAAGATTTAGAATGTACCTCAGTATTTGGAACAGTGAAGGCCATGAGTGCTTGATTTTGGGCATGTTCTTCTGCTTGAAAGCTCCAATCATAACCTTGTCCTTCTTGAGATACAAGAGCAATTGAGTTTGATGAACTGTTCTTGTTGTAATTTGATCTTTGATCTTTGCTAGGGCATTCTCTAGCAAAGTGACCAAAATTATTGCAGTTATAGCATTTGACTTTGGTTTTGTCAAATTCAGCTCGTTCACCTTTGTTGAAGTTCAGATCCTTTCTTCCAGGTCTTTGAAGAAATCTTTTGGTCTTCAAGCTCAGCATTTCCATCTGCCACTTTATATCCTTCTCTTCCAGATCATCAGGATTGATTTGTTCCAAGTCTTCACTGTTGGAATATGCTTCACGCGTATAACATATAGTTATATGGCTAGTTGTTTGTGAGCCTAAAGGGTCACACACTTAAACACTTAACACCATAAGATATATAGTGTAATTAGGGTAATTACATTATATATTAATATAAGCTACATGCTTGTATATAATAAGTTTAATATTAAATGTTAATATTGAAACTTTATTGTGAGCAAACTAGAAGGAAGAAAAGCTAGGGACTAGAGTGCAAAGAAAACAAACGGTTTATGGAAATCATTAAAGGGTGTTTAATGGCACCATTAAAGAGACATAATGGCTCCATAAACTCTCTTCTTGCTCACTTGTTTTACAAGTCCACCATCACCATTTTCTCTCTAGCTTTTGCTTCCTCTTTGCTTGAAGATTGGACTAGCATCCATTGGTGTTCTAGCACAAGTGTTGTGTGGATCAACTTTAGAGGTATTCCCATTGAATACTTGGTTTCCATCCGTCACCATCCTCAACCAATTCCATCTAAAGATCAAAGGCTACAAGGGTATGAAATGTTCTTCCTAACTCTTTGATTTCTTCATTAGTTTAATTGTATGATTTAATATTAGATCCGTTTATGGTGATGAACATTTTTCCGCTGCGTTTGTTACTTGTAATAACTGAAAATCACCATTATTCACTAATTAGTGCAGTGTTCACTAATTATTCACTATCCAAGGACTATGACCACTTTGAAAAGAGTTTTAAAAATACATAGATGGGAAAGACAATTGGTGTATTACATGCTATGGAAAAACTGGTTAAGCAAAGGTTACCAAATTCTTTTCTAGCAATCAGGGAAGCTAAACCGCAAGCACAATGCAAGAATCTAGGTAAGGGTAAGCTAGTTTACTTTTCCAATCCTATGATTCCTCCACATGCTAAAAAGGAGCACCCTACAAAGGATATCTATTGCCATCATTGTGATGAAACTGGCCATTGAAGGAGGAACTGTCCTACCTACTTGGCAGAGTTGATGAAGGACAAATGTGTTCTAGCTAGCACGTTTGGTATCTTCATTATAGAACTCTATACTTTTACTAATAAATCTTGAGTGTATGACACTAGTTGTGGAACTTACATTTACATAAATGTGCAAGATTAAAAGTAAAGTATAAAGCTAAAATAATGGAAGCTATGATTTAATCCTTCCTAATGCGTTAATTATTGTTTTGAACAATTGTCAATTATGCATTGTTTAGCTTTATCGTTTGTTGTATAATGATCTATTCAAATTATTATGGATTATGATATTTTGTTTTATGAAAAATAACATATTTTATAACTATTCCTTGTAATAGTATGCTTGAAATTGATATGCATGATCCAGATTCAAATGATAGTTCTATATAGAAATGTAGCACTCAAGAATCCAAAACGGTTTGGATTCCATTTACCTAGAGCATTGTCATCTTTTCCACCTAAACAAGAAACGCATTTTGACACTATCACACGAAGGGCTTATTAACAAATGATTATGAATCATTTAAATGCCTCTCTTGTATATTATAGAAAGATAACAAGAAAGTTTTTCTACCATGTTGGCGAAAGAGCTAAAAATCTACTTGGACTCATACATACTGATGTATGTGGCCCTTTTAGAACCAAGACTAGGGAAGGTGTTACCTACTTTATCACTTCCACTGATGATTTCAGTAGTTATGGTTATGTTTAATTGATTAAACATAAACATAAAATCTTTGAAATGTTCAAAGCTTTCTAAAGTGATTTAGAAAATAAACTCGGCAAGACAACAAAGGATTTCCGTCCTAATCAAGGAGGAAAGTACATGAGCCAAGAGTTTAAGGATCATCCAACCCAACGTGAGATTGTCTCACAATTCTCTCCTCCATACACTCCACAAGATCATGGTGTGTCTGAAAGGATATATCACACCCTGCTTGACATGGTTCGATCTATGATGAGTCCTACTACTCTTCCTCTATCCTTTTGAGGGGCATGCACTGAAGTGTGCTGCTCGAATACTTAATATGGTTCCGACCAAGAGGTTAAAAAGACACCATATGTAATATGGCATGGGAAAGTCCCTAATTTGTCTTACTTGAAGATCTGGGGTCTTGAGGATCTCGTGGAATGAGACATGCCGAACAAACTTGAGCCCATATCTATCAACTGTATCTTCGTTACTATTTTACTATCCACCTGAGAACAAATTGTTGTTGCTCGGTATGCTGAGTTTCTTGAGAACACTCTCAATTCACAAAGCAAGTGGGAGCACTATAGACTTTGACAAGATTCAAAGCAAAGATGCACAACCTTCTGGTAACACTAGCAAATATCATTCTGAGGCTGGACATATAGATGTTGGACCACAAAATGATGTTGTTCCCATTCGTAGGTCCGCAAGGACACCTCATGCACCTGAACGATATAGATTTATGTCGATGCTGAGGAGAAATGTTTCGAGGATGGTAATGAACCCCCTAACTGTCAAGTTGCATTATCGAATTTTGAATTTGAAAATTGACTTGAAGCTATGAATGCGAAAATGAAACCCATAAGAGACAATCAAGTTTTGAACTCAGTTAGTCTTTCTCAAAACAGTAAGACTGTTGACATGGATGAAAATATACACGCCTATAAAGCTCTTGTAGTAGCAAGAGACTCAATTCTATGAGATTGACAACGATGAAACCTTCTCGCTTATTACTAAAGACGTTAGGATTCTTATAGCCAAAGTAGTGTACTATGACTATGAGATTTGGTTAATGATGAAATAAAACGTTTGTTTCACCTAAAATCCAAACTGGGCATGTGTATATATGAAAGCTAGTGGGAGCATTGTCATTTCTCAAATCATACATGTTGATGACATGTCACTCATGTGAAAAAATATACCATGGCTACAAGATGAAAATCCTGGCTTGGAAATGTTTTGACATGAAGGATTGTAGAAATACGACACACATACTTGAAGTTAAGAATCTATTGGGATAGATCAAAGCTGTTGACTGGTTTAAGTCAAAGTGCTTACATTGACAAAATTCTAAAATGGTTTAGAATGAATGCTCCCAAACGAGGAAGTCCTCGTATACAATAAAATGTAAACTTGAGTGAGACTCAAGGACCTTCCACACCTGATGTGGTGAAGCGAATGAATGTAATCCCCTATGAGTCGGCTAGTCCTTTCATCATGTACGCTGTAAGAAGCACTAGGCCAAACGTAACGTCCTTAAGGGATCTTACTAGAAAATACCAACAGAATCCACGAGAGAGTCACTGGATCACTGTTAAGAACACATTGAAGTATTTTTTGAAATACTGGATATATGTTCATTAATTATGGTGGAGATACCAAACTGAAGCTAAGTATACTTGCTATACTTATGCTAGTTTTGAAATAGGTCGTGATGACGCTAGACCCTATTTACGAAGGCTCACTACATTCGAAGATTAATCGAGATATGTGAAATTCGTACTCTTAAAGTTCAAAGAGATAACTAACTAGCTGACACTTTATCGAACTCAATGTCTTGTACCAAACATATTGAGTATGCATGGAACATTGGACTTCGACAAGCTATTAGTTTCATGTAAATCTGTTTTAGTATTTGGATAATGGAACATTGAGCAGTTTTTATTGGAATAAATTGATATATTTGATATGATCGGTTTTATATGAATATCTATTGTGTTCTATATTTGCTTGTTTATATCCATGAATATTTACTGCGTTTTATATTCTAAATTGTCCATTGTCATATAAATAATATGAGAATATTATTAAGACAAATCTGAGGGCATTGATGACATTATCTTAGTATGACTAAGGATGATGAAATCAAACTCACATGTTGTTCATAATAATGCACAATTGGACTGACCCAACCTATGAGAAATCACTTCTTGGATTTATGTCACAAGTGACTCTCACAAAGGCTTTGTCACTTATCCTCTGACTTGAGATGCAAGTTGGTTTGTGTAAGTAGAGGGGCAAACTTTGATGTGGTTAAACGCTGACCTGAATAAGGCTGCTATAACAACCATTATCGGGTTTGTCATTAACCATATGACAGACACGTGCAGTCAATAAAGAATTTGTTCCTCCACATATGTGGATTAGATACTACTGGGCCCCTCGATGATTTGAATAGATGTATGTGTGGCCACACCCAAAAGGTAATCAAGATGAATCTTCATTGGTTTTGGTAATCTACTTCAATGTATAGATCGAGAAACAGAGTTGTTGAAAGTTTAGATTGACATTAATCCTTGTCTAAAATTCAACATAGTATCAGTAACAAAAGGATAACTGCTAGAAAAACTTTGAGCAATGATTTTATGAAACTCCTCATGTACTTCTAGGGCATTGGCGGGTTGCTAGACTCTAACCTTTACTTGTATAACTACTTGATGTTATTACGTGCGCAAGTGGGAGCTATTGGAATATGCTTCACGTGTATAACATATAGTTATATGGTTAGTTGTTTGTGAGCCTAAAGGGTCACACACTTAAACACTTAACACCATAAGATATATAGTGTAATTAGGGTAACTACATTATATATTAATATAAGCTACATGCTTGTATATAATAAGTTTAATATTAAATGTTAATATTGAAACTTTATTGTGAGCAAACTAGAAGGAACAAAAGCTAGGGACTAGAGTGCAAATAAAACAAATGGTTTATGAAATCATTAAAGGGTGTTTAATGGCACCATTAAAGAGACAAATGGTTTATGAAATCATTAAAGGGTGTTTTACAAGTCCACCATCACCATTTTCTCTCTAGTTTTTGCTTCCTCTTTGCTTGAAGATTGGACTAGCATCCATTGGTGTTCTAGCACAAGTGTTGTGTGGATCAACTTTAGAGGTATTCCCATTGAATACTTGGTTTCCATCCGTCACCATCCTCAACCGATTCCATCTAAAGATCAAAGGCTTCAAGGGTATGAAATGTTCTTCCTAACTCTTTGATTTCTTCATTAGTTTAATTGTATGATTTAATATTAGATCCGTTTATGGTGATAAACATTTTTCCGCTGCGTTTGTTACTTATAATAACCGAAAATCACCATTATTCACTAATTAGTTCAGTGTTCACTAATTATTCACTATCCAAGGACTATGACCAGTTTGAAAAGAGTATTAAAAATACATAGCATGGGGAAGACAATTGGTGTATTACATGCTATGGTAAAACTGGTTAAGCAAAGGTTACCAAATTCTTTTCTAGCAATCAGGGAAGGTAAACCGGAAGCACAAGGCAAGAGTCTAGGTAAGGGTAAGCTAGTTTACTTTTCCAAACCTATGATTCCCCCACATGCTAAAAAGGCGCACCCTTCAAAGGATATCTCTTGCCATCATTGTGTTGAAACCGGCCATTGAATGAGGAACTGTCCCGCCTACTTGGCAGAGTTGATGAAGGACAAATGTGTTCTGGCTAGCACGTTAGGTATCTTCATTATAGAACTCTATACTTTTACTAATAAATCTTGAGTGTATGAAACTAGTTGTGGAACTTACATTTACACAAATGTGCAAGATTAAAAGTAAAGTATAAAGCAAACAAGTAAACTCAGGTATGTCAAAATCATCATCGTTAACTGATGATATTCATCCATCAGACATTAGTAGAAAAATACATATAGAATTTCAGTTACAAGATGAAAAATAAGAGTAGTTGTTCTTCATCATTATTCTTCTTTTGGAGAAAATGGAAGCAAATCTTCACGTCCTTTTCTTTTTCCTTCATGAGATCCTTGATCAGCTGTCTGATAGCTTCAAGCGAAGGAGTGAACCTGATTGACTTCAAGTGATTGAAGTTTGCTCTTTTCAACTATGCTATTCTTTGGAACCTCATTTCCTGATAAGCACTTCTGAAGAAGAATCCTTCGTCTGGTAGCTTAATACATTTTCCCTCAACTGGAGCAGCATGAGGAGGTAGTGCAGTATTTAATCCTTCACAATTTGGCAGCTCCCCTCTATCAATTAGCATCTGAATTTCTTTTGACGCAGAGGTTCTTTTGGCTCTTTTCCTTGGTAGAAGGTCAGTTTCAGTTGCACCCGATTCTCTCTTTTTGGTGCAGTTTTCTTTTACTTCGTTGTATTCTTCGATGAGTCTGTGGATTTCTTTTAAAACTCTTTGAGATACTTCAGCTTCAGTGAATTTGTGTCGTGCTAGAATATCTTTGAGTTCACTTATGCTGAGCCGATTGAGTTTGCTGAAAGATATATAATCCACCTTTTCTGGGGGGTCTCTGACTACTTCCACACGAGTACCTTGGGCTTTGGAGTGACGAGTTCTGAGCTTTAGGATTGGTTCGTCTCTGATTCTGGTTTCTTTTAGTTTTAGCCATTCAAGAACCTCCTATTTCTTTTCAGCTAGCTGCTGAGCAATTCTTCTTCCAGACAGCTTTTGTGCATTGACAGCAGAGGCTTTGACATTGTCTTCTATGGCTACAGTTTCAACATTTCTTTCTGTTTCTACATTTCCTATGGCAGTGTACCAAGTAAGCAACCTCCCATATTATACCCCATAGTACTTTATATAGTTTTCCAAAGACATTTGTACGTGTTGAGCAATATTTTTGATATGCTTGAGTTCATCTGAGGATTTTGGTAGCCTTTCTCACACTTCTATCACGTTGCTTGTTTCTAGAGCTTTTGAGATCCCTTCTTTTTCATGCTAAGGTGCTTTTGAACGTGATGCCTCCTCTGCTTCTTCTTCTTGAATTCTGAAGATCTTATGAGTTTTTCTTTTCTCAGCTAAAACAGGGCTTATTACGTCAGGTTGTAAGGAGGAGATTCTAGGTGGTTTTGCTGGAGGGTTGGGAGCAGAAGTTGTTGTATCGTTGCTACTTCCAGTACCAAACAAATTCCTTTCCTTCGTTTGTATAGCCATGTATTCTTCAAGCGAGAGACCTGCTGCTTGAGCTGCACGCAGACGTTTCTTCGGTTCATCCTTTACAGGCTCATACTTTATCCCCTTTCCTTTATCACCAGGAGCTAAAGAGGAGTTCTTTTCTGTTGAGAAGAAGCTTGTTGGAGCAGGTTCTCTATTTCCACCAAGTGAAATGACATTTCTTGGGATTAATATTGGTCTAATAGGATCAACTGCAGCTGTGGTGTCAGATATCTCAACTGATTCGATCTGTTTAGATTTCTTTTCAGCTTCTTTTTCTTCTTCAGTCGACATGTTCTTACTTTCATCAGTTTCCATTTCCTCAGTTTTTTTGACCTCAGATACCACCACGTCTTCAATTTCTTCTGTATATTCATGAACAATTTGCCTTCTGGCCTCAAAGAGTCTCAGAAGATCTTCAACTGTTGTTTGTTGAATTGGTTGAAACTCATCAATTTGTTCAACAACAGGATTCTCCATAGGTGGATAAGTGATTCTGAGTATTTTATTAGGCCAATATCTTTGAAACATTTCTTGAAGATTAATGACTTCCATATCAGCACCGTGACCAACCTGCACACCTATCTCCCCCTGGCGAACTGGTGGAGGCGCCTCCACAATTTCGACAAGTTAGGGTGCAGGCTCAGGTTGCTGATCCGGTTGAATGAAAAATGCAAGGTTTCGAAGGGGCCCAAGAAAGGCTTGTGGTTGTTCATTGATACTGTTAAGACATGCATTCATCTCTTCACGAATATCTGAGGACGTTTTGGCAATCTCAGCCTTCATATCAGACACTGTAGTTGTAAGATTGCTGACTTGTTCAATCAACGTGTGTTGAGTGGGATAAAGCTCATCGTGAGAAGCACTTAATATATCGATACATTTTGATTGTTTGGAAATTACGTCATGAACATCATCTTGATTTTTAGCCAACGCATCTTGACATGCCGTCATCACATGCTGATATTCACTTAGGACTTTGATTTCATTCAAGATGGACACATTTTGTTCTTCAATGGATTGTTTAATGCTCACCACTTCTTGATTTAGGTCACCCAACACTTGCAGACTTCCTGAGAAGAGATCAGGGACAATGGAAAGAGTTTCAACACATTGTTCCATACAATCAAAGGATTATCAAATTTGCATCTGGTGAAAGATTTGATGATGCTGGACTGTATCCATCTGACTACAAATTGCATAGACTACTCGTTCAATTTGTTTAATTGCCAAATCAGCTTCTTCATCTCTGGTTTTTAGGACTTCTGAAAAATACACTGCAGCAACCTTTATGACAGCAATGGGATCTGATGTATGTTTTGTATGTATGGATAGTGGATCTGATGACTCGTCAATGAGGTAGTTTCGGTGCAGAGGAGTTGGAGAACGTTCAACATCTTCATCATCATCAGAGCAATCTGAGGGTTTTTCGAATTGAGCGACATCCTTGTTTAAGTTTTGAACTGGCTGACTTATGATTCGATTATGTACAGAGAAGTTAAAGTCACCATTAATTGGAACTTCACCATAGCTCTCCTTTGGTTCTTCATTTTCTGTGTCATAGATGATTTCTGGTGGAACTTTTAATAACTCTTCATCAGACGTCTGCAAAAACTGGTTAGGAATTGGAGCAGACTCTAGTGCAGGTGTTTTGGTTAGTGTGTGCATACTAGACTCCTGATGGGTTTGGGATTGACCCTGAACTGTATCAGCAGTCTTTTGAGAGACTGTGATAGAATGAGGTGGAGATCCCATTTTCCCGTCAGATACCATCTCGATATCTGATGGGGATGGTGTGGGTTGATTATCCTTGGGCATAAGGTTTTTCTTAGTTACAAGTCTGGCACGTTTGGTCCTGGAGTACCCTTTTGTGAGGGATACTCCAGTTGGTGGTTTTTGCATAGTGCGAGTTGGAGATTTGTGTGGTGGGGAGACTTGGTCAGTGTCTGATGTGTTTTTCAGATTCATGGTCTCTTTTGAGGAGGAGCCGGTATCCGGAGATTCAGAAGGATGTGCGTGCGAAGCCACGTTTTCAGTCCTCATCTGATCCTCGTTAGAGGGACCGCGTTCAGGGATTAAGGAAGTAAAGTTCAGCATACCTTGGGGAAGAGGCTTGGTCTCCTTGACAGAAACGCTTGAGAAGTTTTCGTCCCCCACCATGCCGGAAAGATATCGCCCATCTTGGCTTATAATCTCAAACTCTTCTCTTCCAATGAAATGTTCAAAGATCAGAGATAAGAGTCTTGGAAAAGGCACAATGAAGTCTCGCTTGATTGATTTTACTTTTGACACCAGTTTGTCAAAACTTAGTTTTCCAAAATCAACTCTTCAGGTGTAGATAGGGATTCACCCAAGATTAGATCATGTGCAGAACCACATTCCATACCCCTGTTTTGGTTGTTAAACATTGAGATATCGTCTTAAAGAAGACGGACCAGATGCTGGACATGCCTTGTCTTTGCCGTATGAAATTAGGGCTAAGATGGATTTCTTTGCCTCCACTGGAGTTGGTGGAGATACATAATTTGATTCCTCATCTCCATAGTAGTTCATGCTTGTGATACATCTGAAGGATTCAAGATTAAAGGAGATGGTTCGTTCTCCGCCTAAGATGGTACCTGATATAAGATCATCACCGTCATTGGTTGTGGAGTGTGTACATGAATACCAGAATTCAACGAGTAGGTGTTTTGATAGAGGGACATCCTGATGAAGAGCCGTTTTCAAGGGATGTTCATTAAAGAGTTGTAAAATGGGCTCGAAATCAGGATGTAATACTCGTGGGTTTACATTACTCCGACGATTGTTTTTTGTTAGTTTGATTGATGAATCGGTAAAATCGCCTTGAATGTGTGGAGCTTTGTGAACATTTGCCGTGAGTTTAACGCCATGAGGGTCAATTGATTCTTTCTTTGGAGCCATTTGAATTTTTAGTTTGAGAGAAAGAGATATACAAGAATGAGGATGAATGAGAGCAGTGAATTTGAGAAGCAAGAATCAGCAGAGGGTTTAGGGTTCTTATATGAGATGAGGTGATATCAGTACGATAGAGATCAACGGATGAGATTTGAATAAATTAATAGAACGGTGTATCCTAGAAAGACAGTTGAGTTGCTAGCCCACGATGAAGTTGTCCAATCAAATCAATAGAAAATGGGGCGGGAGAGGACGTAAAGGTGTTCGCATTAAGTGCGTACACTGACAGTTTAGCAGAAGGACAATGGGTCCAATAAAACTGTTCCACCTCATCAGATGCCTGTTTGAGTAATTGAGGAATACGACAAGTGTTTCTGTCTGATGAGGTCCAATGTTGAAGGATCTAGCTATCTGATGACATTCAGTATCAGATAGGATTAGGCATGTTGCGCTGAAACTCCTTGCTAAAAATAATTTTTTTATATATATATATATATATATGAGCATATGGACTTACAACAGATCTAGAGACAAATTTTGAAGAGTTGTCCGCCCTGCTCAGCTGCTTGGAGCTTTTAAGTGCATTTAGGCACCCATTGAGGAATGGGTACTGAAGAATTCTTGGTGTCTTCTATCCGAGTCTTGTCTTGATTTGATGTATCTGGTGGGTTTTCAGACTCTGTAGATGAGATTTTCTTATGAGCTTGATTTGGACAATCTTTGGCTTCATGACTTTTATCATTACAATGATAACATTTCCTCTTGTGAACCGGAGATGGTGAAAGAGTGATTTTTGGATCCGTTTGAGCCTTTACATTTTGAGCCTTTTCTTTTGAGGTCTGAATTAATGTTTTGATTGGTTTGGTGACCTTGACTCCTTTGTTCTTCATTTTTGGCTCAGTTGTCTCTATTGCTAAAGATTTTTCAGTTACTGAAAATTTCAGGCTTAGCTTCAGTTTTTGTCCCTTGAGATGTATCATGTTTTTGGGATTCTGATGAATTTACTTCTTCTGGTTCTGAGCTTTGGATGTTTTCACTCTTTTCTTCAGATTTAGTACTATGGGTGTTTGGAATTAATTCAGATTCTTTGACGAAGAAGTTTTCTTTGGTGTTTGAAACATGTGATTTGGGAGTGTAATCTTTTGGTGGTCTGAACATTGGATTTTTGTGACTTGATTTTGGTTTGAATACCTCAGGGAGAACTGCAGCAGTTTTGTAATTCCCCCCAAGAATTTCTTGAACTTGAGCTGGAATTTGTTCTTCTAAAATTTGTTTAGACAAGTTTGAGGATTTTGACCAAGAGTCACAAATTTTTTGAAGAGTTTCACTTTTCTTTATCAGCTCAACGTTATGCTTTCTTAGTGTTTTGTTAATCGTCTGAAGTTCGGCAATGTTGAGCTTTGAATCTTTTAATTGAGAAGATTCTTGCTTGAGCTTTTTTACTTCATCGGTTAGATTCTTCACAGTAATTTCAGATTCAGCGTATCGATTATGAGCACATACCAGATTTCGAGTGAGCACTTGAAATAGAGATACCTTTTCTTCATCAGACGCTTTATGAAATTTTTTCACTTTTTTTAACGTCTCGGCGTCCCATTTCTTAGAAGATGAAGTTTCTGCCAGGTTAGATTCTTGGGAAACATTTGATGACTGTTGTATCTCTGATTCTTCAGTTATGGCCATTAGGCATTTTATGATTTTGTGATTCTCTGGCTTGGTTTCAGATTCTTCTTTTGATGAAGTGAGGACTACTTTATCGTTGGATGTATCTTCATCACTTGATTCTGAGTAGCTTACCCAGGATTCAATAGTAGCTTTAAAAGCCTTTTCATCTTTCTCAGCCTTTGCAAGTTGTGCTTTCAGTTCCTGGTACTTTTTCTCAGTATCTTCATACTTCTTTTTATATTTTGAGGGAGAGCTTGAGCTTGATTTTTCAGACCCATAATTCTCTTTAATTCTGCAATCAGCGTTAATGTGACCTGTTCTTCCACACTTAAAACATATCATCTCTTCTTTGTCATTTTGGCCTCGTGGTTTGTTTCGATTTAGAAACCTTTTATATCTTGTGGCTGATAGAGCCATACTTTCAGAAAGTTCATTTATGTCATCATTATTACATTCTTCTGAGTTAGACTCTTGATCTTTGAAATCACCATCTTCAAATCTTTTCTCATTGACATCCTTTGAGTCGATAACACTTTCAACTTTTGTTTTTTTGTGTTTTTCGAGATGATTTTGAAGAGCCTGCGACAAGAGCAGATGAGGAAGAGGTGTCATTTAGATCATCGTACATCTTGTTCTCATTTTCAAAATTCATCAGTGTGTTGTACAGACTGCTCATATTCATGTTTCTCATCTGACCAGAAGTTCTTAGCACCGTGGACATGACAGCCAAATCTTTTGGAAGAATTTCCAAAAATTTGTACATTGACTCTTGAACATCTTTGTGAATTCCGAACTCCCTTAATTCGTTTATGAGGTTGGTGAATCTTCTGTAGGACATGTTGAGTGTTTCACCTTTGATGACCTTGAATGCTTCATACTTTCGATTTAACATCCCTTTTCTACTAGCCTTAACTTCATCGGTTCCTTCATAAGATGTTATCAGAATATCCCATATCTCTTTGGCAGTTTTACACTCTTTTATAGTGATAAGAATGTGATTTGGGAGGGATGTTTGAAGGAGGAACCGGATTTCAGCATCAAAACCCGCTCGCTTTTTGTCTGCCTCTGACCATTGATCTTTTGGTTTGGTTCTTCAACGTCAGAAAGATCTTCTTATTTATCTTCGTCTTTATCGACACCCTCCTTCTTCTTCTTCTTGGAAATGGTTGCACTTGGAACGAGCATTTTTGGAATGTGTAGACCATTGATAAGAATATCTGGTCCCATGTCATTTTGATGTTCGACAAACCCCAGAAAACGGATTTTCCACATGACAAAATCGTCATAAGTAAACATCGGGGCATTTGTCTTCGAACCAAGATTCAATTGAGATAGCTTTTCACCCATTTTTGATCAGTAAGCAAATAGATCAACAATTATGAATTAATTGTCCTGCTCTGATACCAATTGTTAGTCCCGGACAAGTGAATTTCTACACCTATACGCTTTCACTGACCAATTTAAATTTTATGGAGACACAACACTTTTTAAACTTTTCTTTATTAATCAATAATGATACAATAAAGATGCAAGCAGTTTGCGGAATAGCTAAGAATAAATCCTAACTAAACTACTTGCATGTGATAGATAACAACAAATAATATCTATGACAAGTTTATGATCAACAAATGATCAAGCACAAGACCATACACTTTCGTTATACAGATTCAATTCTCGAATCAGATAACTAGAGTTAACTGGTGGTTTACACTCTGCTCAAGGGAATAAAGTTATGGGTAATTTCAGCAGCGTGTAACCTTGTTGGGTGCACACAGAAATCGATCGCCTAAGTCCTCAATTTATATCATTGGGAAACGTAGACCCAAAGGAATGATCGATCCATTCTACGTGTGAGAATTCCGTTGGTGCAGAGGATATTTCATGGGACGAGCATAACTAACAGAATTCTGACAGTACTTTCTGTCGTCTTGTGATCGCCGATATCTTCTAAAAGATTTGCAAGATAATCTCATAATCAGCGATGCACAAACTTGTGCTTTACTTGTATCTTTATATGACGCTGATACTTTGGGCCTATGTATACTTTTGACTAAATGGGCATCAGCCACCCTAACTAGCAACTCACATCGTGACAACACCTATAAATCAGATACAATTATTAGGCAGGATAGTATAGGCTGCAAAACTTTAAAAATGTTACCTCAATAGATTGAAAATGTTCCACCGTTCCACGAGACCCACATGAATCACGGTGGCTTGTGTTGACCGCGGGGGTACTTTTTGGGATCACATTTCTAATCAATCCACCTTTAACCTTTGTGTATCCAATTACCTCGGATACGGTCCGAGATCGTCCCCCGTGCTCGCGTCTTATAAGATGAATTAAACGATCCTCTTTATTTTATGCATAAGTACCATCCGCTATCATCTTTTTCTCTTCCGCGAGCTACAAAAAGTATTTGTTTACCAAAAAGATAAAAAGCTTCAATTAAATAAAACTTAGATTACCAAAGTTTCGAAATTGTCCATCGCTTCCGAAGTAAGTTCAAACTTTCATTCATTATTCTTAACTGCACAACCCATCAAAAACAACCTAGACCATTCATTTTGAACCTCCGAAAGAACATTGTGGGTTTCTAGAAGTTGAGACCAAACTGCATCCTTTTTATTTTCCTTTTTATTTTCATTGCTTGCCTGTGCTTTCTCCTTTTTTTTTGCTACACAAATTAACAAATTGTTAATAATAAAATATTGTACTATACTAAACATATAATATTAAGAGATACCATAAATTCTGGGGTGCTTCTTTGTGCCTTAAATGCTTCCCTATCAGCCCTAATAAGAAACTTATACTTCTCACAAGGATCCTTACCTGTAAGGACGAAATCTTTAACAAGCCTAGATTTAAAATTTGTACCAATTTTCACAACTTTCTTCCTCATTAACTCTTTTGTATCATTGTTCTTGATATTCCTCATATTTTGCAACTTAGAGTAAATAAATTATATACTATCATCACTTAACAGCTATTTCATATTTCTAATGATTATACATATATACCATAGTATCCAGCCATAGTGTTTCAAAAGTGTCTTTGTTCATTTTGCCCATATCAGTTGCTAGCGGGAAACGATGTTGAACCGTCATCCCAAACCATGACATCAGTTCTTTACTCAGCGGGAAATGATTTTCATCAAATTCAATTTCATATACATCTTTTTCATATTTCTTCCCAAAAGATGCAGGACCACGTTCGCCTCTACGTCTCTTACGTTCTGAATTATCGGCCATTTCTGCAGAATTAGGACACATATGCGTAAACAAAATACATTAACAAAAAAGATGATTACGAACGAATGCATAACAAACACAAAAAATCATTAACAGAATACTTTCGTACCTAGCTTGGTGAAGGAATCTCGGCGATGTAACGGTAAACTAGGGTTTACGTCGACGAGAAGTACTGATTAAAGTTTTGGGAAAAGTGATTAAGGTTACGACGTGGTCAGAGCAACGACGGTGACTATCCAAGGTGAAGAAAACGACGGTGAAAATAAACTCCGGCGAAGTAGTGCAGAGGTTTCGTCGATTAAGGTTTTGTGCAAAAGTGATTAAGGATTCGATGATTGGATAAGTTATGTTTTGGGATTTGAAAATTTGGAATAAACAATTTTGTTTTAGCGGGTTTTTATTTCGTTTTAGCGGGTTTTTCTTCATTATATTTGTTGATGCGGTTTCTATTTGTTACCACGGTTATATATCTGTTGTTGCGGTTTCTATCTATTAGTTGTTGTGGTTTTTTGTATTTGTTGTTGTGGTTTTGCGTTTCATAATTTTTAAACCTACAAGAACGTTGCATAGTAACAAATTCGAATTATTAAAAAACGTTACACATGAATAAAACAGTAGGTTAATTATACATTGTATAGTACTAAAACACATAATACAATTATTAATTAACAATAATATATCATAGATCGAGTTATTAAACATATATTCCTTCTCCGTCAGTTCGTACATTTGTGCTTCAATTCATGCTTTCAAAATTCCCGGGTTCGATACCGATAGAAAATGGTGGTAAATCATCGAAGTTGTTGTGTTCTTCTTCATCCACAACATTATCAACCCCAAGAATACGTCTTTTACCTTGCAACACAATGAGGTATTTTGCTTTGCTCGGATCTTTGACGAAAATAGTTTGTGTTACATGTGTTGCGAGAATGAATGGCTCGGATTTGTAGCCATTAGTTTCAAGATCGACAAGTGTAAAACCATATTCGTCAACTTTAACACCCGTACGGTTATTTACCCACTTACAGTTGAGCTCTGGAATTATGAAATCAGAATATTGCAATTCCCAAATTTCTTGTATCACACCGTAATAAGAATCTTTTAAGATGCTTATCAATGTATCTTGATCACGCCTATCGATTTCGGTTGTTGATGTTATTATTGTAACTCCACTATTCTACACTGTAATTTTTCTATCTTGATCTTTGGTGTAAAATGTATAACCATTAATATCATATCCTTGGTAAGATTTTACTCTAGCATCTGGACCTTGTCCCAATTTTTTGACAGTGTCATCAACGTCGTCACTTGTTGTCACCCTCTCTTTCAACCAACTTGCCAAATCCTTGTTTTGGTTGTTTATGTACCACACTTGTTCTTTACCAGGGTTCGTCGACTTTAACATATCCATATGTTCATCAACATATGGAGTGATGCATGTCATGTGCTTTAAGATTACTAAATGAGCAACTTGTAGTTCTTTGTGCATTGAGACTATTATCTTGAAACCTACTCCTCCATTTCCTTCAAGTAGACCAGAATGGCGACTTTTAGGAACACCAACACTTTTGACACCTTCCATATAGCCTAAGAAAAACAAAATATATAATAAATTAATTTTTGTTATATATATATATATATATATATATATATATATATATATATATATATATATATATATATATATATATATATAGTGTCTGATTCAGCGTAGAACCATTTTTAGCGACAGAACCACAAAACCATTTTAATTTTAAATCTTCACCGTTAAACCCCTTGATCATACAATCATACATTCGATGGCATAAGGGTAAATATATACCCATTGAAAACGGATATTTTCTTCAATAAAGGGTAGAATTGTAACTTCAGTATTTGAATCTGATCAAGTCATGATCTCATTGAAAGACGCAACTAATCATCACGTAAGCCTGTAATCTCGCACCTTCCAACTTAACTCCTATCGATTTCTTCAGAAGATATTCATAATCTTCTTCCAAAATTAGAAGCCGGCAATTTAAATCCCTCTCAATATCTAACATTGCGATCCTGTAATTGGGTTTTTTTTTAAGACGATTAGGGTTCATCGAGCCTCGTGGATTTCTAGAAATCGAGTTTCAGAGTTAAAGACAATGATTGGTAAATCTTTGTTTCGTCTAACCTTCGATTTTAACATTACTTGATTATTGTAGGTTCGGGAAAGTAATGACATTGTTGCATTAAACGATTTTCATCAATTCAGATATACGACTAAATTTATGGTGGATAATTTTTTTTTTTAATTCTTGATGAAATGCGGACATTCAGAGTGAATTTGGTATGTGATTTTTGTAAAAAACATTTGTTCAGAATTGGCCAACATAGATGTAATTGGTTTATTAGGTGTTTTAGCCGGTTGATAATAATGGGTAGCTGTTTCTAATGATATTTTATTTAAGATCTGGATCTGTGATTATGTTTGACCAAAAGAAGAACGATAAAGAAAAAAAGAAAAACAAGAAAGCAAAAAATTATCCCGCATAAAACAGTGAATGTAGCATATCTTGTGTTAAGAATACATTAGTGTTTGGTTTCAAATGGTTCATGAGATTATTATTTTAGAATACGGTATATATGATGGCTGCTAGTCTCTATTATAATAGTAAATGTTTTCATCTTTAGTTGTAGAAAGAATTATTCGGATGCTTTCTTGTACAACTCTCTATTATAACAGTGTATGTAGCATATACGAATAAGGTATTCATATATTATCCATATTCTAGTGAAAAGGTATTCTACATGAATAACATTTTGTTTATTCGAGTAAAATGACGTTCTTCTTTAACAACATTTTAATTGAGATTTAGATGTACAAACGATGGCAAGCAGATTGTTTTCGATTTAGATTTAGAAGTAGAAACTATTGCAGCAGACAACTGTGTAAAGCTCACTGGTACGAATGGCTCGGTCCTTCAAGTAAAAAGGTACGAAGAAGAATTGGTATGTTGGTTTTATCCCCATTATCGGTTGAAACAATTGGTATGTTTGATTTATTATTGTGTGTATTTCATCTAATGTATGTCATTGTTTAGCTTTTGACGAAGAAGAAGAGGAACACATTAATCTTATTCGGAAAAGGAAAGCTAAGGTTGGTGAATCATCTAACCGCGGAACAAATTAATCTTAATCGGAAGAGGAACAACATCAACTGTTTTGAATCATTCAATGTATATGAAACGCATTTGTGTATTATAATCTTACACTTATGTCGACTACATCAAATGTTGTGTATTATAATTTACAGTAATGTCGTATGACATTCAATGTAATAATCAGACAATGTATAGTAATCATGCAATGTATAGTAATCATGAAACGTATTTGTGTATTATAATTCTACACTTATGTCGACTACATTGATTGTTGTGAATTTTTTTATTTAATTCATAGTAATGTTATAAGACATTCAGTGTCATAATCATGCAATGTATTGTAATCATGCAATGTATTGTAATCATGCAATGTGTAGTAATTTCGTATGACATTCAATGTCGTATGACATTCAGTGTCATAATTTCGTATGACATTCAAATATTTAAAAAATTGGAATTGCCATATTTTTAGGAATTCAACCAGCATTTATTCGGTTTCCATATATAACCTATTTGTGCAATTTGACCTTAATACCCTTTTCATTTAATATTAATAAAAACATATTAATTATTAAATGCTGCGATTTGATTGGCTGGAAGAGGGTTCTGTGGTTCTGTCGCTAAAAATGGTTATGCGCTGAATCGCACCATATATATATATATATATATATATATATATATATATATATATATATATATATATATATATATATATATATATATATATATATATATATATATATATATAAGTTGGGATCCTGTGAGGACTCAAAAAACAGTGAGGACTCGCGAGGACACATAAAAAACATTCCAAAAAATTTCGAAAAAAATATATGTAACTCCCCATGATTATTACTACATTTGACCAAAAAAAAATTTGAAAAACAATTATTGATCCAATTTTTTTTGCGGATCATAACAATGATCCATATTTTTTTTGTGGATCATTATTATATATATATATATATTTAAACCTTATATTGATTGTAATATATACTAGCTACCTAGTTGATCATATATATTACATACGTACCTTGGCGGAACTCAATCACCTCTTCAGAAGTATACCCTTCAATAATACTTCCCTCTGGTCGATTACAGTTTCTTACATAACCTTTCAATATTCCCATGTATCTTTCAAAAGGGTATATGTGACGTAGAAATCCAGGACCACATGCCTTAATCTCTTGTACGATATGAGATATTGGGTGAACCATTATATCAAAAGATGATGGTGGAAAGTGCATCTCTAGTTCACAAAGGATAACATAACTTTCATATGAATATTGTTGAAAAACAAACAAAGCTTTGAGATTGTATGTTGGATATCATCTTGTAAAATTCCATGAATTGCGATTGGAATCATATGTGTCATCAAAACATGACAATCGTGAGACTTCATCCCAAGCAATTTATAATCATTCATCAACACAAATCTTTTAATGTTTGCTGAATAAGATGATGGAACCTTAATATCGTGCAAACATTGGCAAAACTTTTTTTTCTTCTTCTTTCGTTGTATTATAACATGCGGGTGGAAGATAAGTACGAGTGCCTCGTTGTACGGGAGCAAGATCTTTACGTATTCCCATCTCGACCATGTCATTTCGAACCTTAATACCATCTTTAGTTTTATACTTAATATCCAATGATAAGCCTATCAAGCTCTCACATACGTTTTTTCTATGTGCATAACATCAAGACAATGTCTAACATCTAAATGTCTCCAGTAAGGCAATTGAAACAATATGGACTTCTTTTTCCAGATGGCATCATTATCAATACGTAATCTCTTACCCAACACAACATTAATATTTTCAACTCGTGAAAATGTATCAAATCGTTTCTTCACCGTCCTGACCTCGACAGTTCCGTCAAACTCAATCGTCTTCTTCCTAAAGGGGTTGCTCTTGGTAAGGAATCTTCGATGTCCCATGTATACATTTTTTTTTTCAATTTCGTAACCACACCAAGCTTGTCTCGTCTTCACAAACAGGACAAGCTTTCTTACCCTTCGTTTTGTATCCTGACAAGTTACAGTATGCTGGAAAGTCATTGATAGTACAAAAAACCATGGCCCGCAATTTAAATTGTTCTTTTCTATAAGCATCGTATACATCTACACTATCACTCCAAAGAGTTTTTAAGTCATCAATCAAAGGAGATAAATAAACATCAATATCATTACCCGGTTGTTTCGGACCTTGAATCAACAACGACATCATAATGTATTTCCGTTTCATGCATAACCATGGTGGGAGATTGTAAATTCATAAGAGAACTGGCCACGTGCTATGACGACTACTCATGTTACCGAAAGGATTTATCCCATCCGAACTAAGCCCAAACCGTATGTTTCTGATCTCCTCCCCAAACTCAACATACCTTTTATCAATGTTTCTACACTGCGGTGAATCCGCAACATATCTAATGTTCCCGTCAATTACACGTTCTTCTGAATGCCAACAAAGTAACTTGGCTTCTTTCTTGTTTGAATATAACATTTTCAGTCATGGTATAATAGGAAGATACCACAACATTTTAGCCGGTGGCCCATTCTTTGTCACATCATCGTCAACTTCATCAGTATCTTTTTTCCGTTTATACCTCGATGCACTGCGATGAAGACAGTTATGCAAATTTACGAACTCATTTCGAAACAACATACAATTATTTGGACATGCATGTATTCTTTCTACTTCCAATCCCATTGGACAGATTAATTTTTTTGCTCGATATGCGGAAATTGGTAATCCGTTTTCTTTCGGAAGCAACTCATGATGTAAAAGCTCTAATAGGGTTGTAATACTTGTATCACTCCATCTGTTTTTCATCTTTATGTTAATTAACTTCAACACAATATCAAGTTTCATTATTTAGAACCTTTATATAACAGTGTTTCGGCTTCATCAAATAAGCGATGTAATCATCTTGTTCACCAACGTCACGACTCATATTAGTATCCAATTCATTAATACTTTCATCGAAACGGTCATTTGAAGTGTATTGATCGTCATCGTGGTATGAGTCGTTGTTCAATGATGTATATGCACTACTAATATTTACCTTGCTCGAAGATGTGTTACAATCAAGTCATGATTCTCCATGACTTGACCAACAAGTGTAAATTATACATAAAAACATGACCAAACAAATGGTGTTCTATATCAGCGTTGTTTGTGAATCTTTTAGAGTTTTTACAAACATTGCAAGGACATAAAATCGAAGGACTTGTGTTCTTAACGTGATTCGATTCAGCAAACCGAATAAAATTTCCAACACCGATGACATAATCGGCGGACGAACGTAGAGCTTGATACATCCAATAATTACGCTCCATCTAAAAATTAATAAAACCACAATAAAAATTAATTAATATTATATTTAAATGGTAATTGGAGGCTATATAAGTAAGTCTCATATTCAGCCATTTATCAAGTAATTAATTCAACCTTAAAAAACGAACACATTTTCTTTCTAGCTACAAGATGGTTTTATATTCATCATGTGTCAAACAAGCAGTGATTCACACTTCATGGATAGCCAGAAACCCTAAACAAAGTTTTATACATGTCCAACAAAGGTAAGGCCTTTTAAAGATCTTTAATATATAACCATTTTAGAATTCAACTTAACTATTGTATATTTTTTTATAGGGTTTTACATGTAGGTTTTTTGTGTGGTTTGATCATGTTATGTGTGAAAGATCCAAATAAATCATTCCAAGATTAATAAATTCGAAGAACAATCTTGAAATGAAGCTGGAGGAACGTGACTTAATGCTGGAGGAACGTGACTTAATGCTAAGGAAAATGAAAATGTATTTGATAGGGATTTGCATAGTTTTCATAGGATATGCAATGTTTGCATAATCTACTGTATTCTCTAGTTTTTTAATGTAATTTGTCTATTTTGGCAACTAATTGGAAGCTACTTAGTTTTCTAAGTATACTTCAAAGCATGAAATTAAAAAAAGTAAACGAAATTACCTTAAAAAGAGTAGCAGAACGAAAACATGATCTCAACGAAGAAGAAAGACAACTATTTCAAAATTAGTCCGTTGGATATTAATTAATTCAAAATTGATTTGTTATTGCGGTTGGACCGCAATAACAAATAATACACCCGCAATAACAAAAGAAACAAAACCGCACTAACAAATGTAAACTAGCCGTTACAATAAATAACGTTTTACAAGTAAAACTTGTTTACATGATATGAAATTAAATTGATAGACTTTAAAGATAGATGACTAATTGCCAACTACTACATTTTGGAAACCATCATAAACGCAAAAAAGATTTCAGTCTAAATTTGTTAATTAATCAATTAAAATATTAATATTAATCTGTTAATATTATAAATTAATTACTTGAAATTAGACATTCTAAATTTGAAGATAGATTTTTTTTTGAACGGAGACTTTGAAGATAGATGATTAACTAAAAATACGAAACTTAATATTATAAACGTGCATGAATTACAACGGAAAATTAAAAAGTCACAAAATTAAAAACCAAACAAACTAATTATAACAAAGTAACTTTCAGAAAAAGTCGGCCTCGAGGCTTCGATTTCTCCAGATCAATTGTGAAAATAACCCTTTGGTTTCATCTGATGTCCCACTTCATTCTCAACTCGTCAAAATTCTCATGAATGGTGATTGGGCCATAGGGTCTTTCTTCAACTGGTTTCTTTCAATTACGAAAGGTATCAACCATCACGAACCTTTCACTCATTTCTCCTCTCTCGAAGATACAAACAGGGCCATAGTTGTAGAGCTTGTGATCATGAACCCCCTTTGCTGGTATAGTCTGAAATTACGACATCAAAACAAAATATATTTAATCATTATAAATAAAAAACAGAAAGAAAAAAGAACCAAAATATTAGCATACAATTTCAGAACGATTAACTATGTGAGTATTCCATTTCACAGTAACGAAATGGATTCTTTCTAAAGGATCTTCACTTCGATAGTTGCTAATCTCATCGTCAGTAGAAGAGTCGATTTCAATGATTTCAGTAGGATATTGTTCTCGCTTTGGGAACTCATGGTTGATAACAAAGTAAAGTTTTTGATTAATAATTTTCTGGTGATCAAAGGTTACCATTTTAGAAGAATACTGGTTAACTTTATATAACCACCAAGGGCCTCAAAAGTTGCAGCCAGTAAACGCCAAATTGAAGAGGGAAAATCATCCGTCATTTGAAATTTAAGCGCGTAACAGTGTAACCGCAATAACAAATACCAAAAACGCACTTACAAATTTTACATTTGTAACTGCACCGTTTTTATTTGATTTTGGGATTTAAATTAAATGCATCGAGTAAATACTGCAGATCAAGTTGGATGAAAATTACAGCTAGTGTTACAACTACTTTTTAATACTTATCCTCATAACCGCAACAACAAATACGATAACCGCACCAACAAATGGTTTTCCTTGATTTTTACCACATCACAGATAGAGTTGCAGAAGAATCAAATATTTTCTTGAGATTTTAAAATATACGTAATGATAGTTTCTTTGAAATTTAAAGAGAACTTAACTTCAGCTCTATATATTAGACTCTAATTGCCATTATTTTGATGGATCAAACTTAATTTTCATATATGAAGATAAATTAGAGCCATTGCTTACTGGTGTGGCATCATCAAGATTCACATGTTGCAGCAGATTTTGTTTGTACGCGAATCTTGATGATGCTGCAGAGGAAATCAACATGACTATTTACTTGTTTGGAGATGCGGTTGTACAGTTGTGATGCGCGCCAAATCACCAATCCCGCCAAAAGATTTAGTCGTCTTTGTAAGTTTCTATAAGTATAAGACTTCATGCATTCCTTTTGTTATATCAAAATACTTTTCAAAATAAGATTTTTTTGTAAGTTTCTAATATGAGTTCTAGTCTGCATATTGGTGATCACGAAGTACAAGTTAATAATTACTTTATCGTAAAATGGTGTGCGTCCATGACAAAAAAAATTGTATGATTTTTCTTTTTAATTTCTTGCTATATATATATACTAGCAGGGTACCACGCAATGCAGCGGCGTACCCTGTGTAACAATATTTTGCGGCGAACAAATTCGTGAAATATAATTTCTAGCCTGATTCATTAAAATTTCGTTTAGTGTGAAATCTTGTCAAGCCACAAGTGTCGTCTCCAACATGTCTGATCATTGTCTAGTCCTTGCTCTTTGGCAAAAAAACCGGTAGCGACTACAAAACCACAAAAAGTTAAAACTTAGTGACAATATTTATCACTAAATCAATATTGTATAAGTAATTGTCTGTACCTTCAAAGAACAACTAAAAAATCCATCTTAATGCATGCTAATGATCTTTTAAATCAAAGGTTCGGTGTGGTGTGATATATCATATATTACAAAATAATACCATGGGTGTGAGATCATATCCCATTTCAGCGAATATTTCTCGATGGGCAATTCCAATCCACAATTGCATATATCACAAATGCATTTTCCAATATTTCACAGCATTTAATATGACGCCTACAACAACTCGAACATTTGCCGAGATTTTGACCAATATGTTGGAGTTTTAATTTGTTCCCGGATATACATTGTTCCATTAGTGTATAATAATAGGTTACCTACGCAATACTGCAACGGATACCATATAACTATAATTTATTGCAAGCAATTGTTATACATCTTAAAATGAAAGATTCAGGGCCCTATAAAAGTAGTCAGTGACCAAGTCAAACATACTTTACAACAACCTATGATATTAGTAAATAAGAAGCACATTTCCACAAGTACCATGGATATAGTCTCCTTAGGCATACTAAACAGAGATCTCTTTTGTTTACCCATATCACTTTTAAATTTTGTTAATCAAATTTTTTTTATTCACAATTACAATACAACTGAAAAACGAAAATAATATTACAAATTTTATTCCTACTTGCGCCAAAATTACACATCATGACCTGTAACATAGCCCAAAACTCAACCAAAGTCAACAAAAGCTTAATTTCAAACCACTGCAAACATATTTTTCTTCAACATATTTCTTATTACTTCATGTGGTACACAATGACCAGATTTATCATTTTCAGAATTCATGCTATCTTGGGTACCCAATTTTGCTACATAAAAATTTCTAATTCGGATTTTTAATAATTAAACTCAACTCAGAAAAGGAAGATGAGGCCAACCATGCTCCGCAACCTGTTGGAGTAATGATATGTTTTTCAATAAAAAGAAGATGATCCAAAGTCCAAACCATGCTCCGCAACCTAATTCAAACACATTTTAAGTAACTTTTAGTGCATAAAAATTACATGAATTCGTCATATTCATACCAAGTGAATAAGACGGTCTGCATAAAAAACAAAATCATGCTTCCTTGTATTTAGATCACGTATAAGTGTGTGCATTCCACGTATATGAAGAACATTTATTGCAACAGTCTCGAATTTGTGGTTTCATGTAAGAACCCATAGCTCTATCGACATAACTTCTTGACATTTGTGGTTTCATGTAAGAACCCATAGCCATAAACATTTTATCAAACAGTTGGTGGGCAAAAGTACAAGATCTTACAATTTATGTCTAACTAAACTGCAATTAACAACAATTTTTTTACAACATCTGAAAAGGTGACCAGCAACATCAACTAAACACATTTTAATAACCTACAAACAAAAAACCAAAGAAAATCAGAAAATAAAGAGAAATCAGAAGGCAAAAGTCCAAATAACAGCCTAAAAACACGAACCTGATAGCGAAATTGGCAATGCATTGAAGATGAAGATGGAGCGGATAAGGGCACGTTTTGCTTTGTAGCTTCAACCAATTACATATGTGATGAAGATGAAGAAGATGCAAATAGGTGAAAGAATCTTAACCCTATTTAAATTTTAAAGTGGAAACACAACCTGGCGTTTAGAGAATTGCTAGTTCCCAAACGTAGCTTTGCACTTCCCGATTTGCAGACGTCGTTTGATTACCCAAGGGAGATTTGAATTTTACTGAAATGTGTAGGTGAAAAGTATATTCATTTGTGACGGAAGAATATCAATCGATGAAAAGTAGCTCAGTGGGTTAAGTGCCTTTATTGATCACAAGGTCTCATGCTCGAATCCCTTCTGGAGTTTTTTTTTTTAAATTGCGTGTATTTCCAAAATTACAATAAATTGGCTGAATTTTAAGACTTCTAATTCTGGAAAGGCCTAAATGCATTATATATATATATATATATATATATATATATATATATATATATATATATATATATATATATATATATATATATATATATATATATATATATATATATATATATAGAGAGAGAGAGAGAGAGAGAGAGAGAGACAAAGGTTCATGCGAGAACCATTATTATTGCGAGAACTGCGAGAACAACTTTATATCCATCAGATTAAGAGATCAATGGTTAATATGGACGATGGCAGTTTTGTAATAATATTAAAAATATAAACCTAAAAGATAAGAGTCGGAGGGGTACAATGGTAAAATTTAACCCTGATAATTATGGATATATCCTCCTCCTATCTCTCTTCATTTGGTTATTCTACCCAAAAAACCGTCACCCCCTTTCAACCCTAAACCGGCGCCCCTCACCCACAACCTTCTACAAGCGAAATTGGGTCTCCGGACCGCTCTCAATCCACCTAGAAGGTTGGATTCAGGGGGGTACATCATCAATTGATCGAAAGCACCACCGTATGTCTTTTTTTCTTCCCAACAATCTGGTGGCCGCCGCCCCGCCGACCACGCCACCGCCACCCTCAACACCGAAGTTTCCTCTCAGATCAGTTGACATTTTCTATACAGAGGGATGTTTAGGGCCGCAAGTTTTTATTTTTTTAAACCAATTTTTTTGACGTGGTGAAGACAAGACTAAAGGTCTGTGTTTGTCTTAATCTAATTTTTTTAAATGTGACGATATTACACCCCAAAGTATATTATTATAGTATGTTGAATTTGTCATCTTGATTTAAAATTCTGCAATAGGGATGGAGTTTGGTGTAGATACTAGGATCTGCAAACCATTATCATGGTGTATACATGACTCTTTGAGATATACCCAACATGAAGGCCTGAAGCATCTAATGTACATATATAGGTAATTAGGTTCAATATAATGTACATATACTGATTATCATAATTTTGGTGTTAGTTTTCTTTCATTGTTTTCGGTTCAATTTCCATTTTATCTTTTTTTTTCTTGTCTTGAAGGACAAAAAATTGGATCAGTTTCTATTGTTACGTATGGCAACACTATATTTCATGTTTGGTTTTGTTTATATAACTAATTTTAATTTTTGATTTTAGGGAAAATGATGTACACATGCTATTGAGTAGAAGTTGATGGTTATTTCAATATTTTGTGGGGTTTGTATAGCATGGAAGCTCTAGGTCTGATCACTAGTGAACACAGCGGCAGATTTACGCTTTTCTACTTCTGTTGTTCATCATCCATGTAACGACACAAATTTTTGGAAATAAAAAAATTTATAAAAATATGATAAATAAGGATAAATCATTTAAAGAATGTAGAAATTGGTTTCGTGTCATTTGGATATCGTATGAGAAAGTTATGGATGAAACAAGGTCGAAAAGGGCACTCCCCGTTAGTGCTGATTCCGTTAGTGCTGATTTCGTCAGTGCTGATTCCGTTAGTGTTGATCAGTTAGTGCTGATTCCGTTAGTGTTGATCCAGTTAGTGTTGATCAATTAGTGCTGATCAGTTAGTGCTGACTCCGTTAGTGCTGACCCAGTTAGTGCTGATCAGTTAATGCTAATTTTCGTCTGCAACACTTGAAACCCTAACTCTCTCTCTAAGTTCTTATACATATTTTGAGTGGAAAAGGTCATTTGGAACCGATTTTGGGGTCCGAATCAAGTGTTTTTTCTTCTATTGTTGAAGATCAAGGTAACTCTTCACTCCTTTGTACTTGTTGCTTTAGATCCATGGATTTGTAAGCTTGGGTTTGAAACCCTATTTCTTGGGTTTGTGATTAATGGTTGAATAAAGGTTGTATACACTTAATAGATGGTATTTTAACAAAGAAAACAAATGTATGCTTAAGATTTGTAAGAATCTTAAGATTGGTTAAACCTAGGGTTTTAATGTCACCAAAATTTGGGGAAAAGGGTGTTTGTGACTAATTAGTGTTATGAGACTAATCACTATCTTTATAAAACATTTATTAATAAAGACCCATAGAAATATCATATGTATTTTCAAAAACTCTTTGCTATGTACCCAGTTTAAAAGTCTCATGTACTCACCTTACCGATAGCTAAATCCATATCTTGTTCATCAACACGAATCCTTGCTTCGAATAACTGATGAGTTATGGTAAGAATGAGATGATGTGATGACAAGGGCGACTCCCGGTCATGAGGTGTGGATTGAGGGGAAGTTGGGTGGATTCCCATCGACTCATCCACGTTTGTAGTCTTGCTACGTGGACGTATTTCGGCGAGCAAGGTAGGTATCGGTAGCGTGGGCGGCTTCCTATTGCCGGTATCTTGAAGCTCTAGCTAGTGCGGGGACGACCCGACAGTTAGATATGTCGAGCCTCTATTTAGTTCGGGGGATCCTCGGTATGTTTCTAGTATGTATATGTTTATATACTAGATTTGGTTGAAGCTTATTAATGCGGGGGATCCCCGGTTCATAAGTTAATGTGCTTCTGGTACCTATATGTTTAAGTACTAGATATGTTTGCTAAGGAAGCATAATCGATAGGGTCACAATAGGGTGACTAGCCTATATTGATGTAGTATATGTATATGTTTATATATATATATTATGAAGCAATTATTATTATTATTTGGGTCTAAAACCCATGTATCTCACGAGACTATTTTGTCTCACGTACTACGTTTGTTTTGTGGCTGTGTACTCAGGTACAGGTTTGAAGTGATAGAAGGTTGCACTAGAAGTGGCCTAGAGATGTTTAGCTCGTGAGCTCTTAGGTAGATCCCGTTTGCCTGTGGTTTTGATATACCTGGTGACACCGTATTTTTGTAAACTCTGATAAAGGTTTAAGGTTTTTGTTAAACTGTATTTTGGACAATGTGTCAAATATTGGGAAAAATGTATTTTAAATGTTTTAAACGATGTTATAAAAATACGGGAGTTACAATCCATCTCTCAGATATTTGTAGTGAACATAAATATGTTGCTGGCAAAAGGAATTTTTGACCATATTTAATTAACGCTTAATCGTTCATTAGTTATATGTTTCTAATTTAATTATGTGGTAATTACGATTTTTTAAATATGTTCAATAATGATCGTTAATTTTAGTTTGTATTTTGTAAATGTGTTCATTGTGATCTTTAAATTATAAATTATGAGTTTAATTAAGATTATGTAAAGTATTCAATAGTGATTAGTAAATTTTTGTTAGGATTCTGTACATATGGCCATTAGAAATCTGTTCAGCAATTTTATATATTTGTTAATTAATAATATGCGTTTATCATTGAACACATTAAAAAAGTTAAATATTATTAGTACTTTTATGTGTTCATCAATGAACACATTCGAATTGCAAAAATAACATACAAATTGCAGAATTGAAATACTAGAAAATAGGATGGAAGTTATGATTTAATTAAGGTAACTGAATTTAAAATTAATAAAAAAAGATTATTTATTTTAAAAAGACTATAATGCCCTTGTTAGTCCCAAGACTAAGTAAATAAGATTTGATGCTCGATAGCCAAGAAGAATAAATAACAGCTGAAGTATGTATCTCAGCTGAAGCAAGTATATACAATAAACCTTCAGCTGAGTATGTACTTAGCTTTAGGATACAAGTCAAATCAGCAGCTATTAACGAGAGTTCATTCGAAGTCTATGACCAAAGGACAAAGACAAGAAGAAGACTATTCAGCTGATTGTGGAATCAGCTGATAGTACCTGCTGCAGATGAAGACTTAAAGGAAATGTTCATTGACACCTTGAACATTTCCCTTTCCCGCTCAAAGAAGAAGAAAACGATGAAGATCTTCTACTTTGGAATAGAAGATAATGTCAGTACAACTTCATCGTTTGTCCCTCAAGCATGTAAAGAGAAAGTCAACAACTTCTGTACTTATGTAGTACACCTTTCACTGTGCGTCAGAAAAGGTACCGGAAGAAGTGGACACAAAGTACACTCAGGACAATAACTTGTGCAATAGCATTTAATGATCCATGGCAAGTCTGCATCGACGAATAATATGTTTACACGTCGTCAAACTTGTGGACTAAGGAACATGGATCTTGGGCTATAAATACAGACGTAAATGCTTGCATTTACAACACCTTTAGAACACCCTTAGAAATCATAAGCACAAGAACATTCTCTGAGAGTTAGTTATTGTCTAAGTATTAACTCCTCCATAGTTATTTTTAAGTCATTAATATCAGCTGTTAGTATCAGCTGATATAACTCTCAGTGTGTATCTCTTCTAGTTTGAGCGGTCTAAAGTGTCAACTCAAGTATAGAGTTTTAGGTAGTGTGTACTATCTATTTCCGCAAACTATGTATTGTATTAAGTTGTTTTTAATAAAACTCTTAATCATTGATATCTTGTTGTTATTTACTTATTGTATCTTCGTTACTCGGTCATAACGCAACACGGTTGTGTTGTTGGGATCCAACAACTGGTATCAGAGCGGGTGTCAAAATTGTTTCTCCATCAATTTTGAGCATCTGTTATGGCTGAACCTACATCATCAGATCTTCCATCATCTGGAAAACATCCCAAACTAACTCAAACCAACTATCCCATGTGGAAAACGCGTATGTTGTCCCACATGGTTACCTATCACCCAAAACTTCAAGATAACATAATGATAGGAAAATACGTTCCTAAAACCCTTATTCCTGGAACTCCTGAAGTCCCAGAACACTATGTTGTGAAATCTGAGGCTCAATGGACAGACGCTGAAAAACGTCTTGTTCATCTTGAGAATAAAGGAAGGGATATGCTTTTTCAAGCAGTTGGTGATGAACTGTGTCACAATATACAATTTTGTGATTCAGTTAAAGAGATGTGGGAGAGGCTGGCTGAAGTTTATGAATGCACATCTGTTGTGCGTGAACATAACAAAAACATGCTCATACATGATTATGAACTGTTTAAAGCCAAGCCTAGTGAGACTATCGCTCAAACATTCAATCATTATAACATTTTGTTAAACGAGCTGAAGTCTCATGGGGTTGATAAGGATGATATGTCCAAAATGTGTAAGTTTATGGCTGCCTTACCTTCTAAATGGGCCACCATCATAACTTGCATGAGTACGTCTCCTACTTTGAAAGATTATACTCTTTCTTCTCTCTATGGTATGTTTCTAAGCCATGAGAGAACTGTACTCAACAAATTTCAACCTCCAAAGGACTCTAAGGTGAGTCCCTCTGGATCTTCGACTGCTCTTGTTTCTCTAAACAAGCCCAGCAGAATCGAATATCCTCCATCAGATGATGAAGCTGACAATGCTTCAGCTGCTGGTTTGTTCAGCATGCCTGAAGTCAGCATTGAAGAAGTCGATGAAGACGAAGACAACGAAGCCCTTATAACTGAGCTAGCCTTACTTGTTAAAAATAGAAAATTCTTCAAAAACAAGTCTGGCTCCTCAGCTAGAGGCTCGAGTAGCAAATCTATCTCATCAGCTGTGTCTTCCAGACCCTCTGGAAGTACACCTGACATCTCTGAGATAACTTGCTACAACTGCAATAAGAGGGGACACTATGCTAACGACTGCAAGCAGAAGAAAGCTAGTTCATCATCTTCAACTGGTGAGTCCATTGAAGAAACATACAAAAAGCTACAAGCCTTCACCAAAAAGATTCTAGAAGAAAAGAAGGCACTTGAAAGCAAATCTGCTGACAAGGGTCTCGTAGCTGAAACTCATGATTGGGCTGACTCGAGTGACATCTCATCTGATGACGTTGAACAAATGGCCACAATATGTTTGATGGCTCGTGCTGATGATGATGAAAGCATTACAGCTGATGATGCTAGTTCCTATAAATGGGTCAACATTGTTCACAAAAAGGTAACCTCTCTAATCTCCGTTGAGGCTACTAAAGCTAAAGAAATTGTTGATTCTATTATTTGTGACTTGCACTTCATTGATCAGCTGAAAGGTGAATGTTTGGATAAACATAATGCTATTCTACGTGAAAATGCTTTTTTAAAAGAACGTTTAATTGACCACAAAACATTAAAAGAAGAACTTTCTGAAACAAAATTTATTAACTCAGTTCTTCAACATGATCCAAGTGAAAAAGTTAAAGAACTTGAAGCAATTAAAAAGACTTGTGAATCATGGTCTCGTTCATCCAAACGTGTGAGTGAATGTGTTAACTCACAAATCCCCAGTCAAGTACAAGCTGTACTAGGAGGAGATTTCCTAGTTGCAGCCGCTGTACCTGACAGAAGTACACATGATCTGTACTACTCGTCAGCTGATGCTTCTGTGCCAGCTGAAGAATTGGTTTTTGGTTCCTTTGTTAGGTCTACCAAAACCTATGCTACTGAGATGTCCTCAGAAGATCCTTCTGTGGCTACTGGTGAAGAGTCATCAACTGACTCCTCTGTCATGGTAGTTAGGACACCCACTGTAGTTATTGTTGAACCTAGAAAATCTTTCTCGGGTTCAGCACCTGCTGCATCTTCTGCTAGATCTCAGCAGAAGACTAGAAGAACAGCAGGAATGAAAATTGTTCTTACACCCTCTAAGGGTGAGCCAGTTGGAGCTCGTACTCGAGCTGCAAAGAACAAAGGTAAGAGTGTTTCTAAGAACACTCCAAGTCCTTCTTCAGCCGTGTCTGTCTAACGGCTGAAAGGAAAGGTCAGCAAGCTGACATCACTCGTTCAAACTCTGACTATCTCTGATAATCAGAAAATGAAAGGTATTTTGGGTCCAGTTCCCAATCCTACTGCCTCGCCCTCTACTCCACTGCAAAGAAACAGAAAATGCTATAAGTGTGGAGATCGTGGGCACATGGCAAGTGAGTGTGACAGCACATGCTTGAGACCTTCCCCAACTTCAGTATGTGAGCCTACTGAAAAGCCAACTTCTGTGAGTCCCAGCAGGAAGTCACAAGGACCCACCGAAGTGTGGGTTCCCAAAAAGAACTAACTCTTTTATCTTATGTGCAGGGTGATGAAAGCAAACATGTCTGGTACCTAGACAGTGGTTGCTCAAGACACATGACTGGTTACAAATCCCTGCTGGAAGAGTTTGAAGTTTGTGATGGCCCCTCAGTAGTTTTTGGTGATAATGGTAGAGGCTCAACTGAAGGTTATGGAACCATCTCTAATGGATCCATAAAAATCACAAGAGTTGGTTATGTAAATGGGCTGAAACATAATCTTATCAGCATTAGCCACTTCAGCAGGTGAACAACATGGTGAACAAGAAAGTTCACAATTCATAATCACCTCTGCTGTTGGAGCCAATACTGAAGACGTTCCAGCAGGTGACAACTCAAGAAATCCACCTATCACCTCTGCTGGCACATCAGAAGAAGAAGCTGAAACCTCAACTGGTTTTACTAAAATCATTGATTCTTTTGAATCAGTTGAGGTCCCAAAAGTCCAAGCCCCGCAAATCCAAAACCCTCAGCCTATTTCACAGGAAATTTGTCATCCTGCTCAGGGGGAGCCTACATCTGCTGTGGTTGAAAACCTCATTTTAAATGAAGTTGGAACCGCTGCTGATCTTGATACAGCCATAGCCCTTCAAAGGAAAACTCATGAAGAGCTGCATCGAAGAGCTGAAACACAAAGAGCTGAGAACATTAGGTTGTTCAACAAAGTTCTTGATCAGCGTAGGCAGGAAGCAAAGATCACCAGCATAAGGGCCCCCAAATTCGATCCCAGCTGCCCTGATGAAATTGTAATAACAAGGGCTGGGAGTGCGGTGGTCCATGAAAAGTTCTCTCTGAACAAGATCAGCCTCATTCTCAACTACGATGAATGGAAAGAGGCTGAAGCAGCTACCAGAACTGTGAAACCATCGTGGATTATAACAGAACTGGTAAATGAGATTCAATTCGCAATCTACTCCTTCAAGACTCTATGCGATGAAATTAGGAAACAGGCTCCTGAGTTGGTATATCGCATACCTCCTGAATTGTGTGAATCTCAAGCTGCTGTTGTCAGAAAGACTGCTGGTGAAAGCTCCTCAGCGAGAGGGGAGAAACGTAAGTCTGTTCTCCTTGAGCCTCTTGCTTACTCCAGACCACTGGATATTGGGTCATCAATCATATTTGCTAAATGACCAAAACCTAATATCACAAAAGCCGTTCCCACGGGAGTTAACTTTGTCCCTGGGATGATCATGAAAGAACCAATTCACGGCTTTTGCTATCTGGAGAAGAAGGTGCAATGCTTCCAGCGGGCAGATGAGTTGGAAATGTGTGATGTGGATCAACTCATGACCTATCACAAGCTGCTGAGTTCCTCTACTGAAGAGGGAAGAGAAATGAAGAACCTAATAGACTCATCCTTCCGCTCATTGTATCGCAATGTCATTGGATAAGCTATATCCAAGGCATTATAATTTTTTTTGATTTTTCTTGTATTTCAATTTCCTTATCAATAGAAAATCAAAACTTTGTAATATACTTGTAAAAGTTGTAAAAAGATAAACATATACAAAAGAACCCTAAGGATCAAAGTACATAAGTATTCAGCTGATTTCTTTCAGCTGAATCATTACAGGGTTACACTTATACGGCTATTCGATTGCATCAAATAGGGGGAGATTGTTAGTCCCAAGACTAAGTAAATAAGATTTGATGCTCGATAGCCAAGAAGAATAAATAACAGCTGAAGTATGTATCTCAGCTGAAGCAAGTATATACAATAAACCTTCAGCTGAGTATGTACTTAGCTTTAGGATACAAGTCAAATCAGCAGCTATTAATGAGGGTTCATTCGAAGTCTATGACCAAAGGACAAAGACAAGAAGAAGACTATTCAGCTAATTGTGGAATCAGCTTATAGTACCTGCTGCAGATGAAGACTTAAAGGAAATGTTCATTGACACCTTGAACATTTCCCTTTCCCGCTCAAAGAAGAAGAAAACGATGAAGATCTTCTACTTTGGAATAGAAGATAATGTCAGTACAACTTCATTGTTTGTCCCTCAAGCATGTAAAGAGAAAGTCAACAACTTCTGTACTTATGTAGTACACCTTTCACTGTGCGTCAGAAAAGGTACCGGAAGAAGTGGACACAAAGTACACTCGGGACAATAACTTGTGCAATAGCATTTAATGATCCATGGTAAGTCTACATCGACGAATAATATGTTTACACGTCGTCAAACTTGTGGACTAAGGAACATGGATCTTGGGCTATAAATACAGACGTAAATGCTTGCATTTACAACACCTTTAGAACACCCTTAGAAATCATAAGCACAAGAACATTCTCTGAGAGTTAGTTATTGTCTAAGTATTAACTCCTCCATAGTTATTACTAAGGCATTAATATCAGCTGTTAGTATCAGCTGATATAACTCTCAGTGTGTATCTCTTCTAGTTTCAGCGATCTAAAGTGTCAACTCAAGTATAAAGTTTTAGGTAGTGTGTACTATCTATTTCCGCAAACTCTGTATTGTATTAAGTTGTTTTTAAAAATCATTGAAATCTTGTTGTTATTTACTTATCGTATCTTCGTTACTCGGTCATAACGCAACACGGTTGTGTTGTTGGGATCCAACAACTGGTATCAGAGCGGGTGACAAAAAGTGGTTCTCGCAGAAAGTGGTTCTCGCAGTTCTCGCAATAATAATGGTTCTCGCATGAACCCTCCTCTCTCTCTCTCTCTCTCTCTATATATATATATATATATATATATATATATATATATATATATAGTTTGTAGTATAAATTTGTAGTTTAAATTTAATTTTCGTTTCTTTCATCAGACTATTTCAGCAAAATTTGTTAGGGATCACCAACTTTGGGATGAGCATTCTTTGGTTGCTTTGGAAAATCTTGAGATGAGTCCCTCATATGGTAAAGTTTTCAATTTACAGACCCACGGTGATCGAAGGAGGTCCAATGTTCGTTTTATGGACCATGACTATCAGTGGTGATATGGTCGATTTCAAACAGAAGATGGGCATTCGCACGAACCAACATGTCATGTTCACCCTTGATCTCGAAGGAAAAAAAAATGGTCAAGGACTTTTCTTCAAGGTTACTCTTCTCTGAATTCAACATGCATGTTTGTTGGATTTGTGTTTAGGTTTTGGTTGTCCTTGTTTTAGTTTGGTTTGTAATAATTTGTTACATATATGTAATGTTAGTGTTGTATTTTTATGAATGTTGTTTTTGTTTGCCAATTAATTAATTAATTAAACTGAAAATTTAGATTGTTGTTGCGGGTAGAGTATGGCCACAACAACAAAATTGGTAGTTGTTGCGGGTAGTGTATGGCTGCAACAACAAATGGAATTGTTATTGCGGGTTTTGCATGGCCGCATCAACAAATTGCATTGTTGTTGCGGTTCTTTCTTACAGTGCGATAATCATTTTTTGTTGCGGTTATATTATACCACCACAGTATATAAATTTATACGTCCGCAACAACAAACCCGGTCTGTAGTAGTGAATGATCATTTATATTTATACATTTTAACACTATTAAAATTTTTACAAAATAATACAATGATAGAATTTTGTTTAACAATAAATAGATTCAACCCATACTCATGTCCAAACATATGCAATACATAGAGATTAAATATATTACTCTTTATTTTCTATTCTGATCTGCTTAAGAATAATGAACGAAAGGAAGGGGAGACGCGCAGATGCCAGCCGGCAAAATAGGAATTCGAGAAGGCGAGAAGGGGGCAGAATACTAGAAGGAATGGGAAAGGGTACTACTAAAAGGACCCTAGTCATTCCAAAATCCTTACAAATTTCGATGCTTTCTTGATTTGAGAAGGGTAATTATGACGTCAGCCACTGTTGCTTTTCATCACCTTACTTTTTCCTAACATTTTTTCTTTTATTTGACAGTGATCCTATTTAATATATATTAATAGAGAATTGATATTCATTACACAAAAACTACTTTTCATACTATATTTGACCAAAAAAAATTTGAAAAAAAAATTATGATCCACTTTTTTTTGTGGATCGTAAGAATAATCCTTTTTTTTTTTTTATCAAAATTATGATCCATATTCTTTTTTTGGATCGTTTTTGGAAGAAAAAAAATTGGATTTTATAGGCTGCGATTTTTATGTTTAAAAAAAATTGATTGAAAAAAGTTTATTTTGAATCATTTTTAGATTTTTTTTGGAGTACTCGCAGTCCTCACCGGTTTTTGAGTCCTCACCGGATCCGGATCCTAGTAGTAGATATATAATGTATCTTATTTTCTAAAATGTATATAGTGATAATAAATAAGTATAAGTATTTATATATAGATATATATATTTTAAGGTATATAGTAGACGTGGAAATGGGTCATGTCGTGTCAGGTTCGTGTCGTGTCGAGACCTTAAACGTGTTGAGGCCCCTAAACCCAAACCCGACACGTTTAATAAACGGGTCAAAATGTTGACCCAAACCCGACACGGTTAATTTTGTGTCAACCCAAGCCAACCCATTTAACCCGTTTAAGACATGAAAATTTGCATATAGCGTTTAGATATAATAAAAATCCAATAAAAATATAATAAAAATTCAAAAAAACATAACAAAAATCCAAAAAAATCGTAATATAATTAGATATTAAGCCCAATATGAATAAGAGATCAATATTTTCTACTACAATTACTCAGTTTTAATATATACATATAATATATATAAAAATATAAAATTTATTAAATTATATACATACTTAAACGGGTGATTCGGGTTACCTTCGAGTTGAAAATTTTGACACTAACCCAACCCGTTTAACTTTCGTGTCGTGTCGAGGCAATCCGTTTACTTAAACGTGTCGAAACCTCTAACCCAAACCCACTAATTTCGTGTCGGGTTCGTGTCGAGTTATCGTATCGTGTCTGATTTTGCCAGGTCTAGTATATAGACCAGTTTATATATTTTCTATTACTGATTTTTCATAATATAGTCTATATGTATAATATAATACAAAAAAATGTTAACATCATATACTAAATATTATAATTATATATAATAATTATATATATTTCATGTATATGAGAGCTTAAATGAGTCTAATCGAGCCGAGACTGAGCGTGTAAAAATCTTAATGAGGTAAGCTCGATCTTCACACATAAAGCTCGAAATGAGACAAGCTTGAACTCGCTCTTTGAAATTAAACGAGCCGAGCTCAAACCTAGTTGAGCTCGAGCTCGTATCAACTCATTTACGCCCCTACATAACTGAAAATTCAAATACATGTTCTTACCTAATTATTATTTGGAAATCTTATATTAGAAACTACATTCAAATTTTTATTTATAATTATTAACAAATCTAAATTAGAGGGAAAAATATTTATTTAAAGAATCACGTACAATTTTTCATGGTTTTTATTTGACTATATATTTAAGTAGATAAAAGAAAATATCCAGATTTAATTATAAAATTAAAATATCCATCTTTCTCTATCTAATGATTCTCACGCATCTCTGTGCAAAAAGTTACCAACAATATATATTTTTGATCCCAATAAATTTACTAAGGGTCTATTTAGATTGACCCATGGGAAAAAAGAAGTCGAGCGATTGAACTTTTCTAGGGGCACGATTCACAAACTGTAGTCACGATTGAACTTACATTGGTAATATTTTTCTATTATTTTTGCTTAAATTTTACTATCTCATTCTCACAAATCAGTTCGTTTGAAGTAATTTATCAATTTATCTTGCTATGACTGAAATATTTTAATTTCTTGCGAAAAATTAATTGCTTAAAATATAAGAATCGTAAAAAATAAAGTCTTCTTAAGTGACACTAAGTTCCAATTCAATTTTATAAGTAACCAAGTCATCGATTGTGAAGAATTGCTACTAAATAATTATTTTGTAAATAGTGGTTTTGAAATGTTGCACCGGTTGTTAAAATCTAAAGATTATGTTATCAAACATCCTTGTAATGAGTATACATTGTGTATCTACCAGATTGTTTATATACTTTCTGATTATTAACAATTACATATATGCGTTGGCTACGGATGAGAATTTGGGCCGAAAAAAATCCGAACCGAACCGAAAACCAACCGAACCGAACTAAAACAAACCAAAACCATGTAATCGGCTTGGTTTTAGGTTTTAGGTTTTAGGTTGTTAAATTCACGATCACCGCTTTCAATCCAATTGCAAACATCTAATCGGTTTGGTTTTGAAAAATTTTCATTATTGGTTTTGGTCCAATCGGTTTCGGCCAGGTTATGTTTGGTTTTTGGACCCCTCTCACCCCTAGCCTTAAGCCAAAACTAAGTAATGCTAGTGGTATTGGAGATTTTTGTAAGGTTATTCATGACATCTAAGTTATGGGTTCAAGTCCCAAAAAAATGTAGAATTAAAGGTTGTGTGCTAGCCGGTAAAAATAAAAAAAAGTGCTGACACAAAAAAAATTGCACTTATTCATTGTTTACCTTCACTTTCTAAAGTTATACCATGATTTGTTATTATTTCTCTTAAGATTTTACTTTTTCTTCGATCCTTAAATAAATCGTGTGAAGAAGATACCAACCATCATGGCATCCTGCCCCCAATTGAATTGGGCATGCTCTCATCTGGTGGCTCTTTTCTTTTACCTTTGTGGCTATTGTATCTCAATGTTCCGGTTAGAGCAAGGGGTGCTGAACCCACACGCGGTGGCTTTTTTGAATTTGGGGGATTACAGGAACTTGGTTTGTGTTTTGGAAAGAACATGGTTTTGATCACTATATTGTTGAGTGTAATAGGGTTGTTTCTGAAATCTGGATTTATCAAAGGAATCGTGAATATCACTTTCCGAATTAGATATTTCGACCCTATGCCTGGGTATCACAAAATTCTAACTATTGGGATAATTCCTAAGAATCAAATTAGAAATTAGGCACAATTTCTAATTCACAGTAATGGATGATTTGAGAGAATTAATATTCAACAATATGTCAAGAGAGAATATTCTTTTGTGTTGTCTTCTATCAATAATACGTATGTTGTATTATAAAAATCAAAGTTCAAAGTGGTTCCCCAAATTTAGGAACAGATCCATTAATTTAGGAGCAGTTATACACGGTATTCTGCTGTTAAGAAACTGCCCGTTGCAACAGCTAGCCACTAAAATCTTTCGCAGCAGCTGATCGTCAGTCGCAGCAGCTAGTCGCTGCTGGTCGCTATCAGCTGATCGCAGCAGCCGCTGGT
Organism: Calendula officinalis; assembly: GCA_963853835.1. Lineage (NCBI taxonomy): Eukaryota > Viridiplantae > Streptophyta > Magnoliopsida > Asterales > Asteraceae > Calendula > Calendula officinalis. Next base: position 50,002,315 of record OY970820.1, on the reverse strand, counting down.
CGCACCAGCCGCTGGTCGCACCAGCCGCTGGTCGCACCAGCCGCTGGTCGCACCAGCCGCTGGTCGCACCAGCCGCTGGTCGCACCAGCCGCTGGTCGCACCAGCCGCTGGTCGCACCAGCCGCTGGTCGCACCAGCCGCTGGTCGCACCAGCCGCTGGTCGCACCAGCCGCTGGTCGCACCAGCCGCTGGTCGCTAAAGCTGGTCGCTGAATCTGGTCACAGCAGCAGTAGCTAGTCGCTGATCAGCAGATTCTGTCGCTGAATCTGGTCACATCAGCACCATCTGGTCGCTTCAGCATCAGCTGGTCGCTAATCAGCAGATTCTGGTCGCTGCAGCTAGTCGCTGCAGCTGATAACTTGAACTATAACCAAACCAGTATCATCATGGACTTATACAAGTGTGCTCTCCGCACCTCCTAACTTGTACCAGAACCAAAGTATGAAACCCATGACATACACATTATTTCCATTATACTAAAATTGGAATAGGTAACACTAAAATTACCAACATTCCTCCCCCATTTTAGTGTAACCATGAAATAATACAAAACTTGAATAGAATAAACCAAATTTATGCATAAATGAAAACGTCTAATCGATTGAATTTTCATGTTAGTACATTACACATTCCAAATATTCGAGAATCAGGGTGTTCTAAGAATTGAATTCATCAACCCATTTGAATACCTGAAGATAATATACACATAAATTTAAAAAACCATCTAAAACAAATATACATAACACTATTATTAAGCCGAGTGTTCCAATCTATTCTTGATCGTATAAAGGCCAAGTTCTAAACCCTATGAAGTACGCTATACTTCACGATCATATAGGTAATTCTTTTATTCATATACATGCTTACATTTTATCAAAGGAAATATTAAGAAATTAATTCACCCTTAACCTTGGGATGATTTAATAATGTGTTTTCCAATCCAAACGTGTGAGCTTTCCGCATTGAATTCAATCTCTAACATTGTAGTAGAGGGGAATTGGGTGTCTCACAAATAAGGATTATACAGACTTTAATCCCATCCCGATCGCCGACTTGTGCACTAAGTCCCGAGCCAATCGTTTAGTAAGATGGCCCGCTAAGTTTTGTTGCGATCTTACAAACTCCACCGATATTACACCATCCAAGATTAATTCTCTAATCTTGCTATGTCTAACACCTAAGTGTCTACATTTGCCATTATATATTTGACTATAAGCTCTAGCCAATGTGGCAGCACTATCACAATGGATAGAAATCGATGGTATCGGCCTTTTACACAATGGAATTTCATAAACCAAATCCTTTTGCCATTCTGCTTCCTTACCGGCCGCGGCTAATGCAACAAACTCAGATTCCATTGTTGAGTTCGTGATGCAAGTTTGCTTTTTGGATGCCCAAGATATTGCACCACCTCCTAGCAAAAATACCCAACCACTTGTAGAAGAATGATCTTCTATATTGGATATCCAACTTGCATCTGAATATCCTTCTAAAACCGAAGGATATCCAAGATAACACAAACCATAATCCATGGTTCCTTTTAAGTATTTGAATACTCTTTGAATCGCTTGCCAATGTTGAGTACTAGGATTACTAGTGTATCTACTCAATCTTCCAACAGCATAAGCTATATCAGGCCTAGTGCTCGTCATAGCATACATCAAAGAACCTATAGCTTGCGAGTATTCAAGTTGTGATACTGCATTGCCTTTATTAGGGATCAACTTTATACTAGGATCTATAGGAGTACTAACTGGTAAACTATCACTATAATTAAATCTTTTCAAGATTTTCTCAATATAGTGAGATTGCGTTATAGCAATTCCCTTGTTCAACCGTTTAATTCTTATTCCAAGAATTACATCCGCCTCCCCTATATCCTTCGTGGAAAAACTTGATGATAATAGATTCTTGGTTTCATCAACTTGATGTTGATCCGTACCGAATATAAGCATATCATCAACATATAAGCAAATTATCACACCCGAGCTGGTTGTATCAAATCGGCTATAAACACATTTTTCGGATTGGTTTAAAGCAAAACCATTTGACAAAATAACTTCATCAAACTTTTGATGCCATTGCTTAGGAGCTTGTTTTAGTCCATACAACGATTTCACAAGTCTACACACCTTATGCTCATTACCAGGCATAACAAAACCTTCGGGTTGTTTCATGTAGACTTCCTCGTCAAGATCACCATTCAAGAATGTTGTTTTGACATCCATTTGATGAATAATCAGATTGTGAATAGCCGACAAAGGAATTAACAATCTAATGGTTGAGATATGTGCTACTGGTGCATACGTGTCGAAATAATTGATCCCGGGTTGTTGCCTAAACCCTTGTATGACCAACCTAGCCTTGAACTTGTCAATAGTTCCATCAACCTTCATTTTCTTTTTAAATATCCATTTACATCCTAATGGTTTAGAACCCGGTGGTAAATCAGTCAACACCCAAGTTTTGTTCTCCAAAATAGACGACATTTCGTCATCTATCGCTTCTTTCCAAAAGGCAACATCTCGAGACTCCATGGCCTCTTTAAAGGTCCTTGGATCAGTCTTAACTTGATAGGAATAATGATATTGTGTCTTCACTTTATCCCTAGATCTTTCCACTAAAAACAATTGGAAATCGTCACCGAAATTTTTCGGTTTTCGGCATCTTTTACTTTTCCGAACCTCTTGTGTTTCGGGGTTTGAAACACCATCAAAACCTACTGAGTTTTGAGTTTCATTACTGTTAGTAATTAGGTCCTTAGGCCTTTGAATCGATGAAAATCGCATCTCGTCGAAAATCGCATCCCGCGACTCAATTACGGTATTAATCGATACCGAATCATTAGGTTCAATGACATAGAACCTATATAAGCTTTGGAATTTTCAGCATATCCAATGAATATACAATCTATTCCTCTTACTCCCAAAGTTTTCTTTTTGGGTTCGGGCAATCTCACAACGGCTCGACAACCCCAAACTCGGAAATAGCTCAAATTTGGAGCCTTTTTGTACCAAAGCTCGTATGGGGTTGTTTTGTTCCTTTTATATGGAACCCGATTCAAGACATAACATGCGGTAAGCATTGCCTCTCCCCAAAATCCCTCACTCAAACGCGAGTAAGAAAGCATCGAGTTAACCATCTCTTTCAAGATTCGATTCTTTCGTTCGGCAATACCATTTTGTTGTGGTGTATAAGGAGCCGTGGTTTCATGAATGATACCAACCGATTGGAAATAATGGGGATCCATATATTCCCCTCCCCGATCCGTCCTAAGAAATTTAATTAAATTACCCAATTGCAATTCCACTTCGGTTTTAAAGATTTTAAATTTGTCTAAAGCTTCATCTTTAGAATGTAACAAGTACACATAACAAAACCTACTTGAATCATCAATAAAAGTGACAGAATACTTTTTATTACCTAATGAAGGAGTCGAATGAAGATCACATAAGTCACTATGAATTAAGTCGAGTATTGATGAATTTCTATTAACATTTGGAAATGGTTGTTTTGTTATTTTCGTAAGCATACAAGTCTTACATTTTTCGGAATTAACATCAAATGCGGGAATTTATCCAACCTTAGACATTTCTTGCATTCTTTTAAAATTAACGTGACCTAATCTAGCATGCCATAACATAGAATTATCTAATTTATCATTAGAAGCCATAAAAACGGAATTGTCACAAGGTGCAAATTTATTAACCACATTTAAACGAAACATACGTTCGGAATAGTACCCGAATCCAACAAACACACCAAACTTGGATAGTACATATCTATCCGACTCGATTACTTGTTTATACCCTAATCGATTAACCAAACCACTAGACACAAGATTCTTTCGAACCTTAGGAACATACAATACATCAAACAAAGAAATTTTTTTTCCCGAAGTAAACATTAAATTAACAACACCACTTCCTACAATAGGCTTGACTCCTTCATCCGCCATGCGTAATACCGATCCATCATCAACCAGTTCCATCTTCTCGAACCATTTTGAATCATTACACACATGACTAGTAGCACAAGTGTCAAGCCACCAAGAGTCACTTTTATCCTCCTGTACATAGGAAATTTTAGGGGTTAGTGAAACATTATTAGAATGATAAAGATCAACAAAAATCTGACCTTTTGGTGGACCATGGTCCTTAGACCCGCCTTGTCCACCCTTGCTTGTACTAGCACCATCATTACCAAGTTTCACACGACAATCACGTTTCATATGTCCCACTTTTTGACATCTCCAACAAACCAATTCATTAGGTTTCTTTTTGAACTTAAACGAATCATCAAACTTTCGTTTCTTTCCTTTCCCCTTGTTGTTAAACTTGTTTTTCTTATCTTCAACCATGTGAACAGAAGGTTGTCCAACATTGGTTTTGTCTTTGGTTTTGTCACCATCTTTGTAACACCTCAAATTTTTAATACAAAATATTTCCGTAAAATCCTTTCCTTTTTCAAACATTTAAAGTATTGTCCCAAAATATGGATTTACAAAAACCTTTGGTATATAATAAAAGTCAATAGTGGTGTTACAAAATATATCATAACCAAAGCCAAACGCAAATCCACCTTGCTATCTCTACTAAACCCGTGCGCCTTCACTAGGAAACGCACCTAATCCTTAGCTCCCGAACCTGAGTACATAGCATCACAAACAAACATAGTACGTAAGACAAAATTGTCTCGTTGGATACATGGGTTTTAGACCCGACATTAATATATAAATAATCACACATATTAAATACATATAGATATATATTTATATACTTTAGTTACCTCCGCGGTAACCCTAACACATTCATATACATCGATCACCTCCTCGGTAATCCTATCACATTCATTCATAGCCTATTCGACCCATCAAGTTGTTCGGAATGCCTCCAATCCAACGAGACCCCATTTTTGTCCTACTAACCGGAATGCCTCCGATTCAGTAGAACCCCCTTTGGCACCTTGTCCAAGCAAGGTGACCCATCTTATCTTACTAATCAGAATGCCTCCAATCTAGTAAGATCCAACATCTTGTTGGGTGATCAGAATGCCTCCAATCCATCAGTTTAAAGATACCGTGATAATCCAGAATGCCTCCGAATCTATCACGTACCTGTCCTATTTCAGTCTACCCGTCATAACTATTATATGTAACTATATGTCACATCTTATCAATAATGTCATAAAGCCATCATGCAAACTATCCATATACTAATCTCAATTAGTATTCACACAATTAATCCAACTATTTAATAATAACAATAAACAACTAGTTTAAACATTAGTAATCACAAATTACGAAAATACTTCTTTACCGCTATGTACTCAGTTTAAAAGTTCACACGTACTCACCTTAGCCAAACTTAATCCTCTTGTGCTTCTTTGAACAAAATCTTCAATTCTCAAGACTTGTAGAATCCAAGTCTTTCAACAAATGCCCTAATCATGAAACCATACAAGGTTTAACATCAAACATCACCATTTACCACATATTTTACCACTGGTTAACTACTAGCATCATTTTCCCCAAATTTTACAAAACCCAAATTTTATAAAACTCAAAACCACCATAGATCCAAGTCACAAACCATTTTCCATGGTGAAATACTATAGATCTAAGTTAACTAGCTTTATTTAACCATTTGAAGTAGTTCATCAAGCTAGGGTTAATAATAACCCAACCAAATTCCCCAAATTTCACATCTAGAGGTTGCGAAAGAAGAGATTTACCTTAATCTTCAACAATGGAAGAAGAATCACGTGATTTGGAGTCCAAAATCAGCTCCAAACGACCTTTTCCACTCAAAAACGTATACTCACTTGTAGAGAGGAGTTCTAGGTTTTAAAATGCACAATATGGTTGAAATCCCGCTTTTATTCGGCTTCAGCAAAAGTTCTCGTCGTGAACTCAGGCGTGAACTTCCCGCGTCAGAACCCAAAAATCTCTGTTGGTAGTTCACGGTCGTGAACTAAAGTTCGCGCCGTGAACTCAGTCGTGAACTAGTTCCCGCCGTGAACTCGGGCGTGAACTTTTCCAGCAATCTTTTTTTTCAGCTTAAACAAGGGATTTCACATAGAAAACGATATCCGGTTGACACGAAACCAAATCCCACGTTTTTTAAATGATTTATCCTTATTTATCATATTTTTTCCATAATTTATTTGATTCGAAATTTTGGGTCGTTACAATCTTGAACCCGAAGTGATTCCTCAATTCGAACGTGACTACCAATTCGTACCAACGACAACTCCTCTTTTTGGTGTTTAAGAGTATGTTTAAAATCCTTCCATGATGGTGGAAGTTTATCAATCACGCTAGAAACAGCGATAGATTCATCCATGTTCAATTTGTGTAAAGCAAATTGACCAAGGATCCAGAGCAATTCGTTATATTGTTCCATAACCGACCGTGAATCAACCATCATGTAACCGTTGAAATCACTAACCAAGAACTTCTTACTTGAAGCATCTTCCGCAATATACTTGGATTAAAGTGAATCCCACAATTGCCTTGCACTTTCAACATTCTGATAAATATCAAAGAGAGCATCAGACATACCGTTCAAAATATGACCGCGACAGATGTAGTCAACATTTTCCCACTTGCTACGCCTCCTGGTTTGTTCCACGGTTTCATCTTCCACTAATTCCGGTTGTGGGGTACTCAGCACATAGACCACTTTCAAAGTAGTAAAAAGAAAGTGCATCTTCTTTTGCCATCTCCTAAAATCGTTACCCTGAAATTTCTCCAATTTCCCGAACTTGTTTGTCATCTCTTTCACATTATCGTTCCCACTCATGATTACAGAAACAGTAGAAAATATGTAATTCGATTGTTGGGTGTAATAGGGTTGTTTCTGAAATCTGGATTTAACAAAGGAATCGTGAATATCACTTTCCGAATTAGATATTTCGACCCTATGCATGGGTATCACAAAATTCTAATTATTGGGATAATTCCGAAGAATCGAATTAGAAATTAGGCACAATTTCTAACTCACAGTAATGGATGATTTGAGAGAATTCATATTCAACAATATGTCAAGAGAGAATATTCTTTTTTGTTGTCTTGTATCAATAATACGTATGTTGTATTATTAAAATCAAAGTTCAAAGTGGTTCCCAAAATTTAGGAACAGATCTATTAATTTAGGAGCGGTTATACACGGTTTTCTGCAGTTAAGAAACTGCCCGTTGCAACAGCTAGCCACTATAATTCATCGCAACAGCTGATCGTCAGTCGCAGCAGCTAGTCGCGGCTGGTCGCATCAGCCGCTGGTCGCATCAGCCGCCGGTCGCATCAGCCGCCGGTCGCATCAGCCGCCGGTCGCATCAGCCGCCGGTCGCATCAGCCGCCGGTCGCATCAGCCGCCGGTCGCATCAGCCGCCGGTCGCATCAGCCGCGTGTCGCATCAGCCGCCGGTCGCATCAGCCGGCGGTCGCATCAGCCGCCGGTCGCATCAGCCGCCGGTCGCATCAGCTTGTTGGTCGCTAAAGCTGGTCGCTGAATCTGGTCACAGCAGCAGCAGCTAGTCGCTGATGAGCAAATTCTGTCGCTGAATCTGGTCACAGCAGCACCATCTGGTCGCTGCAGCATCAGCTGGTCGCTAATCAGCAGATTCTGGTCGCTAAAGCTAGTCGCTGCAACTGATAACTTGAACTATAAACAAACCAGTATCATCTTGGACTTTTACAAGTGTGCTCTCCGCACCTCCTAACTTGTACCAGAACCAAAGTATGAAACCCATGACATACACATTATTTCCATTATACTAAAATTGGAATTGGTAATACTAAAATTACCAACATATATCAGGTGTTAAAAGTAATTGATGAAGAACATAGGAACATAATATATAGAATATATTGATGTGTAGATTCTAGAATTCGATAGTTATAATTGATATATTATATATATATAAAATATATATAGGAATTGAAAAGGTGTGATGAACCAACATAATCCTTGGTGTGGCGGTGGTTAGAGGATGCCGGCGATTGCCCTTTGGTGGCACCGGTTGCACCTTTTCACTAATATATTTCTAGCCTTCTTCTTATATCCTAAGTTATAATTACAAAATATGATCAAAGGCTTTGTGGTTGTCACAAACTGGATTCGAACCAGCACCTTTGGGAGCAACAGGCCCAGCGAAAGACCATTCATCTCTGATTGCGACTTTGTTTACCCGGTTCCCCTCGCGGCTAAAGGGTACATTCGGGTCCGGTCGCATGGACCTACTTACCTTGCTTGTAGACCAGCTTGCTATCCTACCCTACTTCGCTACCTAGACTATCACAAGTCATTTATACCAAAAGACTTGGCCATCGCCAACCAAGAGGGGGGTGAACCTACTTCCAGAGACTACTCGCCTTGAACTTCGTCCCCTGAACTTGACTGCTTAAGCAACTACAATGCTATAAAAAAGAAAAATGGCAGGAGACCACAT
>OY970820.1:48728406-48769314 GCA_963853835.1 Calendula officinalis | reverse complement strand
TTACAACCATTTCAAAGAAAAAGAAGAAAGAAAGAGATGACAAAGAAGAAGAAGAAGAAGAAAGAAGAAGAAGAAGAAGAAGAAGAAGAAGAAGAAGAAGAAGAAGAAGAAGAAAGAAGAAGAAGAAGAAGAAGAAGAAGAAGAAGAAGAAGAGAAAAGAAGAAGAAGAAGAAGAAGAAGAAGAAGAAGAAGAAGAAGAAGAAGAAGAAAGAAGAGAAGAAGAAGAAGAAGAAGAAGAAGAAGAGAAGAAGAAGAAGAAGAAGAAGAAGAAGAAGAAGAAGAAGAAGAAGAAGAAGAAGAAGAAGAAGAAGAAGAAGAAGAAGAAGAAGAAGAAGAAGGAAGAAGAAGAGAAGAAGAAGAAGAAGACGAAGAAAAGAAGAAGAGAAGAAGAAGAAAGAAGAAGAAGAAGAAGAAGAAGAAAGAAGAAGAAGAAGAAGAAGAAGAAGAAGAAGAAGAAGAAGAAGAAGAGAAAGAAGAAGAAGAAGAAGAAGAAGAAGAAGAAGAAGAAGAAAAGAAGAAGAAGAAAGAAGAAGAAGAAGAAGAAAGAAGAAGAAGAAGAAGAAGAAGAAGAAGAAGAAGAAGAAGAAGAAGGAAGAAGAAGAAGAAGAAGAAGAAGAAGAAGAAGAAGAAGAAGAAGAAGAAGAAGAAGAAGAAGAAGAAGAAGAAGAAGAAGAAGAAGAAGAAGAAGAAGAAGAAGAAGAAGAAGAAGAAGAAGAAGAAGAAGAAGAAGAAGAAAAGAAGAAGAAGAAGAAGAAGAAGAAGAAGAAGAAGAAGAAGAAGAAGAAGAAGAAGAAGAAGAAGAAGAAGAAGAAGAAGAAGAAGACCTATCTGATGTTGAAGAATCCAAACCAAGAGATCAATGGTCAGAGGCAGATAAAAAGTTAGTGGGTTTAGATGCTGAAATCCGGTTCCTCCTTCAAACATCCCTCCCAAATCACATTCTTATTACAATAGAAGAATGTAAAACTGCCAAAGAGATATGGGATATTTTGATAACATCCTTTGAAGGAACCGGCGAAGTGAAGGCTAGCAGGAAAGCTGTGTTAAATCGGAAGTATGAAGCGTGCAAGGTCATCAAAGGTGAAACACTCAACATGTCGTACAGAAGATTCACCATCCTCATAAATGAATTAAGGGAGTTTGGCATTCACAAAGATGTTCAAGAATTAATGTATAAGTTTCTGGAAATTCTTCCAAAAGATTGGGTTGTCATGTCCACGGTATTAAGAACTTCTGGTCAGATTAGAGACACGAACATGAGTAGTCTCTACAGTACATTGATGAATTTTAAAAATGAAAACAAGATGTACGATGATCTGAATGAGACCCCCGCCTGATTTTCCCTTATCACAAGCTCTTCCAAATCATCTCGAAGAGCTCTAAAAGAAAAGGTGGAAAATGTTTTCGATCCAAACGATGCTGATGATGAAAGATTTGAAGATGCTGAGGATGGTGATTTCGAAGAACATGAGTCTAACTCAGGATAATGTGATAATGATGATATAAAAGAACTCTCTGAAAGTATGGCTCTATTAGGCACAAGATATAAAAGGTTCTTAAATCGAAATAGATCAGGAGCTCAAAATGACAGAGGAGAGATGGTATGCTTCAAGTGTGGAAGAACATGTCATATCAAAGCTGACTGCAGAATCAAAGAAAATTCTGGGTCTTAAAAACAAGTTCAAGCTCTTCATCAAATTACAAAGAGAAATATGAAGACACTGAGAAGAAGTACCAGGTGATGAAAGCTCAGTTAGCCAAGGCTGAGAAAGATGCAAAAGCATTAAAGGCAACTGCTGAAACTTGGTTAAGTGACTCAGAGACGAGTGATACAGAAGTGATTATAAGCAATTCAAAAGGTCTTTTTGCCAAAACAGAAGAAGAATGTGCTTCAGATTCTGGAAATCTAACAGATTGTGTATGTCTGATGACCAACTTCGAAGAAACTGAAGAGCATCAGATAGAAGAAGAACTTCGCGAATTCGATTTTCCAGAGCTCCTTCTTTCAAGGGAATGGGAAGACAAATCTCCAAACAAGGGAAAAGTGTCTGATAAAGTTTCTCCTGAAGATTATCCTCCATTAGTCAAGTCTCTTGCAAAAGATTTAATGATTATTCACAATAGAATTTCTAAGTTAGAAATTACTCTAACTAAAGCGACTGAGGAATTAGAAAAGCTCTCTCAAGAATCTTCAAAAGCTGAGGACTCAAGACTTGAGGCAATCGGGCTTCAGTACTTCAACAATCTTCTGAGAGAAGATAACCTGGCGTTAGCTCAGAAAAACGAAGCCCTTCAGAAATCATGCAACTCATGGTATAAGTCATCTGATCTCATCAAGCAATTCCTGAAAGACCAGAGCTCCCACATCTGGAATATCAAATGATCAAAATCATAAATTCAGAATGTCGAAATCTCAAGAAGTTCATTATGGTAGAGAAGTATTTCAGACTGCAAACGGAAACCTGATCATCACAAAATTTGGTCTCATTAACCATGATTGTTCATCAGAGGAATCCAAGATTCGGGGTGAAGAGTCGATTCAGGCTATCCCTCGAACTGAAAAGATAAAACTATCTTATCATCAGAATGGAGCAAAGAATACTTTAGCTGATTGCTCAGATGATCAAACTGTAGAAAATTTCACTGCTCACATCAGCAAGCTGACCTTATCAGTAGCTAATACAAAAGCAGAACTTACAAAGATCACATCCGAGATCCGGGCTGAGATGAATCAAGGATTCACACAAATAAGCAATCAGATGAATATGTTCTTCGAGCAACTGAAAAACATTGCCACTCCACCAATTGTTCAAATGATCCCGCATCTCATTCTACTCAACTTCTCTTAGCTCACAAAAGGGAAAATAAATTGCGAGATGAATCAATCTCTGATAATGATCTGATAACAGTTTTTGATCAGATGAATAATCCCAAACAATTCAAACATTTTTTTATACAGAACTATATCAAGCAAAATGTTATGTTAGAAGTGACTGAAGAAATGGAGATTGATGTCGATACTGATCAAAACTTTCAAGGTCTTTCTACAGAAGAATATCTAAAACAAAATCTTATCTTAGAGGAATCTGAGGAAATGGAAATCGATGACAACCATTCACATTAAAGCATTCCACTCAAGAATGATGAAAAAGAATGTATCTGCAACTATCACAAAAACAAAGACTGTCACAATCTTACTCACAAAGAAGAAATGGCATCAGGTTCAAAAAGGTCCTCAGATACAGAGAAATATGTTTCACAAAAGGTAATTATTCTTGATGACAACCAGTATCCATATCTCAGTGGATACCAAAATATTCATGAATTAGCTGAAGGTTGGTGAAGGGCAGACAACATGAAGACATCTGATGTATGATCAGTTTTAAGCCCCTGCGATTCCCCAAATCACCAATAAGGCAAAGTGAAGTTCGTCTCATCAAACCTTGCTCATTGCCAACCACTGTTGCAGCTATTTTTCATCTTATGAAGTTGTTTCTTTTCTTCTCTTATTAAGTCTGATGACTAATTTTGTTTTGGGTATGTGTTATTTTAATTTCCATCATTTTCAACTGATCATCATCATGCAAGAATTTTATTCTAGATGATATTTTAATGTTCTTGTCTTATGTTATATAATTCTGTCTTTATGAAATACAAACATGTTATCTGATTTATCAGCCATATCTTAATAGCTCATTAAGATAAAAAAAACAAGACATTTTATTAGTCCAAAAAAAATAAAAAATAAAAAATAAAAAATATCAGATAGTCGATCTATGGTTCGGACACCTTCTGAAGGCTCTTAGTTTCAGATAGTCAAATGATCTTAGATAGTCCATACCTTCAGACACTATCAGACGGTAATGACCATCTGATAAAAGATGGGTTGCTAGGATTCATCAGATACTCATTAGGTGGAACAATCTCATTGGACCTATCTTCAAAACTGACACTTAAGTGCTATTGGACACGTCTGTCTCGCTGACATTAAGTTTAACTGCACGATGTCATTTCCCACGACACTACCCTCCCATTTGATTGACTCACTCCATTAATCCTAGACCACCTATAAATAACTTCCCATCTCCACCATACGATCAACTTTAACGGTTCAAATTCTAACCATCGATCAAAACCGTCTCCCACGATTTTCCCCAAGTTACTCCACACTTCAACATTTCATTAATCTTCACTAACAGTTTTCTCTCTTAAAATCCAAAAACCCTATCATCTTCTTCACAAATTATCTCAATCCTTAATGGTGAACTCAAAGAGAACTTATCTCAAAGTCTCCCTGCATGCTTCCATTCGTCCATCACCAAATGTGTCTTACGCATACAAAAACATATACTATACAAAGAACAATTCCAGAAGCTTTATCAACTATCGTCTCAGGAACTTGAGACCTAAATTCAACTAACATCTGATTAGAGACACACTAAACTTCAATATACCTTTATCAAAACCGATGTTGATAGAGTTTTGGTACACCTGCACAACCTCAAATGAGTCAGGGGAAGACGTTATCACTGGAATGATCTTGCAAGGTAAACACACTGTCTCTTTCAACCTAACAACATTCAGATAAGCAACCAAACTTGATTATGTAAGACCTCCACAAGTTCATGAACCAACTCCAAGCCTAGAGGAAGCAAAAAGAGTCATCCTGCCTTTCATCATAAATCAGGGAGATCACACCAGAAGCATCTCAAGGACAAATATGGGTCCTCTATGGTCAACATTCTTCATAACCATCTCTCAATGCGTTACAAGTAAAACGGGAGGTTTCAACTCTGTATCGGGTCACGAGCTGATCATGGGAGCTGCCCTGTTCTCTGATATTAGGGGGGATTTCGGTTCCCTCATTTTCGAACAACTGGTAAAGAAGGTCGCTGCTACAAGCTAAGATGAGTTGATGACTTTTCCCCGGTTCCTGTGTATGATCTGTCTTCACTCTCTGGGGGAACATGAGTTCTATGACAACATTGGTCCGTAGTTTAAAGCTGGAATGGTAGGCCGTTCAAACTTCACAGGTCTGGAGGAGAAGTTTCCTCCTGAACTTCCTGAAGGTATGTTAACCTTTACCCAATATGCACAATCTGCCTCCTCTCGTGAGGATGATACGGAGTCTGACAATGATGAAGAAAACCAATCCTCTTCCGACCATTCACCACCACCACCACCTACAAATCCATCAACCCAGTCCCACCAATACAGAACCAGGAGTTCACGACCCAGAATTGTTCCCAACCCAACTCCGATTCAGATAAGGGAAATTTCATCTTCCCTTCTCCAGTCCCTCTAAGGACTGATAATGTTGATACAGACCATTCTCCGGTCCATCAGGTATCTGGTGATGATGCCCCCCATGCTAAGTTTGTAAATGTTGATGAACTTATTGATGAGTATGAAAAAGAAGAGGATACTAATGAGAATCAAACGTTGGAGCCCGTGGGTGTCCCCACTTAAGAAAACCGTGGGTTGAGCCTGAAAATGAGTACACGCTACCAGTCATCTGGACTGATAGTTCCGATGAAAACCCCATCCCCACAGCCGAACAAGTCCCACCTCTAAAGAGAGCTGCTGCACCAGAGGGTTCGATGAACCGGGGTGTGCCAGCTGCAAGAAATCTCCCTGGTCAGGTGGAATATTTTTATGAAACATTCAGACAACTTGCTCTTATTAGAACCTTCTGTGGGGTGATCAACACCAACATCAAGAACATATCCAACCACCAAAGTATGTCAGACAGCGTGCAAAATTTCCTGGCTAACAATCAGGAAATTCTTCAAAGGAATGTGAACGCACAAAATGGGCAGATTGATAATCTTATACCTGTGATTTAAAATCTCACTTACAGCAACGCTGACCTATCCTCCAGGTTTAATCATCTTGAAAGATCTATTAATGAAAGGATTGATAATCTGGCATCTCTTATCTCAAACCACACTGTTGAGCCACTTATGAATGCAGAAAATACTCCATGTGTCACTCTCACCCCTCATTTTCAGGGGGAGAAATTTGTGCCTCAACAAGGCACAACGGAGAAGGTTGTTGGTAAACCGGCCGAAATGGGTTGTGGATACAGGGGAAGTGGTGGAATAAGATCAGCCAGAGGTAACGTGGTACAGGGATCAGTTCATGATGGTGGTGCCCGTGGTGCCCGTGGTGCTTGTGTATATGTTCATGATGGTAGAGTGAGTAAGATGACTTCAGAGCGGTATTTTATGGCTGCTCGTGAAAGGAGGTCAGGTGTAAGGTTTGAAGAGTTTCCAGGGATCAACATCACTGATCTTGGTGGTACTACCAGGGTCCCAATTGCTCCTTCCTCGGCTCCCCTTGTCATAGGAAGGGCTTCAGCTCATGCTCCCGCGGGAAAAATCCAAAACCTTCCCCTTGAAAAGGGTAAAGGTCCTACAGCTTCTTCCCCAACAAAGAACAAAAAGCGTAAGGGCCTGATGACTCCTGAAGAAGAGGACGCTAGAAGAACGGCAAGAAGGTTGAGGATGTCTGAAGAGGAGCTAGCGGATGCCAAGGAGGAGGAATGCATGAGAAGGGGCCTGGGAAGCCACAAAGGAAGGAAGGACTAAGCTGCTGAAGGATGGCGGAAGGATGGCGGAAGTAATCGGCGCTGTTGGGCCGGTGTTTGAAGAAAATTTCGTTTGTTTATGTTTTTAAAATCAATAGTCTGTAACTTAACAACATTTTTGCTTTTCCTGCATGCACCCAAAACATTTTACTTTTATCGTTTGCTCGTTATGCATGAATATTATCAGTTAATGATGATAAATTTTACATACTTGAGTTAATTAACCTGCTAGATACTTAGAAAAACTCAAAAAGAAAAATATGAGTTATAAATTGTAGTATGATCAGATTCAATCAGGTCATCATATGTTGTTATGTTTTTTCTAGGTATTTAGAAGACCCTCTGAATTGTGTAAAATAGTCAAGGTTAAATATAAAACCTTTACATATTCAGGGGGAGTTGCCTAACTATTTGTCTACATCAAATAGGGGTAGATTGTTGGGTCACTGAAAAGCATCCCCCACTGAAGGGATTTAATGAAGACAAAAGGAAAATAGTCAGAAGACAATCTAGGGATTAGTTCCTCAGATTGTGGGTAACTTAATCTGATCAGTTCGGATTCCAGTTACCCAGTTACACTATCTGATCATTATCTGAAACAACGATCAGTTCCCCATGCGGAATCAGATGCTGGTTAACAGATGAGATAGTTTTAACAGGTTAAGCGCACATTGGACAATAACGCTGAACCATTGAAGATATACTTCTCGAAGCAAAACTCTTAGTGAAGGTCGCTGAAGCTGAAGGCCACCTGAAGAAGCATGAGTATCCGAATACTCATGGCTACCTGAAGTGTACATAGGCCCGAAGTATCAGTGTCACATAAAAACACAAGTAAGGCACAAGTTTGTACATCGCTGATAAAGGGAATATCTTCCAAATCTTCTAGAAGATATCGGCGATCACAACACGACATAAAGTCCTGTCAGAATTCCGTTAGTCATGCTCTTCCCATGAAATATCCTGTGCACCAATGGAATTCTCACACGTGGAATCGACCGATCATTCCTTTGGCTCTACGTTTCCCAATACTATAAACTGGTGATATAAGCGATCGATTCCTGTGTGCACCCAACAAGGTTACACGCTACTGAAATTACTCCAACACTTTATTCCTTTGACCAAAGGGTTAACCACCAGTTAACTTTAGTTAATTGATTCAATAATTGGATCTTCATAACGAAGGTGTCTGGTCTTGTGCTTGATCATTAGTTGATCAAAAACTTGTCTTAGATAATATATGTTGTTGTCTATCATATGCAAACAGTTTAGTTAGGATTTGTCCTTAGCTATTCTGCAAACTGCTTGCATCTTTATTGTATCATTATTGATTAATAAAGAAAAGTTTAAAAAGTGTTGAGTGTTGCCATTGATTTTAAATTGATCAGTGAAAGCGTATAGGTGCAGGAATTCACTTTTTACGGGACTAACAAAGCAAAAGATATAGTACAAAAATTAATTCCCATATATATATATATATATATATATATATATATATATATATATATATATATATATATATATATATATATATATATATATATATATAACCAATCTCATCATAACAAATCATATCACCGAATTACTTACAAGAGTACTAGCGCCGATAGTACGTGATGAAGTTTGGAAAAGCTACGTGCGTGCGGCTGATGGGGGAAAGGTTTTTTTAATTAGATTTATGTTTTGGGTTGAGCTTTAGGTTAGACTACTGCTAATATTAAGATTCTTTTTTTAATATTATTTTGAGTTATTGAGTAGTTTTTTAATTCAATAATAAAACCCTAATACCAAAAAAAATATTTAATTTTATATTTCGCGAAAATAGTTGACTAGTAGCATGTGCCACCGTGAGCTACCTTTCATTTCCGCCCCTGTGTGGACTAATATGTCACTATTTATATACATGTATAATTAAATAAATGGTAAACATAACACTTATTAAACCAAGAAAAATATGGAGAAATGAGTAATACAAATTAATGAGAAATAGAGAAAAAAGTGTCAAAATGAGAAAAAAAGAAAGAAAAAAGATTAGAAAAATTGCATACGGATGTGACTTAAACTGA
The DNA here is from genome assembly GCA_963853835.1 of Calendula officinalis. NCBI lineage: Eukaryota > Viridiplantae > Streptophyta > Magnoliopsida > Asterales > Asteraceae > Calendula > Calendula officinalis. The sequence goes on along the minus strand of OY970820.1, from coordinate 48,760,659 downwards.
AAGTTATATGTTTTATGATAAAATGGTTAACAGTAAGCTAAGATATGACTTGTATAAGTTACGACTCATATATTATATGTATTTTGATGAACAAAACCAAAAAATAAACTAAACCATAAAAAAAATACACTAATCGGAAAAAATTTAGGGTGGGCAAACCTGCCCACCCATGTTCTTATCGTTGATAAATTAAATTTAACTCACTATAAATTTCGTACCTTGTTTAGGTATTGGGTGTTGCGAAACGAGCTTGCCCACTGGTTTAACAACTTACTCACTCAGCTTATTCACAATCGATTTTCACACCAATATTTGGTCTTTCAATAAATGCGGCTACAGTTTCCTTGGAGAGAAAACTTCATTTACCTTTCGGGGTGCCACGGATTTAGCCGATCCTGGTTTCATTAATCGAACAATAGAGACTGTTCCGGTGGTGCTTAATTGGGTGATTGGGAGTAGGAGTTGTGACGATTACAACAACACAAGCGATTACTATTGTAAAGAGAATAGTGTTTGTGTGGATTTTAAGGGTGGTAATGGTGGGTATAGGTGTTCTTGCAAAAATGGTTATCAAGGCAATCCATACCTTTCTCCTGGTTGCATTGGTCAGTAATTAACATCTTATGTGTCTTTAATTCAATATCCTTTCCAAATAGATGTTATAACACGTTTTTATTTTCAATTTATAGATATTGACGAGTGTGCGGATCCACAAATCAATCCATGTAACGGGATATGTACTAATCTTCTAGGAAGTTTCAGTTGTTCATGTCCCCACGGATACGAAGGAGATGGGACAAGGGATGGGAGAGGTTGCACCGCGAGGAATTCAAAATCCCCTGCCCTTAAGTTGTCTCTTGGTGATTAATTAACCTAATACTTTATTGAGGTTTCACTAGTACAGATGATATATATTTGTTGGTGCGCTTAATACTATTAATTGGTGCGGGTAACAAACCGCACCAAGAAATGTCACGTAATTAAATACCAATATATATAATGGGCTGGTTCTCAAAATGACGCACCAATTAATAGTATTAACCAGCCCATTAATACTTTATTAAATACCAATATTTGCACCATTAAAAACCCACTGCACTATTAAAGACATGCCATTAAACAATGTTTTTTTTATTATGGCAGGAATGGGGTTTGGATTCTTCTCTATACTTGTGGGAATGGGATGGCTGTATTTCAGCCACAAGAGAAGGAAGGCTATCAAACTTAGAGAAAAATTCTTTCTAAAAAATGGTGGCATGTTGTTGAAACAACAAATTGATTCAAACGAGTTTGGCGGCGTCAATCAGTCGACAAAGATATTCTCTATCGAAGACCTAGAAAAAGCAACCAAAAACTTCTCTAATGATAGGATTCTTGGTCGTGGTGGCTACGGGACTGTATATAAAGGGATCTTACCCGATGGAAATATTGTCGCAATAAAAAAGTCACGAGTTATGGATGATAGCCAGATCGAGCAATTTATCAATGAGGTGGTTATTCTATCTCAAATTAATCATCGTAATGTTGTCAAGCTTTTAGGTTGTTGCTTGGAGAGCGAAGTACCCCTACTAGTCTATGAATGTGTGTCCAACGGCACTTTATTTGATCATATCCATAAGGGTGAAATGACAAATCTATCTTGGGATCATCGTCTAAGAATTGCTATTGAGTCCGCTGGAGCACTTGCCTACCTTCACTCGGCTGCTTCAAAGTCGATTATCCACAGAGATGTGAAGTCGGCCAACATATTAATAGACGAGAATCTAGTCACTAAAATTTCAGACTTTGGGGCTTCAAGATTGGTACCCTTGGATCAAACACAAGTGACTACAATGGTTCAAGGAACATTAGGATATCTAGATCCTGAATATTTTCACACAAGTCAATTAACAGAAAAGAGCGACGTTTATAGTTTTGGAGTCGTGCTTCTAGAGCTTCTAACCGGTAAGAAGCCGCTTTGCACGGATCGAAGTCAAATGGAAAGAAACTTAGCGACGTATTTCCTTGTTTCTTTAAGAACAAAAAATTTATTCCAAATTGTTGATCCGAGAATGGTTAGAGAGGGTTCACTTGAGCAACTTCAAGAAATTGCTTCTCTTGTGAAGCAATGCATATGCATGAATGGTTATGATAGACCAACAATGAAGGAAGTAGCAGTGAAATTAGAGGCTTTGAGGAAATATACGAAGCAACCATGGTTTAATCAACAATGTGATAGCAAAGATGGTCTTAGCCAATTGAGTGAGAATGAACAATCGGACCTATATAATGCCTCAATTAACCCATTAATGGACTCGGTGGAGGCATCAAGTCTCTATTCTTCAAGTCAAATTCGTTCATTGTACCCTATCGGCGAACCTAGATGATTTCTCACAATTGTACCTTCCCCAATAAATAGAATATAATATTATGATGTTATGGGATGTTATGATTCTTTCAACGGTTGGGTTACGAGATGTTTATACAATTCACTATGAAACGCAATGGAAATAAGTTGCTTTTGTTTCATTAGATCTTCACATTTTTTTGTGCTTTATAGTAAAAAGTCACCCACATGAATAGTAAGTTTATATATCCTTCTTACTCCAAATATTAAACCCGGATGTACAACCTTACCAACTTGACCAAATTGATCTCTAATTAAGTAAAAACACAAACAAAAAGCCTCATCCACTTTTGCTATACTCTACCCCACGGACCCCTTAAACCAAGTAACGACAAATTGCCTTTTCTTAGACCCTATCATTTTTTATGGAAACAAATTGCCAATTGGTTGACAGCGCCCCCTTTGTAAATATAGCAATCTTATTTCATTTATTTGATTATGGGCATAGTCTATAAAAATAATTCTCTACACGAGATTCCAAGAAAGATATTTTAATTCAAATGCTTTTGGTATCGAAGGAGTAGAACTAGGTCGTGAAATTTCGTTAGAATTATATCCACTTAGACCACTTAGATTCTTCATAGTCCAGTGTAAACTAGACACATAATCAACCGGGGCCGGATCAAACCAAGTTATATCGGTTCGGTTCTAATTTTTATGCAAAACCGATTCTCGGTTCCGTACGGTTCACTTCCAAGTGGTCGGCCGGTTCGGTCCAAAACCGAGAAAACAACAAAAAAAAAAAACGTGCAGAAACTTTCATAGTTCTCGGTTCGGTTCAGTTCGGTTTGGTTCGATTCACTCATGTTCTTGGTCCGGCTCAGTTCGGTTCCGAGGGTATTCGATTCGGTTCTCGTTCGGCTGAAACCATTTTCTCATTTCTCAGTTTGGTTCGTTTCTGAGTAGTTCGGTTTTTGAAACGTGCACAAGCCTAATTCTTCACCACGAATTCCCTTTCTTTATTAAGTTTTCTCATTCCTATAAGACGACTTCTGACAACTCGCTATAGAACCAGGAATCGTCGATTTCTTAGAACTATTGGTACGACGCGTCGGTAGCCTTTCGTCGTTGGGCTAGACGAAGAGAGGCGTCGTCGTCGGGCCAGACGAAGAGAGGCAAAGAGTTGGGGTGGCACCCACATGCATTAAAAATTTAGAGAGCTAAAACAATAATAATCAAAGAAATTCATGTTGACTGAATGAGATTTGAAGATCAAGTATGTGTATTAGTGTGTGTTTTTTAGAGAGAGAACTTTAGAGATGGAGGAGGGAAATGAGCTTTCAAAATGTGTTTCAATTAGAATATGAGAAAGCTTACATCATCAAGGTTAGTTCATCCTATTTATACCATCTATCACTAATCACCACTAACTAGTTTAATTAAGCTAATTACATCATTTTATGTACAAAACAAGTCCTAATAATCTCCCCCTTTTTGTGTTTAATGCACCTCATCCTAGTCTTCCTTCTTCAAATTCTTTTGTTGGCATGTTACCCCTTTCTCACGTATGAAGGAGGTTCATGCTCTCATTTCAAACCCCTGGTCTGACCAACTGTTGATAGGGGAATGTGTAACTTTACTGAAAGGTGAGTATGTTATAAGGTTCACGTACTCTCATAATTTTGAAGCTTGAGACACTCAAAGGAAATACTTTTCGTTGAATCTGTTCGTATAAGGAAGGTCTAGAAATGGTTCATTTAAGATTAAAACTTCTAGAAATGGAATGTCAATTGGGAAAGATTTGTTTCGGGTTTTGGTTATTGGAGGTTTTCTTTTGAGATTTTGTGGTAGAGGTTTTGTAAGAATGAGATGATGATGTTTTTGGATTTTGAAAAGATTGATTTAAAAGTTAGAATCTATATTGAAAGGAGTTAAAATTTTGGTAAGAATGATTTGTAATGTTTAAGATTTCGATATATGTGGTTGTTTCGTATTTTGTAAAGAATGATTTATACGATTAAGTTTCGGATTGAAATGGTTGAGAATTTGTGTTTTGGAAAGAATGATTTGAACAGTTAAAATTTGAATTGAAATGGTTGAGAATTTGTGAGAGAAATTTCTCTAGATGGATCTGTTTCTTCTTCTTCACAAATTACTTCATGTAAATCGACGAAATGTATACCCATAGATAGAGTTGTTTATAGTGGAAGTCTTTTCTTGAAGTTGTGGCTTTGTCGATTTGTGATCCTTGATAATTGTTGTTAGAGTAAAATGTTGATAAAGTTTACGCTCCCCCTCAAACAGACAATTATTTCTTCACGGGAGTAAGATTAGACATATTGATATTTACTCCCCGTTAAATCTTCGGTTTCTTGTTTACTCCCCCTAAACCGGGGCATGTCTTTTTAATGTGGAGTAAACTGCTTTAATGTATTGATAATCTCCTACATATTGTAAGACTTTTTTTTCTCTGAAAGTATCAATTCTTTATAAAAAGAATTTTTGTAATGTATTTTCTCCCTTTGTAATGTATCTTCTCCCTTTGTAATGTATCTTCTCCCCCTCATGATGGATATGATTTATCGGATGCATCTTGTAAAGCGTGAAGATCAACGAATTGAAATTAGGAAGAATCTTCGAGCAAAGGAAGCAAATAAGGTGATTACGACGAAGCCCATTGATAAAAATGTCTTGAATAATAATAAATTCTTTTTTTAATAAATCAATATATAACACATTTTATCAGTGAAACCCAGATCATAGTTGACAATGTAAGTCTATTGTTTATCGATTAATTCCGTGACCATTGTTGATGACATAAGAGGTCGGTCGTTCATTTATCATTTGAGCTCTTGACCGTTGTTGAAAATATTGGAGTACGGTCATCAAATCCTTGCACCATATTCAATTAGGGTGACCCGGGAGCATATAGATTGCCCGTTAACACAACAATTACAGAAACCGTGTGACCTACGTTCAGTGTTGGCTTTTATTTTTGCACTAGTAGGATTTCCATTCAATCATCGTGGAATACCAATATTTTTGGTATCACTATGAATGTTTCGGCAATATCACGAAGATATGCTTGGTGGTATGCATGTGTCCTAAAAGTGTTTATGTCGGTTCTAGACTCAATTCGTGGACAAACGAAGGCGAGAACGGGAGAGGTGTCCTCTTTTTCAATACCAACAATCTCCAGAAGAGATGTCGATAACATATGTGCGTATCTACATGTTTTTGAAACAAGTACTGTTTGTACTTAAGTGGTTGGGGGGTTGTGCATTGCATCACTGGGTCCATGATGTCGTTTTCAATATTAGAGAGCAACACATGCAATCTGATAGAAATGTGGCTACCCGGCTTTTTATACAGTTTGGTAAGGGTTTATCGTTTTCTTTAACCCTGTCACACCCTCCTCACTCAAGCTTACTTTTTCAATTTTCAACTACACCCTCGTTTCATTTTACCATGTGTTTAGCTGATTTGCACCCCATACTTCATCTCCCCTCTCAAATTTTATCTCAGCTCACCCCAATCAAGATCCCGTGATACTTGATTCTGCTCACCTATACCTATGGACCTTCACAATATGTCATATATTGTAGGTGGCTCCTGAGGAAGATCATGCCGGTTATAGCAGATCATAGTAGTTATTTGAGAGTGAAACAATCATAAAGAATCATAATCTAAGCAATTTATGTTGACTGAATGAGATTGGAAGATCAAGTATGTGTATTTGTGTGTGTTTTTGAGTGAGAGAACTTAATTTAGAGATGGAGGAGGGAAATGAGCTTTCAAAATGTGTTTCAATTAGAATATGGGAAAGCTTACATCATCAACATTAGTTCTTCCTATTTATACCATCTATCACTAATCACCACTAACTAGTTTAATTAAGCTAATTACATCACTTTAAGTACAAAACTAGTCCTAACAAAAATCAATAGTATTTTGAAAATATATTCGTTGAACGGATTAAAAAAATAAAATTAAAAAAATGGTAACATCTGAAACAACCAACATTTTACACAAAATGCATCTCATTTTTGGTGGTATATAACATATTTTAGCTACATATCATTAATATATTGAACATGTAATTTTAAATTATGTTTGTTTTGTGATCTTCTGACAAATATCCAATATGAAGTGAAAGCGGAAATTATTGCAAAGAAATGTGTTAGAATAGAAGTACATGATACATCCATTGGATTCAAACGCGACGGGTAATATCAATTACCAACTCGGCGCGTTCAAGAACACGATGCGCAATTCCGAACACCAACACAACGCGTTCAACAAACACACCACGCTTCACCGGAGTAATGAAGACCTTTCAGCTCGCCCACGATCTTATTAATACGAGCCACAACACAACGCGTTCTACCTAAACGTGACCGATTTGAGTCAATTCTGAAGCCTTTAAATAGGAGCCTCATTCTTCTCATTTACGTACACCAACATTCACAACAATACAATAGAGAGTTGTTACACTCTCTAAACACACTCTCCCATTATTCCATTTTCTAGTAGTTTAGTTTTGCTAGTTTGGTTTTGTGCAACATTGGAGGCATTTGCTTAATACATGTATCTTTTTTGGTCATATCCTTCGTAAATGTAACTTTCTTTCCTCTATCTTAGTATGGCTTTGATTGTATGTGTATGGCTATTATGATGTATCTAGGCAAACTTGCTAGTTTACTTAGATAGATGAAGGTTAATTGGTTTGCTATGTGATTACTATAATTTTTATGATATGAGTGTGTTGATTTATGTCATGACATAGTTCACATGATAATGAAACTTAATATATTAGTTATGTCATATGGATACTGTGTTGGATTTATGTGCACAGATAAGCACATGTGTCATCGTGTCCAATGTTATAAGGCACTAAAGGGTCATACCACTACACACCTAATAATGGACAACCAAATAAAGTAAGTTGTGTGGAATACTTAACTAGTTAAGTTAATTATAAAGAAGAGGATAAATAATAAAAGTCTAATTATTATTTAAGAGGAAGGTTAAATATTAAGTTAAATATTTACCGGATAGTTAATTAATTGTCTATTAATTAACTAGTATAAGTCCAAGGGTTGAAAGTGTTAATAAGAAGTGTAATTTTAAGATTAATTATAATTAAACTCCAAGGACTAAACTGTAACATCAAGCCTTATAAATAAAGGGCTTATGTGAGGGTTTAGAGGCTACACACTCAAAACCCTAATACCCCTCTCCCTCTCTTCGGCCGAGCGAACAAGAAACAACCCCAAAAGGTTTTTGGTTTGGTGTTCGTCGAATGAAACACACACACACACACACACAAGTTCTTGTGTGATACTTTGTTGGTACAACGCGGTCTTGCAGCGTGTTCAGGTGTTGCAGTTGAGGTGGATCATTCTTTAGCAATCTAAAGGTAATTTTCCTATTCGTCTCCTCATTCCAGTGATCCCATTGTATAGTAGTGATCAAGTATGTGGGATTCAAGTTCCGCCATGTGAATCCTACAAGGTATTCCTACAGTGATATCAGAGCTTACTACCAATCTTAATGGGATTCAGTTGAGTGTCTTTTTATCTAGAAAAGAACCCTAGAAATTTCGAACCAAGTATACGATCTTCAAGTTTTGAATGATCATTGGGTTGAATAGGGTTCAAGATAAAAAGAAATTAGGTTTCTTTTTCCCTCCTTGTTTTTTCCGATTTTTGTATTCATATACAAATATATTTAAGTTTTTTTCTATCTTAAAAAGAAACCTAGTAAATCTGATCCAATAAAATTGTTCAAAGTTCTTGAATAATTGGGTTGAATAGGTTTTAAGATAAAAAAATTAGGTTTCTTTTTTGTTTAGTAAAAACCCTAGAAAAATTAGTCCAAGTAAATAATCAACCAAGATTTGGTAGATCATTGGACAAATTAGGCTTTAGACAAAATAAGGAAAGTTGTGTTATTCTTAGTATTAGAATAACACATTATATTTATTTATTTGTTATTATTATTAGTACCGAAAATTAAATTAAAAAAAAATAAAAAAAGGAAGAAGAGGTTCGGTCGAACCAAACAAGACCGAGCTACGATCGAACTTGGTTCGAACGAATGGACCGATCGGACAAGCTGGACCAAGCCACGATTCAGTCTTCGTCTGAACGATCCAGTTTTTTCCCTCGTTATGTATTTGATCCAGTTTCGTTTATCCAAGGCACAGTTCCGGGCATATGGGTACGCAGGATCAAATCGGGCGTCAAAAATTTATTTTTGACGAGTTTTATTATTTTCGAATATAATAATAAAGTTAATAACATTTAAATTAAAATGATTTTAATAGTTCTTTAAAATCAAGATAATCATTAAATTAAGGGGGAAATTAGAAATCAGTTATGGGTAATTTAATTATTATCATTTTAATTAATTCATTTAGAATGACATAACTCAAAAGTCGTGACATTGCGTTTCTTTAAATTTTTCGAATTTATACATAAATTTTCGGAAATTAATATTTTTTATTTTTAAATATACAAAATCACAAAACCAAGTCTTTGAGGTTACGGCATAGCAATTTTAAAATTGCATTTATTTTATTTCTCTAATTTAGTTATTTGAAATAAAAAGATGGTATTTATAAACAGTTAGTTTATAAAACCAAGTTTTTTAATAAAAAGATGGTTTTTATAAAAGTACATTTATAAAACCAAGTTTAAATTAATAATGGCGATATAAACAGTTTGTTTATAAAACCAAGTTTTAAAATGTATAAAATTAAAGGTGGAATTTATAAACAAGTTCATGTTTATAAAACCAAGTAATTTTTAAATCAAAAACTGGCTAAAGTTTTCGAACAAAGGAAAATCCTTTTTAGAAAATCTTAGATCAGAATGCAACCCACCTAATGGAACACCTCACTTGTTCAACGATATTCACATTGTAAGGAGAAAGAACTTTAGATGTGGATTCAAATCATTGCGAGTGTTAGGGTGTGTAGGGTCTTGTAATAATATGGAGTCCCGGCGCAAGGCATCACACTGTCTTAGGTGGTATAATATATTTTGGTGATAATCGGGAGTCCCGGCCCAAAATTCAGTAGAGGGATTAAAACATGTAAAAGTTTATTGTTCAACTTGATATCCCGAACATATAGGAATCGTTTCTAGTCTAGAGGCGATCGGTATGGCTATACCTACTAGAAATAGCGTGGCTCTAATGGGAAGTGCCCAAACCTTGCATTAGAGGGCGTGAAATATGGATCCTAGTCTAATTATTATTCTTAAAAGGTAATAATATTAGAAGTTATTCAATTATCTAATCATACTAACCATTTGTTGTTTTTTCTTATAGATGTCTGTATAGTCAGAAATTCCGTTTTACTCACGTACAGAATCGTGAAGGCTCATTACTGGAAAATGGAAGCTTACTGGTCCAAACTATAAGAATTGAAAAGTGCACTTTAGGAGTTACCGAAAAACACATAACTTGTTGTACGTCATTGACGAGGTGCCCAAGGGACAACAAGGACAAGATGCCCAGGATGATGAGCTCGATGCTTATTATCAGTATCTAGTTGATGAATCACCAGTTATGTCGATTCCTGTTCTTACATCATTATCAAAGATCACTGATAATCTTTGTAAGAAACCATGTTATAAGTTTGTTCAGTATCTTGAGGAGACATTTAAAGACAGTAGGAGGAAAATAAGCAGCTCGTTTTGCAAGAAATCTTCTCACAGAAAATGTGAGAAGATAAATCACTGAGTGATCATCTTACTGATGTAAGAAGGTTACTAGATTGTCTCACCCTCGTTTGAGGCACATCAAACCAGCATGAGCAAGTTTTGTTCTTGTTTGGATCTCTCACTCAATACTATCAGGATAAGGTAGTACGTTTAGTTGGGAACTTTGATTTGACTGTCGCAGGCTTGCACGAGAATCTCTTGTGCATACGCGATGTTCAAAGGCTAGAGGAAGAACCACCGCCTGAGGTTCAGATGGATGAGTTCGATGATTGGTTAAGAGACTTTGCTGATTTGTGTTGCCCAACTTGTGGCAGCAAGGATATTTGCGAGCACACGCCCAATGTGGGACTGTTGGACGCTGACTTTTTCAGCGATTCAGGTATCTTTATGATTTATTGTCTTGTTACTTCTAGTGAATCCTGGGTGTTGGATACCGGATGTGGTCATCACGTTTGCAATCATTTGCAGGGATTTAAGAAGGACAGGAGGTTGGGGCAAGGAGATGCTGAACAACTAGTGGGCGAAGGTTCCAAGGTTGAAGCTGAAGCCGTTGGAACATATTGTCTCAAGTTGCCTTCAGGAAGAGTTTTGGAACTTAAAGATTGTTATTATGTTCCTAGACTTATTAAAAATGTCATTTCATTTGATTTACTTATAGACAGTGGTTTTTATTATGAGTTTTGTGGAAAACAATTTCGTGTTTAAAAGATGACATTTTATATTTTAAAGCTAATTCTCAAAATGGTCTATATACGTTAAATCTAAATAACATAGAACGAGACATTTATCATATAAGTAAAAGATCCAAGAGTAACTTGAATCAAACTTATCTTTGTCATTGTCGTTTAGGTCATATAAACGAGTCTTGCATAAAGAAGCTCCACGATGATGGAATGCTAGAACCATTTGATTAAGAATCATATGCAATATGCGAAGAATGTTTATCTGGCAAGGTGACAAAAGACCCTTTCAACCATTACAATGAAAGGGCAGGTGAGTTGTTAGGGATTATACACACTGATGTGTGTGGACCCTTTACTCCAGAAGCCAGGGGTGGATACCGTTACTTCATTACCTTTACTGACGACTTTAATAGATATGGTTACGTCTTTCTTCTGAGACTAAAGTCTGAGAGCTTTGACAAGTTCAAAGAGTATCAGAAGGAAGTAGAGAACCAACTAGGCAAGAAAATAAAGTCATTTCGGTTTGACCGGGGCGGCGAATATCTGAGCCAAGAGTTCGACAATCATTTGAAAGAATGTGGGATTGTTTCACAACTCACACCTCTGTATACTCCTCATATGAATGGTGTATCATAAAGGAGAAATCGCACCTTGTTAGACATGGTACGATCAATGATGTGTCGCGCTCCCTTACCACTATCATTTTGGGGACATGCACTCGAGACTGCAACATTCACACTGAATAGGGTTCCGACCAAGTCAGTAGAAAAGACTCCGTTCAAGCACTGGACAAAAAGCCAAAATTTTCTTTTCTCAAGATTTGGGGTTGTGAGGCGTATGTTAGACGAACATTCACTAGAAAAACTCAACCCCAAGTCAGAAAAGTGTATCTTCGTTGGATATCCAAGGGAAACCTTAGGATACTATTTCTATCATCAAGAAGACAACAAAGTCTTTGTTGCTCAGAAAGGTGTCTTCTTGGAGGAGAAGTTTCTCGGGTCAGAAATTCCAAGAAAAGAAATAGAGCTTCAAGAAATTTAAGAGGATGATGATCCACCTACGACTTCAGTCGAACCAGTGGTTCAACAAATAATTGTTGATCCTCAACCAGAACCAACACTTAAGGAAGAAGAAACACACAACCCTCGTAGTTCTAGTAGACCACGCCAAGAACCAGATAGGTATCTTGGATTCATGATCGATGAAGATGATGGAAGTCTACTAGAACCATTAACCTATAGAGAGGCTGATGAAGGCATAGAGTTTGAAAGATGGCTCGAGGCTATGCAAGAAGAGATGCAATCCATGTCTGACAACCAAGTTTGGGTGTTATCAGACTTGCCACCACAGTCAAGAGCTGTTAGATGCAAGTGGATTTTCAAGAAGAAAACTGGCATGGATGGGAAAGTGCTTACTTACAAAGCACGACTAGTCGCGAAGGGTTTCACGCAAACACATGGTGTGGATTACTCTGAAACCTACTCGACAGTCGCAATGCTTAAGTCTATTAGAATTCTTATGGCCATATCATCATATTATGACTATGAGATATGGCAAATGGATGTTAAAACCGCCTTCCTTAATGGGGAGTTGAAAGAGGACGTATTCATGATACAACCAGATGGTTTTACAGATCCAAAGAATCCTAATAAAGTATGCAAATTGCTAAAATCCATTTATGGATTAAAGCAAGCATCTAGAAGTTGGAACTTGCACTTTGACAAAAGAATCAAAGAATTTAGTTTTGTCAAGAGTGAGTTTGAGGCGTGTGTCTACACAAACTTCAGTGGGAGCATAGTAATCTTCCTAGTCCTGTATGTCGACGACATACTACTTATAGGCAACGATATACCAGCATTTCAAGGAGTAAAATCTTGGTTAGGTAAATGTTTCTAGATGAAAGACTTGGGAGAAGACGCGTTTATACTAGGTATAAAGATCTACAGAGATAGATCTTGGCGGCTTATTGGACTTAGTCAAAGTACATACATTGACAAAGTACTGAAGAGATTCAGAATTGAATGAACCTAAGAGAGGATTCATTCCAATGACATATGGCATTACACTGAGCAAAACTCAGAGAGTCATCTAGCAAGGAAATAGCAAGAATGAGTTTGATTCCATACGCCTAGAAAATTGGATCAATAATGTATACCATGTTATGTACTAGGCCCGATATTGCTTACTCGATAAGTCTTACGAGCAGATATCAAAAGAATCCTGGTGAGGCCCATTGGGTGGCTGTCAAGAACATTCATAAGTATTTGAGAAGGACAAAAGATATGTTCTTGGTCTTTGGAGGTTCGATGGAAGAATTGCGTGTAATTGGATACACAGACGCAAGCTTCCAAACCGACAGAGATGATTACAAGACATAATCGGGGTATGTGTTTACACTAAACGGAGGAGCTATATCTTGGAAGAGAGTCAGAAACAAGATACGATAGCAGATTCGACTATAGAGGCTGAGTATATTACGGCAAATGATGCTGGAAAGGAAGCCATGTGGCTTAAGAATTTTATCGAGGATCTTAGAGTTATTTCTAGTATCTCTAGACACATCGAAATATTTTGTGATAACATTGGTGCAATAGCGCAAGATGTTGTACCAAGAGAGCATCAAAACACCAGGCATGTACGCAGGAAATATCATCTGATACGTGAGTATGTCAGAGACGGTGATATTAGAATTAAGAAAATACCAACGAATAACAACGTTGCTGACACATTGACAAAACCAATAGCTATACCAAAGCATGAGAAGCATGCATGCGCAATAGGCATGCAGTACCTACAAATTGATACATTATGTAACAACATTTCGTGGGATTGAAATAGAAAGTTTTGCGTAATATTTTCACATTATCTATTCTTAACATGTTTTAAACCTACCCTTGATACGCAAAGTTTTTGAGTATCTAAATGTATGTGGTTGCTTGAATTTAGTGGGAGCTAGATCAAGAGTTAATACCATTATGAATATTCATCTATTCGTAGTTATTAAATAGAGAAACAAGTGCTGTTAAATTAAATATTCGTAGACAGAGTTTGCTAAACATTAGCCATGACCAAAAGATCGAGATTACTTCATGGAGCCCAAGCATAAGTAATTTCGAGTAGATGTCCTCTGACCTGAGATACTTAGTTTGAGATGCGATAACTTCTGATCTTTAGCGCTTATCTAACGTCACATCGTAAAAGGGTAATCATAAGGAACTTGAATAAGACAACAGAAGTCATGTTCGAGAATGCAAATAGTCAAGATGGAATTTGCACCTTCTTTAATTAGAAGAGATATTTCATGGCGGCTCGACGATTAAGACTACTGGAATGTGTGGTCGCGCTCGGAGAATGACTAGATCATTCAGTTTTTCGTTACTGCAGAAAGTCGAAATCAGGGTTGAGAAAATTTGATTATATAGAACAAGATCCCTGCTCCATGTCTATTACTCTAGTTAAGAAATATCATGGTGCGAAAGGAAAATTTGTTAGTGTTATTCATTCTTATGAATATTATCTCTAGATGTAAGAGTTCTTATAACGTGGTTATCCTATATGTCTGGCTAGGGACCGCTTTAGGCTAACGATGATCAGTAAGGGATGCTTAACTTGCTTAAGTGGGGGTCTGTTGGATTTATGTGCACAGATAAGCATACGTGTCATCGTGTCGAAGGTTATAAGGCAGTAAAGGGTCACACCACTACACACCCAATAATGGACAACCGAATAAAGTAAGTTGTGTGGAATAATTAACTAGTTAAGTTAATTATAAAGAAAAGAATAAATGATAATAGTCTAATTACTATTTAAGAGGAAGGTTAAATATTCAATGGACAGTTAATTAATTGTCTATTAATTAACTAGTATAAGTCCAAGGGTTGAAAATGTTAATGGGACGTTTAATTATAAGATTAATTATAATTAAACTCCAAGGGCTAAACTGTAACATCAAGCCTTATAAATAAATGGTTTATGTGAGGGTTTAGAGGCTAATCATATTACACACTCAAAACCCTAGTACCCCTCTCCCTCTCTTCGGCCGATCGAACAAGAAACAACCCCAAAGGGTTTTCGGTTTCGTGTTCGTCAAACGAAACACACACACACAAGTTCTTGTGTGATACTTTGTTGGTACAACGCAGTCTTGCAGCGTGTTCAGGTGGTGCGGTAGAGGTAGATCATTATATAGCAATGTAAAGGTAATGTTCTTATTCATCTCCTCATTCTAGTGATCCCAGTGTATAGTAGTGATCAAGTATGTGGGATTAAAGTTCCGCCATGTGAATCCTACAAGGTATTCCTACATATTGTTGGATCCCAACAACACTAATGTGTTACGTTAAGGCTAAGTAAAGAAAAAAAAAAGTATAGAACACAATATTTTTCAATGATTAAAAATTTATTAAAACAACTTAATGCAGTACAAAGTTGCGGAAAATAGAGAGTACAGACTCACTAGAACTTTATACTTGAAGTGACACTTGCAATGCTCAAAACAAAGATTCTATGCTAAGGAGAGTTCAGCTGATACACACTGCTGTATTTTTTGCTTGATGCAATAACTATGAAGAAGTAGATATCAACCAATAACTAACTCTCAGAGAATGTTCTTCTACTTTGAATGCTTAAAGGTGTGTGCAAATGCAAGCATTTACGTATCTACTTATAGCCTAAGAAACATGTTTCCTTCTTCACAAGTACATCCAGGTGTAAACATATTATTTGTTGATGTCGACTTGTCCACGGAAACATTTAATGTACTAGCACAGGTTAAAGTCCCGAAAGTACGTTTTCTCACCTTCTTGTTGCCTTTTTACTGACGCACAATAAAAAGTTGTACTATGAAAGTACAAAAAAAGTTGACTTTCCCTTTCTATGTTTGGGTGAACAAACGATGAACTTCAGAACATATCTTCTATTCCAAAATAGAAGATACTCATCGGTTCTCTCTGTTTTGAGCGGGAAAGGAAAATGTTCAAAGTGTCAACAAACATTTTCCACCAAGTCTTTATCTGCAGTAGGTACCATCAGTTGATTCCACTTTCAGTTAAATTGTCTTCTTCGGGTTTCTGTCCTTCGGCCATAAACTCGAATGAATACTTCTTGTATAGACACTGATAAGACTTCAATTCCTTGAGCTAAGTACGTACTCAACTAAATGTTTATAAATACACTTGTATTTCAGCTGAGATACATACTTCAGCTGATCTATTCTTTAGGCTATTTGATCATCAAATCTTATTTACTTAGTCTGGGGACTAACAATCTCCCCCTATTTGATGCAATCGCATAACTGTATCGTGTATCTATGAACCTGTAGTGATTCAGATGCTCATCATTCTGTAACTAAATGAACTCACAAAATATTACATGAGTCACTGAATTAAAGCATGATCTGAAAAGTTTTACATCATCATTTTATGTAATATTTTCTAAGTATGTCAAGACCTCATCTGAAGTGTGAAAAACATATAAGGTTATTTATAAAAACCTTCACACATTCAGGTGGAGTTGTCTAACTATTTGTCTGCATCAAATAAGGGGAGATTGTTGGGTCGATGAAAGCAACCCCCATGGAAATGGATTTAATGAAGACAAAGACACAATAGTGAGAAGACTAAAATGAGCATCAATCCATTGAATCCATTGAAACTTGATGAAGAAGGAATAGGTTTTTAGTGAAAGAAAGTAGAGAGAAGGAGGAGAGAACTTTTAAGAAGGTTAATTTAATTAATGGTGAAAGTTAACTGTAACGCCCCAAAAATTTATAGTAATTAAATAGAATTATTTAATCACAATTTATTATTTATAATTAATTCAATATTATTTGGGCGACCTGTGATTAGACGGTTCGTTTTTATCAGATGTTATATATTTATATGTGACGCCTCGGTTATTCAAATAATGTGACGTTCTAACTTAATTGCGTGACGTTTTGTTTACACGCTAAAGGTGATCTTTAATAAGAATACAAGTATTATTTAAATTAACGTGTCCGATTAAATGCTTTTGTATGTCATTTTAAATCCCGAGCTGTTAATAAATTAGATCTTGTTAATCTTTGTGTCAAGCGGATGCCGGCCGTAGGCCAAGGCCTCCCTTGTTTCTTTTCGTTTTAGCCGGGCCTTCCTCGTTTAACTTCCTTACACGGGTTTATTAGTTGGTCTTCTAAAGAATGGGCTCGTGTTGGTGTTCAAGAGCATTCGGCCCAACCATGTTGCAAGGCTTGAATTAAATTACCAACTAATATTAATAAGTCTTGTAAAACCCCTATAACCGGCCGACAAGTGCCCTAATACCCCTTCCTCCTCTCATGATTTCCGTCGAGCAGCAAGGAGGAACGAACCAATAAATCAAGAGTGGTGACCTGCTTTGGTTTCGACAATATGCAAAGAAAAATGTAAGCACCTCTAATTAATTTACTTGCTTGCCTAGTTGCTTATATCTCAAGGCCAAGGGGATCAATTAATTTGTGCTTGGAAGTGAGTTGGTGACCGACAATGGCTTGCGTACGTCTATCACCTTCGAGTTGATTCTACTGGCCAATAGGAACAAAAGGACAACAATTAAATTGTTGGTCCTTGGTGATGCATAAATCGGCAGCTAAGGGGAAAGAGGGCATGAGCCTCTTGGGTGGTTCTCCGTCATGGATCAGTGGTGTCGCGGTGTTGGCGGTTCGGGTTTGTATTGGCTGATTAATTTATTTGTGGTTGTCGAGTTTGCAGTACCGAGATCTTGTTAGAATGATTTCCTTAATCATCAAATCGTTTTGCCTATTTTCTTGTGAGCTAGAGTACGGGCTGCTGGTCACTGAATTGTTATGGGTGTCGGTTTGGTTTGGGTAAAAACCGTGGTTGATTGGCCAAACGTTTTGTTGATCGAAAAACCCGGAAACCGAACCCTAGGGTTTTTGGTTTCCAACCGGGTAATTGTAGCACCTACTTTTAGTTCTAATCAAAGTTTAAACCTTTGTAAAGGTGATGTAGAAGGGCTGTCGGGTAATGAATTCTAATGCTAGGGTTTTCGGTGACGGGTCGGGTTGCTAAAACGAGTTTAATAAATTAATACTTTTCTGGCAGAATCTGCCCTACTATTCCAATCTGTTTTTGAGGTACTTAAAATAATCTTTAGGGTTTTTGGCCCGTGCTGGGACCTTGATTTCTGAGTTAGCTTTTCAACACCGCAACCCTCTCGTCAATCCGAATTACGGTTTAAAAGTTATAGTCGATTTAGTATGCTGCTGTTAGGAAATTGACCTGTGCAGTATGTCTGTCTTGCATCACTGTTTTGAGACACTTAGAATCTGTTTTGGCCAGTGACCGTCTCACAGTAAATTGTAGTTCTGATTGTCTTCTAGCCATGGTAAAAAGATGGGGAAAATATAATGAACCGTTTAGGAGTTATGGCAGTTTCCGTGAGACTGACGGGTGCTGCCAGTTTTCTGAAATAAGCCCTCGGGTAGGATTTTAATTCCGGGTTTCACTTTTTGGTTTAGGACCGTCTAGGAGACGGCGTGCTGTCCTTCTGATTGTCGGGAACCCTTTGGAGCTTACGTTTCTCGAGGTGAGTATTCTCACCGTGTATTCAGTTATAACGTTATACATGCATGACTTACGTGTTACTTTACTTGCACCATATTTGCTATCTGAGTTTGATTTGTTATATGAGTTTGACATGCTATCTGAGTATCTGAGCAGCTGTTGATTTATTTTAATCTGAGACATTGTGCCTGGGTAACCGAGCTCGGCACAGGGTCATTCTGTGCTACTACTTGCTAGGGCATCTGAGATAATTATGTTAAAGAGATAATAAAACATAATAACACATATCTGAGTTTTTGGCTATATGCCTGGGATCACCTCCCGTCTGAGTTTTGGGATTATTCCCGTCTGAGTTTTGGGATTATTCCCGTCTGAGTTTTGGGATCACTCCCGTCTGAGTTTTTGGCTTATGCCTATCTGAGGTGTGAGGAGGGGCGAGGTTGATCTCTCGTCCCAAATCACACAAGCGCGCTATATAAATTAAAATCTGAGTAATAAAATCTGAGAAATAAATCTGAGTAATTAATCGAGTAGATTCTGAGTACGAGTACACCGATGTGCCCTCATGTGTTGTATGTTATGATTGTTTGCATTTTGAGAATTATTCACTCAGCTTCCCCAGCTGACCCAAACGTTCCCCCACATTGTTTCAGGTACCAGCAAAGGAAAGGAGAAGGTGGACGGTTGACCGCTGTATCTTTTCATTACTGATGTGGACATCATTTAATATTTTAAAACACTTTACTTTATCTTAACTATTTCCGCAATAAATACGTTTTAAATGTTAAATATTAATATCTGAGATTTATTTATGGGACCTTTTGATTATAATATTGTTTTCAAAAATTTTAAAAATCTTGTAAATTTTAGGGTGTTACAAGTTGGTATCAGAGCTCTGACTTGAGGGATTTGGGTTCGCAAGGGGCGAATTCAAACTCAAGTTTGAGTATCGAGTTTTTCAAACGAGAAAAGAGTCAAATAATTTTCTGAGAAAAGTTTCCACATCGAACATACAGCATGTCACGTCGACCTCTCGCTTCCTACTGCCGGTAATATTTAGGAATATTATTTAATTGAGATTTTGCTATATTCTGAGTATAGACGAGTAGCATATTCTGAGAATTATCGGTTTATATCCTGAGAGAATTACTTGTGATTGTATGGCTAAACACATATGTATATAGATATACTATTATGAGATTCCATAATTTTGTGAATAATTTAGAGCTTAATTTGAGCATAATTTCGATTTTAATTCTTAGAGTTCTATATGTATATATATGAAAAATATATACTGGAGAAAGGTGAACTTATAAAAACTAATGAGAAAAGAATAAAAGTTTCAACACCTAATAGAGTTGAGGTGAAATTTTATAAATTCTGAGAAATTCGAACCAAAAGGGTAATAATGGGATATTAATTTATTATATAAGATTCATAAGCTGTGTAATGAGAAACATGAATTGAGTAAATGAAAAATGAGGAAATTATTAACATTAAAAAGGAGTACCTAATATTCGTATTGGGAGAATATTAAAAAATCTTTCATATGGGAGAAAACACTTGAGAGACTGAGTCAATTAAAATGAGTAAATCAGAGATTAGTAAATCAAATTGATTAAGAATATTTTTAAGAAGATTTTCCAAGTTGAGTAAAAGAAAGAATTATTAAGTCAATAAAATGGGAAATAATTACATTTAGCTGAACGAGAATTATTAGCAGGATCTAAAAGAGAATTATTGATCAGGGTTAAAAGAGAAGTTATCTAAATGAGAAATTTAAAATTTTCGTGAATACAACGAATCACGAGATATAATAGTAAGCAGATCCCATATTAAAGTCAGCAAGTTAGTATTTAATTAAGAATCATTAAATTGAGATAAAATGGGAAAAACATTTCGAGTAAGTAGGTTAAATTGCCGAGTGCAAAACTAAATGTGGATGACAAGTTAAGTGACAGATTAATGAGTTCACACTGATGACTTAAAATAAACTATGTAAGTTTAATAGACTAATTAATTGAGAAATTGCTGAGTCGAATTAACCAGATATTATTGAAGCTCATCTTAAAGAGTAATTATTTAGGAGGATTAAGAGGAAGCTAACGTCATCAATTTGATGATGATCTATTTAAAAACGAGTAAAAGAGCGATAAATTGAATCAAATTAAACGAGGAACGCAATAACTGAGAACTCTGATCAAAAAGATATTAATCGACATGCTCACAAATTACAATAAAATTAATATAACTGTGGAGAGGATATAAGTTATATTTATGAGGAATGATAAATGGCATATCCAAATGAAAAGTTTAAAAGGAGATTTGTATCGTGAAAATAACTAAGTGGAAATATTTCTATGAATCTGAGTTATCCGAGTATCGCGTACGAGACTAAATATACGCATGATTTGCTGAGTAATGTTTATGAGGTTTTGAGTACCCCCAGCTGAGTGCATATCTGTATTTATCAGATATTGAAAGTAAACTTTTCTTTCTTCTGAGAGTGATTTATTGTGGATTATCTTTATGTGTGGGAAGTTGTGAACTTTGGATTGACTCGTGACCAAACAAAAGCATGTGTCGAAAGTGATAGAGGGCCCCTATTACCGTACACACAGGACTTTTGGTTGGTTATGGGGAGATTTTGAAGGGAACGATGGACCAATGCTTGTTATTGTGAATTTAGTATGTGTATCCTAATTGTTTGTGTGAATACATACTTGCTTGTTTATTTTTGTAGACAATACTAGTTCCAAACTCGAGGACGAGTTTCTCTCCAAGTGGAGTTGAGTAGGAGTATAAAAGGAAATTGTCAAGAAATAATTATCATTAATTATTATTTATAAATGTTATGAGCATGATGCTTATGCAGAGATATTTTATTGGTATGAATTAAAGTGCGAAATCTAGATACATATAATTGATCAAATAAATTATAAGAGTAACTATCAAATCAAGCAGTTGAGAATGATTAAATTTATTTTATGGGTAATTATAGAGTTTATAACAAACTGATAAATCGGGATTTCTGAAGAAATTAATAAATCAAGTTAGTTGGGTTGAATGAATATCGTGCAAAAGGGAAGTAGTAATACTACAATTATATACAAAATAAGATGGTATACTTATTCTTGTGTGATTATAATGAGATAATGATGAATTATTAAATTAAAGTAATGAAAATTTATTAATGAGTTGATATGAGAAAACAATTACAATGAAATTTTGAGGAAAATGAGTTAAAATGAGATCGGTAATTTGCTGGTAATGAGTTATTATTAAAACGAGCTAAATGATAAAGTCTTATTTTGATTAGTTATGGAGAAATTTTGAGTTATGAGAAATCTACAAATCGAGTTACAGAAGCAAATTAATAAAGTGAGTCAAAAGAGAAAAGTATTAAATTAACGGGAAGTTTTATTCAAATTTTTGAGGTATTATAAAATATTATGAGTTTGAGGTGTTATAAAATTATATGAGAAAACTCTATTTATGAAAATTATTAAACTGGATATGTTCAAAAAGACGAGAATGTACTGAATTGATGAACCATGAGTAAACCGTAAAATTTAGAATAAAGTGTAACTGCGAATTGAGTAAATGAGAACTAAAGAATTAATTCGTAATTTGAGTAACGAGAAATCATTTTAAATAAGAGTATGAAATTTAATTGGAATTTTTAGTGGGTAACATGAAATTAATGAGTAGATATGGTCAAAATAATTAAGAGACATTTTAAATTGTGTAAAATCAGTGAAACAGTCTATTAAAGAATCGTTAAACTAGATGAATGAGAATACATCTATTAAAATATTATCGAGAAACCACTAAATGTAATAGAATGAGAACCTATTAAAGGGAATTAAATGTCAAGATTGTTAATTTGAGTTAATTAAAGGGTTATCGAAACGAGTAATATGCAAATAGAGTAAGGTAACAATATAATGTTAAAGAAGAGTTATTTTGAGAATCAATAACGCGGTTGAGAGAGAAATTATCAGTCCAAGTATTATGAGCTAATAAATTGGAACACGCGAGTAGTCATAAAAATTAGTAAAAATGTGATTTGCATATAATGTTATTGCTAATAAATATTATTATTTTATCAGTTTATGTTTGAGATAGAATGCGGGTTTTATGTCTGAGATTATATTTCTGAGTTTGTTCCCGAGTTATATTTCTGAGTTTATTTCTGAGACAGATTTCCGAGTTATACTCCTGAGATATGTATTGAGTTCATTTCTGAGTTAGACTTCTGAGTTATATATCCGGATCATATTTTGGAGTTATATACCTGAGTATACGAGAATTCTGTGTAATATGTAGTTTCCTTGTGACTTATTTGCATGGTTTTTATATTAATTGAAAATGGTGTAAACCGCTAAATGATTTGTTATGCTGTTAACAAACTGTTGACCCATAGAGTAGAGGACCTTCTGAGTCATTTTGGTGGAAATTGCCGGTAATGAAATTTTTTTTACCTGTTGCTAAAATGTGTAAGTGGTCATTTGATGGAGTTGTGCGGGAAGAAAATTTTCCATTAAAACTTGTTATCGTCGTGAGAGATCCGAGTGTGATTGTGCAAATGGTTTGGAGACCTGGTACTACGCTGGGCATCTGGTAGCGTCAACAAATCGATAGTAAATTCCAAGTGGAGTTGAATCGGTGATTCAACGCGACGATAACCGCTGAGTTCAGCAACTGTGTTCGACTACGAGAGCAAGAAGACGCCTGCAGCAGAGTATCGTGATTTATTTTGTGCTTATTCACGACATCTTTCTATCGGCAAATCGAGATTCTTAGAGAACATTTTAATTTTTATTTCTTCCAGCCTTATCTTTTGCGCCGTTAGAGACGGAAAATTTTGCGAGCAGTTGCAAGAGTTGGAGCTTACTATGATCGGGCAGGTCGCACTGAAGAGTTTCATTCTATTCTTCACCTTTGTCGAGTTCCTTATTTCATAACCTTAGCGTTTTCTTCTATTGCGGACGTGTATCGCTGGCGAGTATGAGTTGAGACGCGAGATTGTTACTCTGAGTTTCTTCCGAGCAATGACTTCGGGGACGAAGTCTATTTCAAGTGGAGTTGAGTTGTAACGCCCCAAAAATTTATAGTAATTAAATAGAATTATTTAATCACAATTTATTATTTATAATTAATTCAATATTATTTGGGCGACCTGTGATTAGACGGTTCGTTTTTATCAGATGTTATATATTTATATGTGACGCCTCGGTTATTCAAATAATGTGACGTTCTAACTTAATTGCGTGACGTTTTGTTTACACGCTAAAGGTGATCTTTAATAAGAATACAAGTATTATTTAAATTAACGTGTCCGATTAAATACTTTTGTATGTCATTTTAAATCCTGAGCTGTTAATAAATTAGATCTTGTTAATCCATGTGTCAAGCGGATGCCTGCCGTAGGCCAAGGCCTCCCTTGTTTCTTTTCGTTTTAGCCGGGCCTTCCTCGTTTAACTTCCTTACACGGGTTTATTAGTTGGTCTTCTAAAGAATGGGCTCGTGTTGGTGTTCAAGAGCATTCGGCCCAACCATGTTGCAAGGCTTGAATTAAATTACCAACTAATATTAATAAGTCTTGTAAAACCCCTATAACCTGCCGACAAGTGCCCTAATACCTACTCCTCAATTCAGCCGCTACCCCTTCCTCCTCTCATGATTTCCGTCGAGCAGCAAGGAGGAACGAACCAATAAATCAAGAGTGGTGACCTGCTTTGGTTTCGACAATATGCAAAGAAAAATGTAAGCACCTCTAATTAATTTACTTGCTTGCCTAGTTGCTTATATCTCAAGGCCAAGGGGATCAATTAATTTGTGCTTGGAAGTGAGTGGGGACCGACAATGGCTTGCGTACGTCTATCACCTTCGAGTTGATTCTACTGGCCAATAGGAACAAAAGGACAACAATTAAATTGTTGGTCCTTGGTGATGCATAAATCGGCAGCTAAGGGGAAAGAGGGCATGAGCCTCTTGGGTGGTTCTCCGTCATGGATCAGTGGTGTCGCGGTGTTGGCGGTTCGGGTTTGTATTGGCTGATTAATTTATTTGTGGTTGTCGAGTTTGTAGTACCGAGATCTTGTTAGAATGATTTCCTTAATCATCAAATCGTTTTGCCTATTTTCTTGTGAGCTAGAGTACGGGCTGCTGGTCACTGAATTGTTATGGGGTCGGTTTGGTTTGGGTAAAAACCGTGGTTGATTGGCCAAACGTTTTGTTGATCGAAAAACCCGGAAACCGAACCCTAGGGTTCTTGGTTTCCAACCGGGTAATTGTAGCACCTAGTTTTAGTTCTAATCAAAGTTTAAACCTTTATAACGGTGATGTAGAAGGGCTGTCGGGTAATGAATTCTAATGCTAGGGTTTTCGGTGACGGGTCGGGTTGCTAAAACGAGTTTAATAAATTAATACTTTTCTGGCAGAATCTGCCCTACTATTCCAATCTGTTTTTGAGGTACTTAAAATAATCTTTAGGGTTTTTGGCCCATGCTGGGACCTTGATTTCTGAGTTAGCTTTTCAACTCCGCAACCCTCTCGTCAATCCGAATTACGGTTTAAAAGTTATAGTCGATTTAGTATGCTGCTGTTAGGAAATTGACCTGTGCAGTATGTCTGTCTTGCATCACTGTTTTGAGACACTTAGAATCTGTTTTGGCCAGTGACCGTCTCACAGTAAATTGTAGTTCTGATTGTCTTCTAGCCATGGTAAAAAGATGGGGAAAATATAATGAACCGTTTAGGAGTTATGGCAGTTTCATGAGACTGACGGGTGCTGCCAGTTTTCTGAAATAAGCCCTCGGGTAGGATTTTAATTCCGGGTTTCACTTTTTGGTTTAGGACCATCTAGGAGACGGCGTGCTGTCCTTCTGATTGTCGGGAACCCTTTGGAGCTTACGTTTCTCGAGGTGAGTATTCTCACCGTGTATTCAGTTATAACGTTATACATGCATGACTTACGTGTTACTTTACTTGCACCATATTTGCTATCTGAGTTTGATTTGTTATCTGAGTTTGACATTCTATCTGAGTATCTGAGCAGCTGTTGATTTATTTTAATCTGAGACATTGTGCCTGGGTAACCGAGCTCGGCACAGGGTCATTCTGTGCTACTACTTGCTAGGGCATCTGAGATAATTATGTTAAAGAGATAATAAAACATAATAACACACATCTGAGTTTTTGGCTATATGCCTGGGATCACCTCCCGTCTGAGTTTTGGGATTATTCCCGTCTGAGTTTTGGGATTATTCCCGTCTGAGTTTTGGGATCACTCCCGTCTGAGTTTTTGGCTTATGCCTATCTGAGGTGTGAGGAGGGGCGAGGTTGATCTCTCGTCCCAAATCACACAAGCGCGCTATATAAATTAAAATCTGAGTAATAAAATCTGAGAAATAAATCTGAGTAATTAATCGAGTAGATTCTGAGTAGGAGTACACCGATGTGCCCTCATGTGTTGTATGTTATGATTGTTTGCATTTTGAGAATTATTCACTCAGCTTCCCCAGCTGACCCAAACTTCCCCCACATTGTTTCAGGTACCAGCAAAGGAAAGGAGAAGGTGGACGGTTGACCGCTGTATCTTTTCATTACTGATGTGGACATCATTTAATATTTTAAAACACTTTACTTTATCTTAACTATTTCCGCAATAAATACGTCGTAAATGTTAAATATTAATATCTGAGATTTATTTATGGGACCTTTTGATTATAATATTGTTTTCAAAAATTTTAAAAATCTTGTAAATTTTAGGGTGTTACATTAACATTTAGTGCTTCACATTGTCCTATTTATATCTGAGCACTAACTGTCATGGTTAATCCTAATTACTAGTTTAAGACTACACAATGTGTCGAAACTAGTCCCTAGACTATTAGTTACAATCAAATAAGTTCTAACAATCTCCCCCTTTGTAACAATAGTGTAGGAAGCATATCTTTGAAGTCTTCATCTTTAGCAAAAGCTGCAACTGAATGATAATTCATTGAATAGTTTTGTTGAAGTATCAGCTTCAACTTTTGATGACCTGTGAAAATAATACTTTTAATTGGTTTTTCAACCAATAGAAAGTATCTAAGAAGACTTCTTGTTAATCGACGAAATGAAGAACCATAGATAGAGTTGTTTGCAGCGGAAGTCTATTCTTGAAGTTGTGGCTTTGTCGATTTGTTGTTCTTCATGATCCTTGGCTCCTGACCGTTGTTGATAGTGATGGAGTACGGTCTAATCTTTTTTTCTTTTAAATCTTCTTGACCGTTGTTGATGATGTTGGAGTACGGTCATCAAATCCATTATCTGATATCTTGACTGTTGTTGATAATGTTGGAGTATAGTCATCAGATCTCTTTGCTATTTTCAACTAGGTAAAACCAGGGTCACATAGATTGCCTGTTAACACAGCAGTTACAGAAACTGTGTGACCTACGTTTAGCGTTGGCTTTGATGGTAGCACTGGTAGGCTTTCCATTCA
Organism: Calendula officinalis; assembly: GCA_963853835.1. Classification (NCBI taxonomy): domain Eukaryota; kingdom Viridiplantae; phylum Streptophyta; class Magnoliopsida; order Asterales; family Asteraceae; genus Calendula; species Calendula officinalis. Next base: position 48,733,885 of record OY970820.1, on the reverse strand, counting down.
ATCATCGTGGAATACCAATACTTTTTGTATCACTATGAATGTTCCGGCAGTATCACAAAGATTTGATTGGTAGAATGCATGTGTCCTAAAAGTGTCTAATTCGGTTATAGACTCGATTAGTAGACAAACGAAGGCGATGACAAGAGAGGTGTCCTCTTTTTCAATATCAAAAAATCTCCAAATGATATGTCGATAGCATATGTGTTAATCTCTGTGTTTTTAAAACAAGTACTTTTTGTACTTGAGTGGCTAGTGGGGTAGTGCATTGCATCACTGGGTCCATGATGGCTTTTTCAATATCAGAGAGCAACATATGAAATCTAATAGAAATGTGGCTACCCGGCTTTTTAATAGGTTAGGTAAGGGTTTTCCGTTTTCTTTAACCTTGTCACACACTCCTCACTCAAGCTCACTATTTTCAATTTTCGACTACTCCCTCGTTTCATTTCACCATGTGATTAGCTGATTTTCACACCATACTTCATCCCCCTCTCAATTTTTACCTCTACGCACCCCAATCAAGATCCTGTGATACTTGATTCTGCTCACCTAGACCTATAGACCCTCAAAGTATGTCCTTTATTGTAGGTGGCTCCTGGGAAGATCATGTGGGCTACAGCAGATCATAGGAGTTATTTGAGAGTGAACTATAACGTTCATGTGCAATTTAATCAGCATTTTTTTGTTTCTTTATAAAAGTGAGTCACATGATTTTATCATCGGAATTTTTTTATGTTTCCGGTATAAGTTGTTGGTGTTTGAATGATTGAGTATGCTAAAGCAAAGCAACTTTTGATTTTAGTGTAACACCGGACTCACATAGAGTAACCGTTAACACACCGTATGAATCAGTAGTCGGTTGCACTACCGTTGATTCAAATGTGTGACATGCGTTTAGAGTTGGCGTGATTTTAGCTCTAGCAGGATTTCCACTCGATCCTCGTGAAACATCAAATTGTGATGCCACTACGAGTGTTCTGATGGATTCACGGAGATCCATTTTTGTAGTGCATGTGTCCTAAATTGAAAATATTTAAGTGTGAGATCTAGACACTTTGTGCATACTATCGAGACTTGACCCGGGGCAGGAGGTTAATATTTTTCAATACCGAGTCACTCCAAATGAGCCGTCAGTAGATTACGTGCTACATCCCTAATGAAATGAAATGAATTCCTGTTGAGAGGAATCTGTGTAGTTGGTGGTGGCGTGCATTTGCTTTACTGGGCCTGTAAAGTCTTGTGAAGCATTCAACGAATGAATGATCACTTATTGTGAGGTTGCCCCGTTTATTGGTTGTTTGGATGCACTCAAAGGTGTGTTTTCTTAAAGTTATCATGTTTCCGCATCACCCTGCACTCGCCTAGTTATATACCCTAGACCTATACCCTTTAGGTGTTTTTGTTGGCTGAAAAGGTTTCCTTGGGAAGGTAAAGCCGGTTTTGGCAAAACCATGGGAATGTAAGTCTTTAAAGTAGTAAGTAATGAAATTAAAAGAATTTTCAATAAACAGATGCAATCTTTACCAATCATTTACGGATATTACAACGACTTATAATCAACGTTACATACAAAAACATTTTTGAATTACGGAATTTTGTTTTGATATTTGAAGTTTTCTCCACCTAGAAATATTAATTCTCCCCCTAGAATTATTATTTCTCCCCCTTAACAAAACAAAGGTATTTAAAAGTTTTTTGTTTTAAAAACATACCTTAAATATTAGTGGAGGGGTGGAGAAGAATCTTTGCAGTTAAGGATTGAGATGTGCGTTCTGTTTATGAGCGGGTTCTGAATCTGAATTGATTAGAAGCCATCTTTCGTTGAGGACCTGGTTTCAAGCTGAGTTACTTGAAAGCCATTTTCCGTTGAGGCTTGGATCATACACTGAAGAATGTATGAGCCATTCTTATAAGACTCGAGTTATACACTGAATTGTGTGTAAGTCATTTTCCTGCATCACGAATCATACATCTTTTGGTACCCATTTTTATTTGGGTCCGATGGTGTTAGTGTTAGAATAAAACCATTGATAAGTTGTATTTATTTGATGTAAGGATTTGGAATTCCAAGAAAAATTGAAACACGATGTTTCACTTTCAAATAATTTCCGGGAAATTATTTGAGATTTTGGAGATTTCGGAATCCATTTTCCGTTTAAAACTGTGGGTGTTTTGCAAACAAGAGCAGGATTTGTTGTGGGCACTGATTTAAAAGTTCTTTTAGGTGCCAAAGAAAGTAATTCTTTTCTTGTGTACGTTAATAGTTTTGTCGCTGAAATTGAATTCTTTGAAATCATAGAATGTTTTAAAATATATTATGATTTAGACATACAAAGTTCCGAAGATAGTGGTTACACAAGAAAATTTTTACTCTTTTGAAGTGAATAAGTTGTGAACTGCGAGACCTATTTAGAAACGGATTTTGAAGATTCACCGGTGTAAATGTTAATCGGAACTTGTAACGTTTGTTTTCCTTTATTTACAATTTTAGGTTTAGAAAATTCTTCAGCCTTGATTTTCAAACCATCGTTTTGATTTTGTGAAAAAGTAAGATATGCTTCAAGAGATGCAATTTTATCTAGCACTTTTGTTTTCTCAATATTAAAAATATTGATTTTTTTTTTTGTAAATCAGATCCAAAATTACATTCAAGTTGTTTGATTTTATCAGTCAAAATACAATTTTCAGCACAAACATAATCATATTTTTCGATGTTCAAACAATTAACAAGATTGGAGTCATGAAGTTGTTTTGTTATTTCATAAATCTGAATTTTTAAGTTCTCATAATCAGTTTCAAAAGTTGTAGTTTTTGATTTCAAATATAAATTTTTCAGATTCAATAGCTTGAACATTATCACTTAAAATACCCGCTTTGCAACTTTTGAAATATTCATTATCTTTCTCAATTTTCTCCGATTTTTTTTTGTAGTCGTTATTTAATCGTAGATTCTTAACATTATCATAATACGATTTCTCAAATAAAGCATAATTTTGCGTACTTGTAGTTTCTCACAGCGCAACTGATTTTTTTTAATTCACAAATTTTTTTTTTGATAGTGTAATTAATGAGTTTGTAATTTAAACATTTGCTCTTATAGCTCCCTGTTTTTATTTTGAAGTGATTTAATTAAATTTTCATCCATTTTAACTTTTTTGTTTAAAAAAAGTGTAATTTTTCAAGTCACGAAATGATATGATAATACAATTTAGGATAAGACATATTTGGCCTTAATCCTACCGCTCACGCCAAGGCTATTAAAAAAAATTGAACTTATGACAACTAGGAGATATCGTTAGTTCAGTTGTTATTTTTGTTTTTTTTTATATATATATTTTTGTTTATTTATTTAAGAGATCGTTAAAATATCACTTGTAAAATAGATTTTAATCGTTTTGAGTTTTTACAAAAAGCGCGTATCTCAAAGTTCAGTAACTCTTATCCTAGTTTTCAAATTTTATTTTTCAACACACTTTTACAAAGTGCAATTAATTGCTTTAAACCTTGGAGTTTGTTGGCTCGTGTTTCGATTACGAATGTCGGAGAAGAGGATTAGCGGCGGAGGTCGGCGGTAGTGATGACCGGAGAGGAAAGTTGAAGGGTTGGGTGGCCAACTCGGGAGTCGCCAGAGACAATTGGTTTCCGGAATTTCAGACGTTGCAGGAGAAAGCGATGATTTGATATTCGATCGAGTTGATTGATGACAACGAAGAAGATGATTGGCGGGAACAGAAAGTACGTCGGAGAAAACGAAGTTTCCGGAAGAACCAAAACTCAACAGAGAACATGACGAAGGTGTGGGTTCCCGAAAGTAAATACAGTGGTGAGGTCCGATTGAGGATGATGAGAACCGGAGAAGATTATGACGATGATGATCGCCGAAGATGGATGTTTGTTTCAGGCAACACCGGAGAAGACGAAGTTGTGTTTAATAGTTGCCGAAAAGATGGTGGAGGACGGTGGCCGATATTTTCTTGGAGAGAAGTCTTGATGATAGAAGACGTTGAGGTACACTATGGGTTTGTGTCTATGATGTATACTATGTAATAAGTATACTTTATTTTGAGAGGTGATAAATTGACTGGTTAGACATGATGAGAGAGTGAATTGTGTATCTTGGTAGTATCTTTATATTTTAAAAAATGATTTTGAGAATTTTAATTGAATATAAAATGTTTGTGTGTGTCAAAATTTTGTCCTTTGCCCTTTTTAAAATGACGTCGTACAACTATGTCAGACCCGAGAACATGTCAAACCCGAGAACGTTCTTCAGATCAGATCGCGATTTTTCAATGTTTCACTATTTTGATCATAACTTTCTCATTTCTTAACCAAATCGAGTGATTCTTTTTACAAAACGTTCGTTTTTCAGTTACCTACAATCCTATTCAAACACTTTTTCAAAAACACTTTCTGATTTTCTCAGATCAGCCCAGAAAGTTCTGAAAATTTAAAAATGTTTATGTCTTCTTCATTTGTTACTTTAAAAATCAAATTAAACTTTGTTTTTGATAACTTTAATACGAAATTTGTTACTAATTTGCTCGAAATCAGTAGTAGAACAAATCTATAATGTAAAAAACATGAATCATACCTTTGATTTTAAATTTGCTCTCACTTTTGAGCACTTTTTCACCAAAAACCCATCAAAATGTTCAAAAAAATTGCTTAATCCCAGCTGGTTTGGATCGAAGCTATTAAGACTTCCGTTTTGATACCAATTGTGGATTGTGAATTCGAGGATTAAGCATGAACAATTAATAATATGGAAGATTGACATGGAGAGTTTAGAGAGAATCACTTTGCTATTAGATAAGAACAATACAAATTAGGCAAAGGTTAATGGTAATTAGCTGAGACCAAGGTATTTATACCTAGACTTAAATTCGACTAATTACACAATGCCCCGTAGAATATTAGTTACAACAAATATAACACAACAATCTCCCCCTTTGTAACAATAGTCTTAGAAGCGTATATTCGAAGTCTTCATCTTTAGCCAAAGCTACACCTGGTAGATACTTCGTTGAATAATAAGGATCAGCTTGAGCTTTGTTAACCTGTGAATATGAATACTTCTTGTAGCTTTTCAACCAACAACAAGTATTTTGAAGACTTTTGATTGAAGATACATATTGATCGACTAAAGATAAGACCCATCTTAATAGAGAGATTGATACCAATTGAGAAGACTAAAATGAGCATCAATCCATTGAATCCATTGAAACTTGATGAAGAAGGAATAAGGTTTTTAGTTAGAGAAAATAGAGAGAAGAAGGAGAGAACTTTCAAGAATGTTAATTTGATTAATGGTGAAAGTTAACAATTAGTGCTTCACATTTCCCTATTTATATCTAAGCACTAACTGTCATGGTTAATCCTAATTACTAGTTTAACACTATACAATGTGTCAAAACTAGTCCCTAGACTATTAATTGCAATCAAATAAGTCCTAACAAACAGTTAGAAGAAAATCTGA